>CM050323.1:97709344-97762966 GCA_027475135.1 Bactrocera correcta | reverse complement strand
TGAATCTGGTAGTGGAAATTATGCTAGTGGGAGTAGGTCTGAGTTTAGACGAAAGTTGTCCTCTACGTCTATGTTCTAAACGTATTTCTTTAGACAGTGCGGTTATTGCGGTGGAAACAGCTAACGCTGAACTAAAATGAATACGCTTAAAGCGTGGATCTAAAATTGTTGCTATGGCCAGATGTAAATGTCGTTCTAGTGGTTCTAGTTTGGCAATAACTACGTTAAGCAAACTCTTCTGAACATCAATACCAAATTCGGTGAAAGGTTTTATTGGTTCAAGGCCTTTCTGAAGTAGATTTGCAATGGGAATCACCAAACTTGAAGTCACGTACTGATTTTCTAATTTACTAATTTCTTCAGTAGCTTGCTTAAATGGGGTAACCAATATTATCAGATCTCGTATGGTACCTAACTCTGAAGGAGTTATCATATCAGGTGCGTTCCGCCTGGTTGCCAAAATCTTAGCCACAATAGCTGATAATGTATTGAATCTTTTCAATATATAAAGACAAGAATTCCACCTTCTGCTTACTGATTGTATAAGTGTTAATACTTCACCCTCTTTCTTTTGTCCCTCTTGTTCTACTCGCAAATCATCCATTGCATTCACAGAATGTTTAAAATATGTTAAAACGGCCTTGACACGATTGGCAATTTGAAGAACTGGTACATTATCTCTTGCTGCGCCATCCACTATTAAATTCAACAAATGTGCCATGCAAGGAGTTCTTTTTCCATCTTCCAAAAATTTCTTCACTGCAGCAACCATGTTAGCACCACCATCAGTGGTAATTGATAAGATGCAATCCTTTTCTATTGAAAACTCGTCGGTTATATTTTCAAAGCATTCTTGTATATAATCAGCTGTGTGTGCCTGCAGGAAAGAAGACCAATATTAGTCCACTTTATGAAAATTTTTATAACTTACTATTTTTTTTTTTAGTTTGATGCATTTATTTTATACTTTACTTACCTGATACATTCTTCGTGCTGTCAATGTTGCTGTGTTGAGAAAATGCGCTGTTACTACGATTAAATCAGAGAACGTAAAGTATAGAGGAGGTGCAAATTGAATTCTGTATGATGTTCGATTGGACGGCTAACAGAACTTATAAGATTGCGATAGGGAATTCACCATTCTCATTGCTATTGAGCACGATCAAAGGCAGAAATATATGTAAAACGACTGAATTCATGCGAGAATGAATAAAGAGAAATGCTTTTAAGGAAAATATACAAAGTCACACAAAGAATGTAAAAAAGCATTCTCTGAGTGACATATGTATGCAAATTAATTCCGGTATCGCGGGAATTTGTAAAAAAATATATTTTTTCTATCTGCCAACGCGTAGAGAAAATGAAACACGTCGTGTCGACTGGATCGCCGGAGACAAAATCTATCTTTTATTTTCAATTTACTAATATTTATACATTTGCTTATATATTTACTTAAAGTTATTACATATTGAAGTTGAGTTTGAAACAATGAAAGTGTCAATTTACATTAATATCATATTCAGCATTTTTAGGCAGAACGTTAAGTGTTCTGTTTTGGTTTTATTATGCCTTCTTGTGAGGGCTACAAATATTGTTTAGATAAAAATGGTTTATTCTAATGTGAACGGAAAAAATATATCGAATTCTATTTTAATTTATGAGGCCGCACAACTACAAAGTGTAAAGATTCAATATTATTTACAGTTATGGTCAAGTGGCTGTGTGGAGGCTGTCATTAAGGGGCCATCCATAAATTACGTCACACGAATTTAAGGACTTTTTAACCCCTCCCCCCCTCCTTGTCACAAGTTGTCACATTTTGAACTCGCCCCCCCCCCTGACGTGACGTCACACATTTTCCAATTTTATGGATTTATCATAAAAATAAAAAATTAAATAAAATAAAACAGGTTATTTTATTTATTATTATATTTATTGAATAATCTTTAATAAAATCAACATTTAGTTAAATATTAAAGTATAGAGACAACGAATGACTAGTCAAGAAATAAGATACTTAATTATGCTAATTAAAAATACAAAACTTAATCATATTGTGTCCATGGACTTTTGATCCACTCCTTTATATCATTTACTACTGGTAAATCAGGCACATCATTTTCGTTTTGAATTTGGATGTCAGGAATATCTTTCGTATCTACATCGTCTTCTTCCATCCATAAAGCATCGTCATCATTTATTAAACAGAGAATCTCTCGGGCACGTCTAGCCGCAATTCTTTGAGGACGAATTTTCGCGATAGGTAACAGCTCTTGTTTTTTATGTGATTGTTTGTGTTGATTGGTGGCTTTATATGAAGAAAAATATATGCCACATATGCTACACGATCTTTTAAATAAGTATGACTCGACACTAGGGCAATAACTATCATATGGAACTTGTTTCAGATGGGATGATGCTTGGAGATTTAATAACATCTGTAGTAATAATGGAGCAAACTTAGCGTCGTTGTCATCACTCCCTGTGACTCCATAACCTTCTGATGTCTGTTTAATTAACACAGGTGGTGGTAAAAATCCTTCTTTTAATAATTTCCAAAGACTAGAACGTCTTACACCGCAACATGCAATAGTTTCACATTTAACTATTTGTAAAAAATATTGTGACTCACGTACATGTTTAGCATACCAAGTAGCATTATTTTTCAACATCATAGCCTGTTCAATATCCAGTCTAGTAACAGTTGGTGCAACATATTCAGCAACGACTGGAAAATTATCAATGACCAACTTGCTCCAAATCTCAGCCAACACATTGCCCGCACTTTCGAAGTTTCGTTTTTCTAGATCTAAGTCAGTAGTTCGATTAATTGAATCAAGATGTGACCCAAAAGCATCATGTTTTAATAATACACCAGTAAGTTCGCGACTGAGAGGTGCCATGCGTCGTTCAACTCTGTTAAATGCACTCCTTCCTGGGGCATTTGTAGCTATATAAATTGCATCTAAATGAAAATCTTTAAAATGTTGTAAAGCTGAAACTATAACCCGCTCGTACCGTGGATTTTCATCCGGTCCACCATCGCATGTAAAAATAAAAACCGGTTTTACAAAACCTTCTCTAGTTCGGATCATGTTTTCAAAGATCGGTAATTCAGTAAGCTTGTGAACGTCAGTGGCATGAGTCTCTGCATTGGAAGATGAATGTTTTCCACTACGAATAGCTACATATGTAGGCCCCGAGTATGTTACAGCTTCAGGTGACCCTTCACCATCTTTTTTAATTAGAATTCCCGCATACACCGATGGAATAAGCTTATGTTTTTCAGCGACGACAAAATCATGATCTGGCAATTGAACACGGTAATCAAGGTGCATTAATATTGGCGCTTGAGCATTTGCTGCTGTAATGCCTAAAGGTACACGTGCCTTATCATCCATTGATAAAAAAAATACTTGGTCTGGACCTAAAATTGAAGCCACAGATTCGAGATTTCGTATAGTAGCTGTACAAAATTTTCCATCCTTATGCTTTGAGTGCAGTGTAGAGTCTGGCTTACACAACTTGACTGGAACCGTGACGACGTGTCTTTTATCTTCCTCTGTATTAGCTCTCTTGGGAAGAAGTCTCAAATATAATCCTGACCGACTAATAGTATAACCTTGCTTAGATAGTTCAGCTTGTAAGTCATCTAGTGTTTTACAACATCTTATAACTTCAGTGCGACGTCGATCATCAGCTGCACCACCAAAGAGTGCAATTGATTTTATTACGTCAAGTAAACCGGATTGATTTTCTTCTACTCTAGGCCGACCAACAGTATTTCGAAGTTTTAAAGCAGTTCCTAATTCAGGATTACATTTACTCAATTCTAAAAGTTTTTCTTTTCTAGAATCACGGCTTTTTTTTTGGCGTTCCGCTGCACCAATTTTTCTCTTCAATGCAGTTTTTTCTGCTTCAATATCTTTTTTTAATGACATTATTTTTTTCGTAGCATCATCTGTTCCTATACCGGCATCGCGTGCAAGTACTAAACTATTAAGCTCAGATTCAAGTACAATAATCCTATTCTTAGAAGCATATTGACTCGGTGTAGGTTTAGAAACTGTTTGAAGAGATTGACATCCTTTTAATTCAACCATAACATCTTTAGATTTTTCTGATTCACTCTCTTCGATAACCTCCTAAAATTAAAAGTTAACATATAATGAGTAAAAACACGTCAAGTGGACCCCCCATTTTCCATTTGGTCATCGAATTTGAATGTGATTATTTTTTCATAAAGTAATCACCATGAACAAATAATCCCCCGCCCAGTTTTTTTAAATTTTAATTTTAACAACAATTTTTTTTTTTGAAAATTTTTACTGCTTTTAGTTAAAAAATTAACAATTAAAAAAACTATTGATGATTTTTTGATACAATTTTCAGGAGTTATAGTTCAATACTTGTATTTTCAGAAAATATGCATGAATTTTAATTATTTTTATTAACTTTTAAATTAACAAATGAACATTTTAATGACTTCTCCCTCAAAACATAAATTTTTTTTCAGTATTTTGCAATAAACATTGATTTTTTCGATGACCAAGTGGAAAATGGTCCCCTTGACGTGTTTTTACTCAATACATAAAAATTAACCAAGAACAAGACCTCGAAAAAACAAACACAAAAGATGTGGTAATCGTTTAATTTATAACTAACTAAGTTATATGTACATGTCACACTGATTGAGTTTAGTTATTTTAATAATAAATTTTAAACTTACTTTACTTTCCTGTGGCTTTACTACTACCAATGATTTTGACGAAGAATTTTTTGAAAAAAAACTCAAGAGAGTCGCTTTTTTTTTCGTCAATTTTATTTGCAATTCTTTGATTTTTGTTTCCGTTTCATCTTCAATATTATCACCACTTTTTAAATTTTTCCATAAGATGTTAACCTCGTCTTGTATAATTTGTTTTTTCTTATCAGCATAAGCTGCACTGTAGGCATCAAATAATCTTCGGTACAGGTTACCTAAATCAATTTTTTTGTTCATTTTGTAAGCACTTAACCAATTGAAAATACTACAGAATACTATGACTTCGAAATTTATGATTGTTACACGGCAGAAGACAATTGTCAAGTAAACAATGGAAACGAATAGAAGCGTCGCGGAGCATGTGCGACGGCACTTGTCAGTCTTGCAACCAACAACAAGCATGCATACGCAGCAGTAAAACCACGCCACACAAACAATACAACGGGATAACCACGGATACGAAGAAATCAGACAAGCAGACGAAACAACAACAAGCATGCATACGCAGCGGCTGTTATACGGCAGAAGACAATTGTCAAGTAAACAATGGAAACGAATAGAAGCATCGCGAAGCATGTGCGATGGCACTTGTCAGTCTTGCAACCAACAAAAAGCATGCATACACAGCGGTAAAACCACGCCACACAAACTCTGTTGTAATGTTTGTGTGGCGTGGTTTTACCGCTGTGTATGCATGCTTGTTGTTGGTTGCAAGACTGACAAGTGCCATCGCACAGCGGTAAAACCACGCCACACAAACTCTATTGTAATGTTGTGCTAGACGACTGGCTGCTCTGTTCTGCCGGCGGTGACGTGGTTTTACCGCTGCGTATGCATGCTTGTTGTTGTTTGGTCTGCTTGTCTGATTTCTTCGTATCCTTGCATACACAGCGGTAAAACCACGCCACACAAACATAACAGAGTTTGCCAGTCGTCTAGCACCCAGGAGCGCAGCTGAGCGGGGAACAATATTGCTCTAAATTTTGAAATGTGATGTCACAAAGCTTTTGACCCCTCCCTGCCCCTTGTCACACAATGTCACTTCTGAATGATACCCTCCCCCCCCTTCAAGGTGTGACGTAATTTATGGATGGCCCCTAACTTGCATGCTTATGTATATTGTATTATATGAACCATTGTCACACACATATGCGTGATTATTTTGTGTTATAAGAACCATTGTTTTCCAAAAAATTGTAATAATTTTATATTATAAAATTGAATAAAAAATAATTTTAAATAAATTATTTTGTAAAAAATTACATTAATTTCGACTATTATAAAATGAACTTAAATGTGCTCATATAAACACCTTTCATTTCTTCAAAAAAATTAATGATCTTCATGAAATATGCATATTCGCATTATTTCGTTATCATTCCCATATTCGTAGCAATAGAATTTCTATGGCATATACATATGTATGTATATTATTTCTTTGTCACATTTGTATGTTTACGAAAGCAAATGCGAGCCACATACATATGTATGTACATACATTCATAATAACAAGTGTCGCTCGCATCTTTCGCATCTCCGTTGTCACTGTCAACCAATAGCCGAAACTTAAGGTAGAATTAGAGGTGCCATAACCATATCCATATAAAACAGCTGATTCAACCAAATTTACGGGGAACAATGTTTCCAATTAGAGGTGCGTTACCATAACAACATGCCCATAACCATAACCATAGCTATCAATTGAATTTTGATTTTCGCTGTAACCATAAAAAGTTGTTTGTTGATTTTTTGACTTTTCATTTGATATTTCGTTTGCATTTTGTTTTGTTCGCCTCATAATTTTGTATTTATAAAGCTCGGATTGTTTGACATAATGCGATTTTTAAACAGCAATCAAATAATAATCCATTAATAAAAATGGATGATATTAAATTAATAGAATGTGTGCGGAATTCGCCATGCCTACATGACAAGAGTCATGCCGATTTCAAAAATCAAGAGAAAAAAAGGCGCTCTTGGAAGGAAGTCGCCGATAATTTGGAAGTTGATGGTGAGTTCAATATAAATATTATAATATTTAATATACAATATGTTTGGACATTATAAACAGAAAGTGTTGTTATGAAGCGTTGGGGCAACTTGAGAGAACGCTTCTCAAAAGAAATTAGAATCTCACAAAATGCTTCAGGAAGTGGTGCATTCGTAGGAAGGCAGTGGGCGCTATTTGAAAGTTTGCAATTTTTAAGAAGTCACATTATTCCTCGTCCGTAAGTAAAATGCATTATTACCATATCCATGTAAATAATGAGAACATTAATATTAACAGAATGCGACAAAGTGCGCCAATATTGAAACGCAGCGACGAGAATTATGACTTTATAAACATTTCGTCCGAATCACAAGATCTCTCGCCGTCACCTCCAATTTCCAATTTCCAATTTTTATTTAATTAATTTTTTGTTCTTTTTATTGTTAACCAATATGTTTGAAATACACGTATGTAAATTTACATTTTCAACATTTTTTTTTATTGAATTTTATATGTATATCTATAAGTGTTTTACTCTATATGGTTTTGAAAAGGTACTGCACCATTGTTCATAAAATAATTGGTGAGATGTTCTCTGTGGTTATACGCACTGTTTTGACCCCTGCGTCTAAAAGTTTGTGCTGACCGCAATGGCCCCCCACAAGATCTTAATTCGTTTCTCCATTCAGCATTTCTTCCATCTCCGTCAGTGTAATGCTCTGAGCCTCAGTACCATCGATTCATATCGTGGAGCATTATGAAATTATGAAGCACTAGACATGCTAGTACGATTTTTTCAGCATTTTCAGGATGAAACTCCATTGATGTTCTTAGCACTCTCCACCTCGCTGTCAAAATCCCAAACGCATTTTCAATAACGCGTCTTGCCCGTGATAGTCTATAATTAAAAATTCGTTGAGCTCTTGTTGTATTTACACCTGGATACGGCTTCATAAGGTTATTTTTTAATGGAAAGGCACAGTCTCCAACAAAGTAATGCGGAAACGGGTGGGAAGATAACGGAAGTGGAGTATCAGGTGGTAGTGGCAAACGATTTTCTAACAGATCTTCGCCAAATCTCGTTGCATGAAAAATACCTCCATCACTCTGGCTTCCGTAAGCTCCTACGCTAATGGCTGTAAAAGTGTATTTAGCATCACATGCTGCCAGCAGTACAATGCTGAAAAACTTTTTATAATTATAAAACATGGATCCTGAATTTGGAGGGCATTTTATCGCAATATGTTTTCCGTCGATCGCACCTACACAGTTTGGCATGTTCCACATTTGTGCAAAGTCGGTCGTGATGTCTTTATACTGTTGTTGCGTGGGTTCACTCAGATAAATTGGTGAAAGCATTTCCCAAATCGCCTCACATGTCTCCAGCACTATGTTTCTCACAGTGGTCTTTCCGATTTTGTAGCTCCATGCTAATTTTTTGAAAGGAATTCCGTATGCTAAGTACCTAACAATTACCTTAATAAATATAACAAATGGAGTAATAATCACATAAACTTACAGAAGTGTGAGGGACAAACGCTCTTCGGCATGGATTTGTTCCTTGAACTTACTCATTGAAGGCGCCATTAACTTCAAAAAAGTATCATACAACTTCCTATTCATTCTTGTATGGGCAAACAATTCTTGTTCATCCATATCTTTTATTTTCAGGAACGTTTTTTGATGGTATCCGTTTTGGAACCTATTAACATTAATAGGATGGACACGCCATCGCCTTGTACGCTTGCATTGCTTTTTTTTAGCATATAATGCTATAATATTAATAAATAATTGATCAATTTCTTCGTCACTGCTCATTTTATTTATTTTTTTTGGCACTTTGAAATGAAAACAAAAATTCTGAATGAAAGATCAGCTGATTATGGTTATGGCACCACTAATCGGTAGTAGTAAATATCGTTACGGTTATGATAATGGTTATGGATATGGCGATATGTTATAGCACCTCTAATTCTACCTTTACGTTTTTTCAAAAAGTCAATTACAACATTGTGTTGTTGGCAGAAAATCCGAGTTGTGCCGAAAAAAAATAAACTAATGGCCGCCGATTGTCACCGCTTCCCTTGCCGCTGTAGCAGCTTCGCCTTCCAACGTACGGAAGTATGTATGTATGAGCATGAAGACATATCGACGTAGATTTTTGTCACGGAAAAATATTTTAGACAAATATTATAAATCGACAACTCCTATGTTGCCACTTTTCTCACTTCTTTCTTAAAACAAACACCAGAAGATGTTCAATTTATGATTTTTAGCTTTTGATATAAAAAGACAAAAATTAAAAATATCGCCTCGATCGATAAATGCGAACCGTGGTTGTCCAGCAGCAACATGGTTGGCGAATCGGCATTAGCACCGGTGTGCTTGATGAAATGACGCATGAATTGAGGGAATACGTCAGAGTTCATGTAACCAGAACCGTTCGCAACACCAACAGCGCCATGACTCGCATGAGTCATAAAAATCTCTTTCATGTTGACTCGGGGAAAGAGAAAGAATGGCGGTATAGACTGGCCACTAGCGCTGATGGCCAAAGCCAAAGACACATTGGTGCCTTTTTCGGCAGATGTTGATGAGCCGACCTGCTTCTGTCCTTTGCGCGAGTTACCAACTTTGAGTATGTTGTTGCTTCTGTTTGCTACTGTTTCTGTTGAAAGTTTACGAGTTACCAATTTTGGGTATGTTGTTGCTTCGGTTTGCGACTGTGTCTGTTGAAAGTTCACGCTAGAATGAATCCAGAAGAATAGCCGCTTCGCGATTCTATCTAAAAATATTTAGCTGCTTCGCGATTCTCGCTAAAAATATGTATGTAGCTGCTTCGCGATTCTCGCTAAAAATATGTAGCTGCTTCGCGATTCTCTCTTCTCTTCTCTTCTCTTAAACCCTTAGTGTCTGTACCAATAGGGTAGAGAAGGTAACTCCTCCCCCCTAAGTACTGAGTGAGGTCCGGAATGGTGGCACATCTGACGGTACGAACAAAGTTGTCTGTCTATTGGATTGTTTCTGTTGATTGTTATTGTTATAGTTATTATCTTTTGGCATAATTGCTAACATGTTATTTCTTTTGTAATTATTATCCATATTGTCATAATCATTACGATAACGCTTATAGCTATGTATTTCGTCATTTCCTCTATTATCGTTTCTATCGTTACCACTACGTTTATGACTACGTCTTTCATTATTTCCTCTAATTTGCTTATAATCTATACTTCTAATATAATATTGCCGGGCACCATATTCCTGTTTTTGCTCCGGTCTTTTCATATTGGTTTGAGCGAAAAAAGTTTCTTTTTCTTTTAACGCCCATTCGAAGGCCTCTCGAAGGTTGGTTGGTTTCATGGATCTTATTGTAGCTCCTAATGGGCCCCTAATTCCTGTTAAAAATGAGTTGAGACATATGTCTGCAAACAATTTTTTCTTTGTCTTCACCACGATCTGCTCCGATTCTGTAGTTTCCGCTATTCTAAATAATGCTAATTTAATCTCCCCGACTTTGTCATATAATGTACGTAAAGAATGACCCTCCTGCACAGAATTGTGGAGCTCGAACATAAGAGTGGGTTCATCTCTTTTGTCCGCGCAATGTAAGATAAGAGCGGCCTTAATTTCTTCCCAATTAAGGCTGGCTCCAGATTCTATGATGCCTTCGCTAACCTTACCTTCGATTTTATTTCGAATCGATCTTAAGAGTAGCTGACCATATGGCGTTCTACTTGTGCCCCTAATTAGTGCTAAAATTTCCTCTACATTGGTTACAAATTCATTTAACGTTTTAGGGTTACCATCATATGTGGGTAAAAAACGAATTGCGTCCGGTATCTTTAATGTTGATAAGACATCAAGTGGATTCACATTTCGCTCTCCTTGATTCGGAGGGACGTATTCTGATGAAGAAGTCGTAGATGACCGATCGTCTTGTCTTGTTGCGATGACGTCTGTATTTTTGGATATGCCGGTGTTGTTTCCGGTTCGACTCCTGATGTTTTTTGCCCCTCTCATGGTAGCTTTTATGTATAATTTATAATGTAGCGGCCAGCCCAAGATGGGATAATAGGTATGCACGTACGACTGCGCCAGTTACCAACTTTGAGTATGTTGTTGCTTCTGTTTGCTACTGTTTCTGTTGAAAGTTTACGAGTTACCAATTTTGGGTATGTTGTTGCTTCGGTTTGCGACTGTGTCTGTTGAAAGTTCACGCTAGAATGAATCCAGAAGAATAGCCGCTTCGCGATTCTATCTAAAAATATTTAGCTGCTTCGCGATTCTCGCTAAAAATATGTATGTAGCTGCTTCGCGATTCTCGCTAAAAATATGTAGCTGCTTCGCGATTCTCTCTTCTCTTCTCTACCAATAGGGTAGAGAAGGTAACTCGCGCGATCTTGGCTACTTGGAGATTCAGGATATGGCTTGGAACCATATTTACTTACCCCTTATCGTGATGCAAACGCTGGGTCACCACAGCACAAATTCAATTTACAACACTCCAAGGCAAGAGATATCGTAGAGAGTGTAATCGGGGTCCTCAAGAGCCGCTTTAAATGTCTTCAAACAACTATGCCATATGTCCCAGAGAAAGTTGTAAAAATTATAAATATATGCAGTGCTTTGCACAACATTTGTCGCCATTATAACCTGGATGTCTTTGCTTTAGATGTAGTGGACGATTTTCTGGACGAAGAAGTTGCTGATCATAGCAGCCATCTACAAACTGCCGCTGTATCCATTCGAGATGAAATCGCAAATAACTTAACGCGTATAGTTTAATTTTCATATTTTTTTATTCAATAAAAAACAATAAAAACATCAAGGGCGTAGCCAGGTCCGCATGTAGGGTGGGGCTGAAAAAAAAATTTAATTCCAGTAACTTTTTTTATATTATTTTTATACCTTTCATGCTAATAAAAGTTTTCTTGGATTCGCTGAAAACTCCTCCAGAATTTTCGTTTCCATTTCCGCTTGATTCTCTTTGACTAAAGCCCGGTGGGTGCTAAGCATGCACAATCCTGAAAAAATAAAATTTACGTACTTAATTATTTATAAAAAATGTTTGCTTTTATTACCATTCAACCGATTCGCTCCCATTGTTGTTCTCAGCCATGTCTTTACTCTTCTGAGAGTGCTGAAAGACCGTTCAACAGTGGCAGTTGTGCAGGGAATTGCGAACAGAATTTCAAGTCCCTCCCTTATCCTCGGATAAAAATCTGAGCTATTGTAAGCACATATTAAATCTAACTCATCTCCTTCCTTATCTTTCCAATATTTGTAATAAAGTTCAAGCTCATTTTCAATATCTTTTATATTGTAAAAAGAGCATGCACGCAAAACTTTTTCATTGAATTCGCTTAAAGAGATAGTTTTCATATGCAGTGGACTTAAGGCTGCGAGATCAAAAGTTGGAGTGTTTTCTTTAGGAAATCGTTCTCTAATAGATGTTATTAAAGAGTCCAAATATGGAATGAAAATTGCCCGGCGGTAATACTCGGCTGTTCTCGTGAATGGAGGATTTGATCTTTTTGTTTGCTTCTCGACGACTCTGGGCACACTTATATTGAGCGATGAATTCTCAGCTAACTTTTCACAGTCTCTAAAAATCTTTTCAAATTCGCTGGCAGATGTCTCTCGATGTTCCTCAAATAAATTTAAAATGTTATTGATGTGATCTCTACATTTAATCACATCATTGTTCTTGGCTTGCAATATATTCACTACTGGTTGGAGAATGCTGTAATATTTGGCAATAATGAACATACAAATAAGAAAAACGCTTTTAGTTGCAGCACTGTGAAGTTGGAATGCAAATTTTCTCGTGCCAGCGTTTCCATCTGTGCTTAGTTTTTCCAATCCATCTATTATATCACAATAGAATTTTTTAAAATCAGCGATACTTTTGTACTTCTCCGACCAGCGTGCCTTTATGGTGGAAATGGTGTTACGTATTTCAGAGACTGAATTCAGGTCATTAACTACCAAATTGAGGCGATGACTGGCGCAATGAATATAACAACTTTTTTGGAATGTACCTCTTAATATTTTTTGCACCCCACTAGTATTGCCGGCCATAGTAGCACATCCACCAAACCCAAGCCCAACACATTTAGCAGGATCTAAGTCTAAACAAATCCTTTGATGTTGGCTGCAATTGTTGCTGCATCCATTGCATCTAATTCCATAAATTCAATAAATTCTTCACGGATAATTTTTTTTCTGCTGTCAAAAAATCGAATTCCTTTTGAAAGTTGTTCCTTACCAGCCATGTCTGCTGTCTCGTCTGCTAAGATGCTGTACGCTGACGCTTTCTTAACATCTGTGCAGATATAATTTTTAATTACTTTCGCCGAAATGTTCAAAATTTCATTTTGGATTTGTGGACTAGTATACTTTGCGTTTTGTTTGCCATCCTCCAAATTGTTTTTTAATGTCTCATCACCAACTGATATTCTCATCATAAGCAGATCATATAGAACACCTTTGAAAAAGTGAAATTATTTCATTATTTTTAACTTTTATAAATCTGTTAGATTTACCTTCATCATTCGTTTTGCCACGAAGAGGAAGATCATGCGTTCCACAAAACAAAATTGTATTTATAATGGATTTAATAATTTTTTTATTTTGTTAAATTTTTTTTGCATGACCCCGTTGCATTTGCATATCGACAGGAGTTTCATTTAAAAATGACATTGCTGATTGCGTAGCTTCTTTATGCAAATTGCTTGATGCATGAGCTTTGCAGTACTCATGCACATTTTTAAATTTTGTAAAAGGGCGTACAACAAACGAGGAAGTTACGCCAGGTTTGTTGAGAGGCTTAAACAGCACACAATTAAGACAAAAAGCGCCCTTTAGCCTGCGTAAGTACACCAACCATGGTTTGTATAAATCTAACCATGACCAATTGAATTTTCTCTTCAAGTGTGTTGCATCAGCTGAAAAATTATAATTTTGGTCGGGCTTCCAACAACTAACCAACAGTTCTTTTTTCTGCTCCTCACTCATCGTACCGACTAAAGCCACCCATTTGCCAATATCGTTGGCATGGCAATCATCCGCCGTCATATCTGCCGCGTGGCTCTCTTCACTTGAGCTGCTATCATTCAAGCTCAGCCTCCTCTTCAATCTCGCTGCAATAAGAACATATGTATCATTAAAAAGTGTAATGCAATAACTTAAGTCAACTATTACGTACTTGTAGTATTATTAAAAAAGCTTCTAATGTCCATTTTCATTATATTCTTATCAGGTTTACTTCTTAAGCGACACTTTTTTTTAACAACACAATAACACTAATCACTTTTGACAGTTTTTCTTCTTTTAATTAAATATGATAGTGATGACAAACTATTAAAAAAGCTATTAATGGTAAACATCGATCGATAAATTATTTAACTTCATTGCATTAATTGCAACTTTACGGGGCGTCTCGACAGGATAGAATTTATAGAATACTAGCTGTCAAACGAATTGCTATTACCATTGCCAAATCTGTATGTGAGCATTTGCTATCATGATAGAATCGTTAGCGCAAAGGCGTAGGGTAGGTAGGTTCGAGCTGATGTAGCGCATGCTTTGAGCTCTTGAAAAATTTATTTTATCATTTGCGAAATGCCGTCGGAAATAAAACTTTCGTCGGTATATGTAAGTAAATGAGAGATTTAAGCTACCTATCTTTTATGTGGAAAATAAAAAAAAGATTAAAATCCTTTTGTTTACAAATGCATTTCTGGGAAAAAGAAAATAATAACAAAGGATAAAGATCCTTTTTTTTACAAATGTATTTCTGGGAATAATAAGATAATAAGAAAAGGAGAAAGATCCTTTTTTTGCAAATGTACTTCTGGGATTCATATTTTTGGACTACTATATAATAATTGTGGCATAAAATTTATATACCAATTAAAATAATAAATTTAAAATGCGCAATAATATTTTGATTTATCTTGTATAAGTTTATTAATTTTAAGACTTCGCTCATACCCAACCCAATTTACATAATATTTCTGTAAATTAACAATATCAAAGCTGCCGAAGCTGCAATATATCGGATATCTTCTCAACTGCACCTGCTTCTGTTGCCATGTGCTTTTTGAGGCAATCTTGCACACTGTCCTCATGCCGTCGTTTGCGTGGTGTGGACTTTGGTCCGCCGCTGGCAATTTCATGAATACTTAAAATGGCATCCAAAGAATCGTTTTCGGCATCAACAGAATTAACGCTCACTCCAAATGAAGCGCTATTTGCAATGCCTTCCACCGCCGTGTAAATTCCACATATTCGAGCAACTTCTTCCTCACTGGAGGTCAGGGTAAATTTATTGAATTGCCCTCCTCCAGTAACTCTGCTTTCGTTTTTGTTGTGTGCGATTTTCTGCTAATAAAAGTTTTCTTGGATTCGCTGAAAACTCCTCCAGAATTTTCGTTTCCATTTCCGCTTGATTCTCTTTGACTAAAGCCCGGTGGGTGCTAAGCATGCACAATCCTGAAAAAATAAAATTTACGTACTTAATTATTTATAAAAAATGTTTGCTTTTATTACCATTCAACCGATTCGCTCCCATTGTTGTTCTCAGCCATGTCTTTACTCTTCTGAGAGTGCTGAAAGACCGTTCAACAGTGGCAGTTGTGCAGGGAATTGCGAACAGAATTTCAAGTCCCTCCCTTATCCTCGGATAAAAATCTGAGCTATTGTAAGCACATATTAAATCTAACTCATCTCCTTCCTTATCTTTCCAATATTTGTAATAAAGTTCAAGCTCATTTTCAATATCTTTTATATTGTAAAAAGAGCATGCACGCAAAACTTTTTCATTGAATTCGCTTAAAGAGATAGTTTTCATATGCAGTGGACTTAAGGCTGCGAGATCAAAAGTTGGAGTGTTTTCTTTAGGAAATCGTTCTCTAATAGATGTTATTAAAGAGTCCAAATATGGAATGAAAATTGCCCGGCGGTAATACTCGGCTGTTCTCGTGAATGGAGGATTTGATCTTTTTGTTTGCTTCTCGACGACTCTGGGCACACTTATATTGAGCGATGAATTCTCAGCTAACTTTTCACAGTCTCTAAAAATCTTTTCAAATTCGCTGGCAGATGTCTCTCGATGTTCCTCAAATAAATTTAAAATGTTATTGATGTGATCTCTACATTTAATCACATCATTGTTCTTGGCTTGCAATATATTCACTACTGGTTGGAGAATGCTGTAATATTTGGCAATAATGAACATACAAATAAGAAAAACGCTTTTAGTTGCAGCACTGTGAAGTTGGAATGCAAATTTTCTCGTGCCAGCGTTTCCATCTGTGCTTAGTTTTTCCAATCCATCTATTATATCACAATAGAATTTTTTAAAATCAGCGATACTTTTGTACTTCTCCGACCAGCGTGCCTTTATGGTGGAAATGGTGTTACGTATTTCAGAGACTGAATTCAGGTCATTAACTACCAAATTGAGGCGATGACTGGCGCAATGAATATAACAACTTTTTTGGAATGTACCTCTTAATATTTTTTGCACCCCACTAGTATTGCCGGCCATAGTAGCACATCCACCAAACCCAAGCCCAACACATTTAGCAGGATCTAAGTCTAAACAAATCCTTTGATGTTGGCTGCAATTGTTGCTGCATCCATTGCATCTAATTCCATAAATTCAATAAATTCTTCACGGATAATTTTTTTTCTGCTGTCAAAAAATCGAATTCCTTTTGAAAGTTGTTCCTTACCAGCCATGTCTGCTGTCTCGTCTGCTAAGATGCTGTACGCTGACGCTTTCTTAACATCTGTGCAGATATAATTTTTAATTACTTTCGCCGAAATGTTCAAAATTTCATTTTGGATTTGTGGACTAGTATACTTTGCGTTTTGTTTGCCATCCTCCAAATTGTTTTTTAATGTCTCATCACCAACTGATATTCTCATCATAAGCAGATCATATAGAACACCTTTGAAAAAGTGAAATTATTTCATTATTTTTAACTTTTATAAATCTGTTAGATTTACCTTCATCATTCGTTTTGCCACGAAGAGGAAGATCATGCGTTCCACAAAACAAAATTGTATTTATAATGGATTTAATAATTTTTTTATTTTGTTAAATTTTTTTTGCATGACCCCGTTGCATTTGCATATCGACAGGAGTTTCATTTAAAAATGACATTGCTGATTGCGTAGCTTCTTTATGCAAATTGCTTGATGCATGAGCTTTGCAGTACTCATGCACATTTTTAAATTTTGTAAAAGGGCGTACAACAAACGAGGAAGTTACGCCAGGTTTGTTGAGAGGCTTAAACAGCACACAATTAAGACAAAAAGCGCCCTTTAGCCTGCGTAAGTACACCAACCATGGTTTGTATAAATCTAACCATGACCAATTGAATTTTCTCTTCAAGTGTGTTGCATCAGCTGAAAAATTATAATTTTGGTCGGGCTTCCAACAACTAACCAACAGTTCTTTTTTCTGCTCCTCACTCATCGTACCGACTAAAGCCACCCATTTGCCAATATCGTTGGCATGGCAATCATCCGCCGTCATATCTGCCGCGTGGCTCTCTTCACTTGAGCTGCTATCATTCAAGCTCAGCCTCCTCTTCAATCTCGCTGCAATAAGAACATATGTATCATTAAAAAGTGTAATGCAATAACTTAAGTCAACTATTACGTACTTGTAGTATTATTAAAAAAGCTTCTAATGTCCATTTTCATTATATTCTTATCAGGTTTACTTCTTAAGCGACACTTTTTTTTAACAACACAATAACACTAATCACTTTTGACAGTTTTTCTTCTTTTAATTAAATATGATAGTGATGACAAACTATTAAAAAAGCTATTAATGGTAAACATCGATCGATAAATTATTTAACTTCATTGCATTAATTGCAACTTTACGGGGCGTCTCGACAGGATAGAATTTATAGAATACTAGCTGTCAAACGAATTGCTATTACCATTGCCAAATCTGTATGTGAGCATTTGCTATCATGATAGAATCGTTAGCGCAAAGGCGTAGGGTAGGTAGGTTCGAGCTGATGTAGCGCATGCTTTGAGCTCTTGAAAAATTTATTTTATCATTTGCGAAATGCCGTCGGAAATAAAACTTTCGTCGGTATATGTAAGTAAATGAGAGATTTAAGCTACCTATCTTTTATGTGGAAAATAAAAAAAAGATTAAAATCCTTTTGTTTACAAATGCATTTCTGGGAAAAAGAAAATAATAACAAAGGATAAAGATCCTTTTTTTTACAAATGTATTTCTGGGAATAATAAGATAATAAGAAAAGGAGAAAGATCCTTTTTTTGCAAATGTACTTCTGGGATTCATATTTTTGGACTACTATATAATAATTGTGGCATAAAATTTATATACCAATTAAAATAATAAATTTAAAATGCGCAATAATATTTTGATTTATCTTGTATAAGTTTATTAATTTTAAGACTTCGCTCATACCCAACCCAATTTACATAATATTTCTGTAAATTAACAATATCAAAGCTGCCGAAGCTGCAATATATCGGATATCTTCTCAACTGCACCTGCTTCTGTTGCCATGTGCTTTTTGAGGCAATCTTGCACACTGTCCTCATGCCGTCGTTTGCGTGGTGTGGACTTTGGTCCGCCGCTGGCAATTTCATGAATACTTAAAATGGCATCCAAAGAATCGTTTTCGGCATCAACAGAATTAACGCTCACTCCAAATGAAGCGCTATTTGCAATGCCTTCCACCGCCGTGTAAATTCCACATATTCGAGCAACTTCTTCCTCACTGGAGGTCAGGGTAAATTTATTGAATTGCCCTCCTCCAGTAACTCTGCTTTCGTTTTTGTTGTGTGCGATTTTCTGCTAATAAAAGTTTTCTTGGATTCGCTGAAAACTCCTCCAGAATTTTCGTTTCCATTTCCGCTTGATTCTCTTTGACTAAAGCCCGGTGGGTGCTAAGCATGCACAATCCTGAAAAAATAAAATTTACGTACTTAATTATTTATAAAAAATGTTTGCTTTTATTACCATTCAACCGATTCGCTCCCATTGTTGTTCTCAGCCATGTCTTTACTCTTCTGAGAGTGCTGAAAGACCGTTCAACAGTGGCAGTTGTGCAGGGAATTGCGAACAGAATTTCAAGTCCCTCCCTTATCCTCGGATAAAAATCTGAGCTATTGTAAGCACATATTAAATCTAACTCATCTCCTTCCTTATCTTTCCAATATTTGTAATAAAGTTCAAGCTCATTTTCAATATCTTTTATATTGTAAAAAGAGCATGCACGCAAAACTTTTTCATTGAATTCGCTTAAAGAGATAGTTTTCATATGCAGTGGACTTAAGGCTGCGAGATCAAAAGTTGGAGTGTTTTCTTTAGGAAATCGTTCTCTAATAGATGTTATTAAAGAGTCCAAATATGGAATGAAAATTGCCCGGCGGTAATACTCGGCTGTTCTCGTGAATGGAGGATTTGATCTTTTTGTTTGCTTCTCGACGACTCTGGGCACACTTATATTGAGCGATGAATTCTCAGCTAACTTTTCACAGTCTCTAAAAATCTTTTCAAATTCGCTGGCAGATGTCTCTCGATGTTCCTCAAATAAATTTAAAATGTTATTGATGTGATCTCTACATTTAATCACATCATTGTTCTTGGCTTGCAATATATTCACTACTGGTTGGAGAATGCTGTAATATTTGGCAATAATGAACATACAAATAAGAAAAACGCTTTTAGTTGCAGCACTGTGAAGTTGGAATGCAAATTTTCTCGTGCCAGCGTTTCCATCTGTGCTTAGTTTTTCCAATCCATCTATTATATCACAATAGAATTTTTTAAAATCAGCGATACTTTTGTACTTCTCCGACCAGCGTGCCTTTATGGTGGAAATGGTGTTACGTATTTCAGAGACTGAATTCAGGTCATTAACTACCAAATTGAGGCGATGACTGGCGCAATGAATATAACAACTTTTTTGGAATGTACCTCTTAATATTTTTTGCACCCCACTAGTATTGCCGGCCATAGTAGCACATCCACCAAACCCAAGCCCAACACATTTAGCAGGATCTAAGTCTAAACAAATCCTTTGATGTTGGCTGCAATTGTTGCTGCATCCATTGCATCTAATTCCATAAATTCAATAAATTCTTCACGGATAATTTTTTTTCTGCTGTCAAAAAATCGAATTCCTTTTGAAAGTTGTTCCTTACCAGCCATGTCTGCTGTCTCGTCTGCTAAGATGCTGTACGCTGACGCTTTCTTAACATCTGTGCAGATATAATTTTTAATTACTTTCGCCGAAATGTTCAAAATTTCATTTTGGATTTGTGGACTAGTATACTTTGCGTTTTGTTTGCCATCCTCCAAATTGTTTTTTAATGTCTCATCACCAACTGATATTCTCATCATAAGCAGATCATATAGAACACCTTTGAAAAAGTGAAATTATTTCATTATTTTTAACTTTTATAAATCTGTTAGATTTACCTTCATCATTCGTTTTGCCACGAAGAGGAAGATCATGCGTTCCACAAAACAAAATTGTATTTATAATGGATTTAATAATTTTTTTATTTTGTTAAATTTTTTTTGCATGACCCCGTTGCATTTGCATATCGACAGGAGTTTCATTTAAAAATGACATTGCTGATTGCGTAGCTTCTTTATGCAAATTGCTTGATGCATGAGCTTTGCAGTACTCATGCACATTTTTAAATTTTGTAAAAGGGCGTACAACAAACGAGGAAGTTACGCCAGGTTTGTTGAGAGGCTTAAACAGCACACAATTAAGACAAAAAGCGCCCTTTAGCCTGCGTAAGTACACCAACCATGGTTTGTATAAATCTAACCATGACCAATTGAATTTTCTCTTCAAGTGTGTTGCATCAGCTGAAAAATTATAATTTTGGTCGGGCTTCCAACAACTAACCAACAGTTCTTTTTTCTGCTCCTCACTCATCGTACCGACTAAAGCCACCCATTTGCCAATATCGTTGGCATGGCAATCATCCGCCGTCATATCTGCCGCGTGGCTCTCTTCACTTGAGCTGCTATCATTCAAGCTCAGCCTCCTCTTCAATCTCGCTGCAATAAGAACATATGTATCATTAAAAAGTGTAATGCAATAACTTAAGTCAACTATTACGTACTTGTAGTATTATTAAAAAAGCTTCTAATGTCCATTTTCATTATATTCTTATCAGGTTTACTTCTTAAGCGACACTTTTTTTTAACAACACAATAACACTAATCACTTTTGACAGTTTTTCTTCTTTTAATTAAATATGATAGTGATGACAAACTATTAAAAAAGCTATTAATGGTAAACATCGATCGATAAATTATTTAACTTCATTGCATTAATTGCAACTTTACGGGGCGTCTCGACAGGATAGAATTTATAGAATACTAGCTGTCAAACGAATTGCTATTACCATTGCCAAATCTGTATGTGAGCATTTGCTATCATGATAGAATCGTTAGCGCAAAGGCGTAGGGTAGGTAGGTTCGAGCTGATGTAGCGCATGCTTTGAGCTCTTGAAAAATTTATTTTATCATTTGCGAAATGCCGTCGGAAATAAAACTTTCGTCGGTATATGTAAGTAAATGAGAGATTTAAGCTACCTATCTTTTATGTGGAAAATAAAAAAAAGATTAAAATCCTTTTGTTTACAAATGCATTTCTGGGAAAAAGAAAATAATAACAAAGGATAAAGATCCTTTTTTTTACAAATGTATTTCTGGGAATAATAAGATAATAAGAAAAGGAGAAAGATCCTTTTTTTGCAAATGTACTTCTGGGATTCATATTTTTGGACTACTATATAATAATTGTGGCATAAAATTTATATACCAATTAAAATAATAAATTTAAAATGCGCAATAATATTTTGATTTATCTTGTATAAGTTTATTAATTTTAAGACTTCGCTCATACCCAACCCAATTTACATAATATTTCTGTAAATTAACAATATCAAAGCTGCCGAAGCTGCAATATATCGGATATCTTCTCAACTGCACCTGCTTCTGTTGCCATGTGCTTTTTGAGGCAATCTTGCACACTGTCCTCATGCCGTCGTTTGCGTGGTGTGGACTTTGGTCCGCCGCTGGCAATTTCATGAATACTTAAAATGGCATCCAAAGAATCGTTTTCGGCATCAACAGAATTAACGCTCACTCCAAATGAAGCGCTATTTGCAATGCCTTCCACCGCCGTGTAAATTCCACATATTCGAGCAACTTCTTCCTCACTGGAGGTCAGGGTAAATTTATTGAATTGCCCTCCTCCAGTAACTCTGCTTTCGTTTTTGTTGTGTGCGATTTGGGATCCCTACAAAAAGCTGTATATCGAAATTCTTTTCGTACAAAATTCTGTAAACTAACGTCGCGAAATTCTGAAGTGACAAAATTCTGCATTTACAAAATTAAGTATTTACAAAGTTCTGTAAATGCGAAATTCCGCACTGACAAAATTCTGTATTGACAAAATTCTGTATTGAAAAAATGGTGTATTGACTAAAGTCTGTTTTTTATTTGATAATTTCATGTGCCAAGTGATATTTATACAAAGAAAGATAAATGAGAATTTTAAGTCCAAAATAACAATTCAACAAACAAAAGACTTCAATATTAATTCAAACGTTAAGTACATATGTATGCAAAAAATTAGAAATGAGTATTTCAAGTACGGAAAAGTAGTACATACATATATAATTAGATTAAAAACAAATATTTTTTGCTATTCTTTTCAAAAAAGATACTTTTCCAATAATTACTCTTTTTTTATTATTCTTTTAATTTGTTTGTTAGATCTAATTGATCTTAACTTTTTTTGGAAAAACTTCTTCATTTTCTACTCTTGATATTTGCGATTTCACATAAATCATCTCTGCTTTCAAGTTAGCTATAAGTTGATAAATACCGCAATTTTTTTTCCCTACAATGACATTAAGTCGTCGGTGCCAAGCCTCTACACTATTTTGAGTTCTAGGAAACTGACTCGTTTCTACCTTCCTATGCACTGACCAAAATGTCGGCTGATGTTTTGGTGGTACATCAAATTTACCAATGTAGTTCCTTTCAAACCAATTTGCGAGTCTCAGCATGCCATAATCATCTAAAATACTACAAAGACTGTTGTAGTGTTCCGAGATTTCATCGGGAGGAACAAAAGCTAGGCTTTTCAGCATTCGAACTTGCAACGAAAAGTTCTCATAATTTCCATATTTTTTAACCAGTCTAAAAGCAATGAAAGTAAATGAAGATTACGCAGATACATTTATTGAATGCAGACAATCACCTTTCTTTTTGAACTTTTCTCCAGATTATTTGACTGAAGTGGAAAAAGCAGCCGCGCAAATCAGTGCCCGGGAAAGAATTTCTTAGCGCCGATATCAGTCCAACTTCAAAATCGCTGATAATTCTTTCTGGTTGAAGATTTTCGCCGTACTCGGATGCGATTCGGAACAATTCATCAAATAAAACCTCGTATAGTTTTTTGGACTTGCGGCTCATAAGGCAAAAAACGAGGGGGAATGTTTCACCTTCCACTATGCCATGAATTGTAAAGAGCTGTCTCATTATTTTCGGGGCAACGTAAAATGTTCCGTCCACAATCCAACAAGAACTCTGACTCAGAAACTTTAAACACGACTTCGTACCACAAATAATTACACATTCATTCCTCTCTGTGAACTTTTCCACCAATACAAATAATTCTCCTTCCAGAGTATATAAATTTAAAGGAATATCTATGTCCTCCAAAGCTTGTGGTTCTCGAAAACGAGGTGCTTCATGCCTTGATCTTCGAATTCTAGCTTTTTGGGCATTTCGGGATGGTAAATAGTCCCGACAGCTCTGCTCTGCTTCCACTGTAGCTCTTTGTATTATCTGACTTGGCGCTAAGTGACTTCTCCGAGCCATGCGCTTTACTTTATTATTAATTGTTGCAATTGGTAACTCATTGGGAGCTGGTTCGTGGCAATGGTACGCGGGTTGTTTAACAATAACGTGATTGTTTGCCAACACCTTTGTTACAATTCTGGACTTGCACTTATATTTTAATCTTTTAGAACACGCCCAATTACAAGTTTCCATTTGGGACTTTCTTTCAAAATAATAAAAATAGCCGTTTAAGAACAATTTCTTTCCTCCTTTATTGGAAGTTATAATTTGTATTTGTGACATAACGAATAAATATTTTAATGAAAAAATATATTGAGGAAAAACGACACGTGCTTTAGTTGCTTTCACAATTCTTACGACAATGAAATCAATTAAAAAGAAGTAAAAAGCAAAGCAGAGTTAATTAGAAATTCAAACAAAACCAGGTAGGTTATTCTGTATTTACGTAATTCTGTAAATAAATGATAAGAAATACAAAGAATTTTATAAAAAAGTGCGCACTTTTTAACTAATGCAACTGCTCGTTCTGCTGAATCATTAACAACTTTCAATTGGTTAAAGTATTCTTTATTTTCAATGTAACTGTCATTAGTAGGCCACGATTCAATATCTTTATTAAGGAAGTCATACGGTAAATCAAATATTTTAAAGAGATTTAAAGACTTATTAGAAACAAAGTCACTCAGACTTTTCTGCGTTAATGAATTCAAATCGTTTTTATCAATTATAAATTTTTTAACTTTAGAATCTGTACCGTTACGAGTATTAACAGCTCCAACAATATTTTTTTTACTTCCAATGGAACGGTATCGTCAAATAATGACAAAATGGCAAGTTCATCACTTAAATACCATAAATGCAAAATCATTTTTGCACAAGTTGCTGAAGAGCTTGCGGCTCATAAGGCAAAAAACGAGGGGGAATGTTTCACCTTCCACTATGCCATGAATTGTAAAGAGCTGTCTCATTATTTTCGGGGCAACGTAAAATGTTCCGTCCACAATCAAACAAGAACTCTGACTCAGAAACTTTAAACACGACTTCGTACCACAAATAATTACACATTCATTCCTCTCTGTGAACTTTTCCACCAATACAAATAATTCTCCTTCCAGAGTATATAAATTTAAAGGAATATCTATGTCCTCCAAAGTTTGTGGTTCTCGAAAACGAGGTGCTTCATGCCTTGATCTTCGAATTCTAGCTTTTTGGGCATTTCGGGATGGTAAATAGTCCCGACAGCTCTGCTCTGCTTCCACTGTAGCTCTTTGTATTATCTGACTTGGCGCTAAGTGACTTCTCCGAGCCATGCGCTTTACTTTATTATTAATTGTTGCAATTGGTAACTCATTGGGAGCTGGTTCGTGGCAATGGTACGCGGGTTGTTTAACAATAACGTGATTGTTTGCCAACACCTTTGTTACAATTCTGGACTTGCACTTATATTTTAATCTTTTAGAACACGCCCAATTACAAGTTTCCATTTGGGACTTTCTTTCAAAATAATAAAAATAGCCGTTTAAGAACAATTTCTTTCCTCCTTTATTGGAAGTTATAATTTGTATTTGTGACATAACGAATAAATATTTTAATGAAAAAATATATTGAGGAAAAACGACACGTGCTTTAGTTGCTTTCACAATTCTTACGACAATGAAATCAATTAAAAAGAAGTAAAAAGCAAAGCAGAGTTAATTAGAAATTCAAACAAAACCAGGTAGGTTATTCTGTATTTACGTAATTCTGTAAATAAATGATAAGAAATACAAAGAATTTTATAAAAAAGTGCGCACTTTTTAACTAATGCAACTGCTCGTTCTGCTGAATCATTAACAACTTTCAATTGGTTAAAGTATTCTTTATTTTCAATGTAACTGTCATTAGTAGGCCACGATTCAATATCTTTATTAAGGAAGTCATACGGTAAATCAAATATTTTAAAGAGATTTAAAGACTTATTAGAAACAAAGTCACTCAGACTTTTCTGCGTTAATGAATTCAAATCGTTTTTATCAATTATAAATTTTTTAACTTTAGAATCTGTACCGTTACGAGTATTAACAGCTCCAACAATATTTTTTTTACTTCCAATGGAACGGTATCGTCAAATAATGACAAAATGGCAAGTTCATCACTTAAATACCATAAATGCAAAATCATTTTTGCACAAGTTGCTGAAGAAATCAATGGATTGATATTTTTGTACTCGAATAAATTTTTCAAAAACTGCAAGTCATGATTAGGAGCAGTTGTTGCAGAAGTTGATGAAAACCAATCTTTAAATACAGTGTAACTATAAATATACAAATTTGACGAAGACCGTGCAATTCTTTATTAGAAAGTTTAAATTCATTTCTGAATAGAAACATTTTTAAACTGTAAATTGCCTTCATCATCCACCTAGCATGATGAATTGCACCAGGACGTTTGAAAGAAATTTCTTCTTGAGGCATTTCTCCAAGGAAAATCAACGACAATTCCAACAATTCTTTATAGTCATCACGGGGTTGTAGTAACTATCAAAAAAAATTAAAAAATTGTCAGAAACAAGAAAATTTTTATTCTTAAAATCGCAATTAAATCATACCTGTAAGGATTGTGCAATTAAACTAGATATTTCATTTTTTTTATCCGAAATGATATCAGCAACAACAGTATCTTCCATTCCAGATTTATAATTAGTTTTATTCATTACATCCCATGATTTTTTAAATTTTCCGAAGATTGGTACGTTTGGCCCAGATGACACAGGCCAATATACTTCAATTACACTTCTCAATATGATTTCAAAAATGTGGTGACGACATGGTAACCAGATTAACTCTCTTCCCAAAGTATTTTCAATTGCTTTACATGTACCGTTATGAATTCCTGTATAAAGCAAATAGATAATTATCGCTAAATATAATATTTTAAACAAATTTTAAATTATATTTAAAATCCAAATGAGTAAATAATTCTCGGTAATTCAGTAAACAATAAAAATTAAACTAGAACGTTAATAATTAAACATTTTTTATATTAAACTATCATTGATAAGTTACCTGTATTAACTGCCGTCGTGTCAAAACACATCGCCTTAACATAATTAATGATACCCCATTCACTCAATGTCGATAAAATGGCTGATTTTTGATTGTCTGCCGTCCCAGAATAAATTTTTGGAACCCCAAGTAATTGTTCGGCACCAAATGCAGTTAAAATAACAGGTAGCCGTTCCACAGATTTTGATCCAACTAGGTCATTCAGCATTTTTCCGTCCCAATGCACAACGTATTTATCGTGTGCTTTAAAGTTGTCTTTAAGTCCTTTAGCAATGTCTTTTCTTTGAAGCATACGAGCTCTTTGAATTGAACTATAACTGAGCGTTGTATCTTCTTTTTTTTTTTTTTTTTTGTTTTGATGATAAATAAATTTATGTGATGATAATAAGACTTACATATTTGAAATGAATTATTTTATTACGTATGCAAGTTGATCAGTTTTAGGAACACTGAAAATACGCTATTAAATGAATTTATTTTATCATTTGTGAAATGCCGTCGGGTAGGTAGGTAGATGATATAGCGTACGTTTTGAGCTCTTGAACCCGGATGAAAACACAACACAAGTAACCGGTTGTTACTACCTGAATATTACTTATTTCGAGAAATTTGATTAATAGCTCTATTTGAATACTTTTCACAGCATGATAAAATAAATACATACTTTGATTTATAATATTGTTATAATAATTTATTTATATTAATATTGTTGATATTTATTTAGATAATGTGACATTATTTTCAATAGAAATCCGTTAAAAAGCCACAACAAACTTTTTATTATTAAATATTATGGATCAAAATAAAAGAATTTACATTAAATGCAAAACATCTTTAATCACTTTTATTATTTTACATAATATTTTCCGATAATAACATTGTTCAATAATTGCCGCTTCACATATTTGCTCACTGCACTATTTTTTGTAGTAGGGACTCCACGTTGTCTAGTACTGTAGCCGTTTATCAAACTCCTGGTCAGGGCCGGTTTTAACACTACCAGCGCCCTGGGCGAGATTTCTACGGCGCCCTCCAACTGCAATTCAAACCAATTCGAAAAAAGGGAAAACATTTCATGAAATAACCGTTTATTAAGAGGAGTAATTATTTATTATAAAAACTATCCATTTATTAAAAAAACACTAATAAAATTTTACTTTTCTGGCCTTTCTATCAGCGAACTCTTTTATAAGGTTGTCAAAGTCGATGTTTTCAGCAATTTCGTTTTCAATTGACAAAGTTGCTAAGTTTGTCAATCTAGATTGAGAAATTGTTGATCGAAGATAGGTTTTTATCAGCTTCAGCTTTGAAAAGCTCCGCTCCCCACTAGCAACCGTTACAGGTATAGTTAATAATATTCGCAATGCTATCCATACATTTGGATACAGTTCTTGTAAGTTGTAATCTTTGATGAAATTTAAAACAAAAATGGGAGTAACCACATTTTGGTCAGGCAAAAAGGATATCAGACTTACAAGTTCATCACACAACATACAACCATCTATGTCTGATTTAGAGTCTACAGTTAATTTTAATTGGAGATCACTACAGAGCTTGACAAGGTCGGGCTTTTCTGGAATCTGTTTAATATTGTACAAAAAAGACCAAGATTCCGAGTACTCATTTAACTGTTCAAACCTTTCATTGACTGAAATTAATGTAGCGTCCAAAAGACAGTTGAAAAATTCAACCTCAAATTTTTTTTCTGGAGAAGTTATAGGGTCATCGCGTGCAATTTCACTAGCTTGACGCTTAACACGTCGAATTCTTGTTGTAGCTCGAAATACAGGTTCAATTTCTAGTTCTTCGGCCAACTCCTTCGCAGTTAAAATAGCGCTTTTAAAGCCTGTATTTCTGTAGTCTTCCAAGAAATTGCAGCATTTTTTCAACATTTCTGTACATTTACCAAGATCCATATCTGTTGACTGTAGAGATTTACTTACAATATTTATTTGATAAAGTATGTCATACCAAACAACCAATGAAACTATGAAGCTGAAATCTTTTAGCTGTTCGGCCAGAGTAGTAGCCTCATGAGACACTTGAACATCAGTTTTCTGAGTTTCAAGAGCCAAAGTAATCAAAGCATCATGGATAGTACTAATTTGATAACGGACTGCTTTAACACTACTTATTCTTGCTTCCCAACGTGTGTCACTGAGCTTTTTTATAGTATATAGTCCCAAGTGATCGGTTAGAATTTTCCATCGATGAACAGAAGCTGAAAACAATGTGAACAACCTCTGAAGTACCCCAAACAAAGTGACTGATCCTACGGATGACTTAGCGGCATCGCATAGTACTAGATTGTAGCTATGACAGCCACACGGCACATAAACAGCTAAGGGGTTTAAGTCGAGAATTCTCCTTTGAACCCCAATATTTTTTCCTTTCATATTCGCCCCGTTGTCATAACCCTGACCCCTGCAATCGTTCAATTCTAGTCCGTATTTATTTAAAACATTAATAATAACTTCAGTCAGTCTTTTACCAGTTGACTCATTGACAGGTATAAATTCCAAGAAATGCTCTTTTACTGATATTTTTTCATTATCGTCTGATAAATCAACAAATCGTAATGTTAGCGAAAGTTGTTCTACATGACTAATGTCAGGAGTACAGTCAGCTATAATAGAATAATATTTTGATTTCTTTGTGTGTAATATGATTTCTGACTTCACTTTTTCACCCATCAGCTCTATTAATTCATTTTGAATGTCTTTTCCACAGTAGTGGTCTGAAATATCACCCTTCATAGCTAATCGCAAGTGCTCCTGCATGACTAGATCAAATTTGGCTAGTAGTTGTACTAAGCCTAAGAACTTTCCGTTATTTGGCGTATATAGTTTGTCGGAAGTACCTCTGAACGCCATATTGTTTTCGGCTAAATAAAGTGTGATATGCATCAATCTAGACAAAACATTATTCCATCTTGTAGTTTCCTTTCTAATCAAGTGTTGCTCTTGGCAGTCTATTGTTTTTCCTATTTTTAATCGTAGTTCAGCCTCAATCCATGAAAGGTAAAACTTCTTATGAAAAGTGCTATTTTCATGAATTTTTAGCATTTCAGACAAGTGTTTCCAGTTGTTATACCCTTCAGATACTAAGTTCGACGTTGAGCTACTATCAAATAGTCTACAACAAAAACAATAAACTCGATCCTTAGAAACGGAGTAAATTAACCAACGGCGCTGAATTGTTTCATTGTTTGCAAGATTTTTTTTAAAATGGGAATTAGAGAAATGTCGGCCTGTATCATTCTTCGGATAATTATCAATATGAGTTTGCACTGGGCCACTAGTAATTATATGATCAATGATTTTGCCATTTCGAGTGACTGGCCAAGTGGCAGGATCCGATATATTGGCGACAACAGTACTAACGTCATTTGTAATTGTACCACAGCTTATCATCTCACTTTGGGAAACTTTGTCCACGATCTCTTCAACACAATCTTCAGTTATCTGATTTGACTTGTCAGATAGAGGCTCCGCTACCGATACATTAATTTGTATTCCAGATGTAGATGGCATATTCAGGTCTTCATTTTTTGTTGTGATATATTTATCTATATTCATGAACTTTTTTGTTCTCTGAAATTCCTTCTCTTTTTCTGCTTTCCGTTTTCTATATTCTGACCCAGATGGTTTTTTTTTCTCAACGTTTTCAGACATTTTGTACTAATCAATTTTTGTAAATCAATAAAATCTGCAACAAATTAAACCTTTAGGTCCAATAATTTCTAAAAATAGATAAATACAATAAAATTTACAAATCAAACAACTTTAAACAGATTTAAATCGTATAATTGAGTTATTATTCGTTTTTTTTTTTCAAAAGACTTCGAACTTTTTTGTATGGAGCTTGGCATATGCTAAAATTTTAAGTACCTAAAATGTCGTATTTTGGTGTACACATAGGTGTACGTAAAACGTACGGCAATCGACAAATAATATTCATAATTACAAACAACAAATATTTTTTGACAGGATGTCGTAAATGATATACTTTCTGAGATATTTCAGTTTGAAAATGTAAAATAAAATAATGTATTTTCTACAAAAAATTATAGGTATTGCAATTATAATAATATGTATAACCAATATTACATTTTTTAGAAGCCACTTATTTCTCCGCCACCCCACGCCAAACATTTAAACAAACAAATGTTACCTCTTTATTATAATAATTATAGATAGATAAAAGTACTTACCTAATTAAATAATCCGACAAAAAACAAATAAGTATATTCTTTTACACCATACAACTTTTTAAATAAAACTAATGTCACTCGATAGTAGAAACGGATAGTGACGAACATAGCCTCGCAATGGAACATGGACCGTCTGGTTACTACTTCGCGTCTGTTTGTTTTAAAATAATTGTTTTGAATGTGCACCAATTTATAATGCGAATGAGCTGAGTTTGTTACGCTTCGCTAAAATAACGCAAGCTCTTTTTAACCAAAAAGTTGAAAGGAGATAGACAATGTGTTTTTCTATGATTGGGAATTCCCCGTAACCGTCTGGTTACTACTTCGCGTCTGTTTGTTTTAAAATAATTGTTTTGAATGTGCACCAATTTATAATGCGAATGAGCTGAGTTTGTTACGCTTCGCTAAAATAACGCAAGCTCTTTTTAACCAAAAAGTTGAAAGGAGATAGACAATGTGTTTTTCTATGATTGGGAATTCGCCGTAAAATGAACTCCGATTGAACAGATTGAATAGTGCGTCCCATTCATGTGTTGCTAACATAAAAAAATCCGCTTAATTTAGGGAATTTACGACTAAGCAGACCTCGAACTATGAGCATGAGCTGAGGGGCGCCTACGGCGCCCCTTTTGACCGGCGCCCTGGGCGGTCGCCCAACCGCGCCCTACCCTAACACCGCTACTGCTCCTGGTGACTACCTGTCTGAACTGTAAGGTGGACAGCAGGCTTCCCACTAATTGCTTATCACTGTGCAGCATAGTATATATGGTATATGCATTATTTACCGAGATATCGAACAAATCGAAGAAAAGGCGAAGGTAGTACTTTATCTTCGATCTATTTCATAGCACACCTTACGTTGATCCATAAGATCTACTCCACCCATATTTTTATTATAATGTGACACAATCCTAGGACATTTGACATCAATTTTGTCGGCTGAACCAGCTTTGCGGCGCTTTACGATGTCCGTTTCTACAGGCGACAAAAAGTTGGTCAACAAATATACTCCTTTATTATCCATCCATTTGACATAACTTATGCCATGGAAACTCGTTGAGTAAATAACGCCACGCTTCATTGTTTTGTCAGCAGGTGCAGTTTTTGGAAGTTGTTTCCTGTTAGTTCGAACTGTTCCACACGCCTTAGTATTCTGATCAATCAGCTTATATTGTAGTAAAGGTGAATTGAAGAAGTTGTCCATATAAATTTCACATCCTAAGCCTTCAACCTTTTTCGTTAGCTGTAGTACTATTGATTCACCTAATCCATACTCGATTCCAGAAGTTCGTTTGCCCGTATATACATAGATCAAATTCAAATAGATAACCGGTCGCAGGATCACATCGGCACCATAATTTGAAGCCCCATTTGACAGGCTTATTTTTTATGTATTGCTTCATTACATTATGACCCTTAAATTTTATCATATGCTCGTCGATTGATTGTTTTACTGTGTTATTGAGGGCATTTTGAAACGATACATTGAAATGCTCTATTATTGGCCGAACTTTGTATGCCCTATTATAATTAGAGCTAGTTGTTTCTCTTACCGCTTCGTTGTTACAGAAATGTAGGTTCCGGCGAATGTCTTCGAATCGAGCCCTTGGCATAACATTTGATATGAATTGTACTGCCATGTCTGGTTCTGTAGACCAGTAGTCCCTCAATGATGGCAAGATATGATAGCCCATGACTACATTCATCCCAAGAAATGCTTTCATTTCTTCGAGATCAATAGTAAACTCCCGTCCATTTTGATGAGCATATCGTATTGACTCCGATACTATATATTGTACTAAATTATCAAAATTTGTCGCTGAACAAAATATATCAAAGGGAGTCAATAGTTCATTTTCAGCTTCTTGACAGATTTGCACTTTCCCGAAGTCGTATTTCACATCACGAAAAACATTTGGTGCGTATGTTCTCGAATTCCACTTGAAGACGGGTTGATGCTGTGCTTCGTTTACAGGTGCTGATGTGGAAGGCTCAGGTCTTGTTGAGTCAGTATGTTCAGTTATCGTACCGTCAATTTCCACGTCCACAATCCCTTGATCATCATCCTGAGTTAAAAGCCTTTGATCCTCTTCGTCAAGCAGTAAATTGTCCTCTTCGTCACTGTTATCAGCCATCAAAATCTGTTGCACTTCATTTTCTTTAAGTTCAAAAAGGCCACGTCCTGTCTTGATGTAAAATGAATCGGCGATTTCCTCCACTCATGTTCATTTGGTTGCGCCAAGTATATTCTTGACAGTTCATCCCAAATGGCTGCGGATGTTTCCAATAAAATTTTGCCAATTGTTGATACTCCTACTCGAAAAGCCCAAGCCAACATCTGGCGGCAAACTCCATGGGCCAAATATCTATTGTAAGAGTTGATGAACATACGTATTTATTTATTATAAAGTTTACAAACAAAATGTACTTACACTAATGTTATTGCCAGGCGACATTCTGCTGGTATTGGACGACGTATATGAAACTGTTTTGCTATACGCCTTTTAATTATGCTCAGAAGAAGCTTAAATTGATCCACCTGCATCCGAGTAGCCTTTTGGAACTGAGAGGAATCATTGTTTGTTATATAGATGAACAAATTATTGAAAAAACCATGCAGCTCTCTCTCATTTTCCGCATATATAGGAATCGTCCACACCCGTGTTTTTTTTATCACTTATCGCGCACAAGCTTAAAATATTAATTAATTTCTTTTTGGCAACTAGAAGTAAAAGCAATTGTTGCAATCTTGTTTTCTTTCCACTTCCATTTAAAAATTTTTAAATTTCAATTATTTATTGCAATCAGCTGATTGTCAAAATTTACTGCACATGTGTTTTGGCTGGAAAAAATAGTGCAGATCTGCATGCAGAATATCTGCACATGTAATTCCGGCATAAGTATATGTATATGAATGTATGAACATGCAGATCAATGCGCGCACATGCAATAAGTATATTGATAAGTGATAAAATCATGATATGAATTTCTGAACGCGCACATGCGTATACATGCAATCATATGAGCAGATAATAGATCAATATGATATACGATGTATTTATATGTACATATATTGTTGTGATAAATTCAATTTCTATTACTAAGAAACGTAATACAAAAATTTTTATTAGTAATAAAAATAGTAAAATCACATAAAATTATTAAATATTCAAGTCCAAATTGACTACAAATATTACTATGCATGCATTTATACAAAATTATAATCATATCATAATTATGTTTACATGTCAATATTCAATTGCCGACGACAAAACGCAAAAGCATACATATTTGCATACATTGCGATTCCCAAGTTGAAAGAAAAAATTGAAGCATGAAAATATCACAATGCTGTTGTTGGGAGTATCATAAGGAGCATGCATACATATATTTATCTCTCTTCATATTCATGGGTATGTGAGACAGAGAACATAATGAGTTTTGAACACATTTTTCGGTGTCAAAAATGAAACAAAATATAAACAAGCAAAACGAAATTCTTCATTTTGAGCTTCTTCATATTCTCTGCTTGGGCATGTATGCCTTGTCATCATATGCCGAAAATACATATATTTACTTCTCTTCATATTCTCTGCTTGAGTATGTGAGAGATCTGTTAAAAATGTTAACATTTCACACGTGAATTCTTTGACTGTGAGGTGAATTCTTTGGCTCTGAGGTGAATTCCCTATCACAATTCTATAAAATGTTCGACATCGAACCTGCACCTTCTCTATACTTTACAGTCTCTGATTCAAGTAACTCCTTGCAGATCTCTGGTACAAAGTCAAATAATGCTTTTGACACTTCTTCTTAATGCCATTTTCCCAAACAACGATGAAATCATTTGCGCCTGGGCAGGTATACACAATATCCGGACGATAGTAAAATGCTTTCAGATCGTCATAACGTGTATCGTCACCTAATGTGCTAATGTTTGGGCTTTCTGCTAGAGCAATGCCCATTTTACGCGCTAGTTCTGTAAAAACCACTTTTTTCTTTCTTGGTGATTGAGGCAGTGCTTTTAGAGCCTTTTGAACAGCTTTAGATAAAGTTTGTTTCGACTTATACGGAGATTCAGTACTTACAGGAGAATCAGTAGAATATTTAAGTTCAACCCGCTTTTTTGCCCTTTTGCAATCTCTTCTTATCCCTTTCCTTAAGTAAAATTGCTTTTAACTCACCTTGAGAAAGATTTTCTGCTTTTCGTTTAAGAAGCTCACGCAATCTTTTAGTCTCATTAGCGGTAAAGTTTGGATCTACAACTTTTGTAAATTATTTTAGATGAGAACATAATCTCACTATGTACGTGCAATAATATACATACATATAAAAATGCACTTTGCAAAAAACAGTTCAGAGTTCCACTTTTTCATGGAATGCTTCAGTTAGAGCAAGGATGGGCATATTAGCCCTCAGTGGCATTTTGCCCGTGCGGGCACGAGTGCACATTTTGAGGGCTAGGTGAGGGGATCATCGCGGGCAAACATGAAGAGGGAAGTGAGAGCAAAGTATTTTACCACACCATGTTTACAAATGAGAGCGCGCGCATATACATATGGGAAGTTGCACTGTGGGTAATAACTGTAAAATTGCCTAACAATTCTAAGTTTCTTTGTAACTACTATAAATTTTAAAATGTAAGACAAATAACAAAAAGTATAATGAGTATTTAATTTTAGTAATAATTTTTTTAATATGTCTTTATAACAGCATTTAATTTAGTTTATTTGACATAATAAATTCTGTGTTTGATTTAATCTCATATGCTGTAGCTACACGCATTATTGTACCAAAATTTAAATTAGATAACCTACACCTTATTAAATGTTTGTTTAATTTCATTACTGAAAAAATTGTTCACAAGTGTAGGTGCTTCCAAACATAGATACATATAATTTTCGAAGAAAAAAGTTTCAAACAAGGATATTTCTTTAAACAAAGATCTTTATAAAAAGTAATTCTGTCTGAAATTTGCGCAAACTTATTTTTAAAAGAGTAGAGAACTGCAGATCTATAATATATATAAATAGCAGAGCTTTCCTGACTTAAATACTTTTCTTCCCATTCCACATTAAATGGACTAATTTTTCCTTTTAAATTTTGGACACTGCCTTTACTCGCTGATAACATTTCGGCACATTTAAATTATAATAATTTCAGTTTCTGAACCACTGTTTCTTCAAACGCATACACACAAATGAATCTTATGAGAGCGCAATACTACCGCCCGCTTACCGTAAAATTTCCAACGACTTGGGGTTTATAGTAGAAACACTCAAAAACGCTTCCTTCCTTCCTTCCTTCCTTCCTTTTCCTTCCTTATCGGCAAAATGTGGAGAACGTGTCAAGAACGTAGAAATCAGCTGTTCTCTTTTGTTTACATTTCATTTGTTTGACATTTCATACAATTCAACAAAAATTGTGTAAGCAGCAACATGGAAGTGGAGAATAGTGATCAAATGCTTTTAGAATTGTACGAATTGTACTCTTTATATAATTTATATAAACAGTATAAAAACAAAAAACGAAAGAGAAGGTACAAAATTCGCCCAATCAATCAAAACTGGGGCGTTTGCGGTTACCAGATAAAAACTTTTCTGGTAATGAAAAACAGGGTACTTTTTTTGCATACAAGGATGCCGCCGGACGTTTATACTTCGCTTCTGAATTTGATATCGAAACCCTTGAAGAAGCCAAGGCAGCGGATTGGACCCGAGGAAAGGCTCTCGTTGGTATTACTGTAAGTTAATTTGTTGTGTTTTGCGAATTAATATACGTATGCATGTATATACACTTACAGTAAAAAAAAACGCCGATTTGTGTATTACCAATGGAAATAGTATTTGTAGTATAAAAACAAGGTTCGTTTACATTAAGCACAGTTTTTTAACAATTTCTGTTGAAACATCATCATACCAAGTAGTTTCGATTACTTTCTTCAAAGTATTGTCGGCTTCTGCTGGCGTATTTTTTTTTTTTTAAATTGACCACATATTTTCAATGGGATTCAGGTCCTGACTATTTCCCGGCCATACCAGTGAGTTAATTCTCAAAAGAGTCTTATATTCTTTTACCTATAAAAAGGTTATTGTAGTATTATTATAATTTTGTTAAAAGAAATTAGTTAAAATTTCTAGATTCGATGGTAAACCTACCAACTTCGACCGGTGGCAAGGTGCAAAATCGTCCTGAAATATAATTTTTATTTCGTGCTCTGACAGCTTCTCAATCGTTGGCATAACACCTTGTTTAATGATTTCAATATAGACAGAAGAGTTATCGTAGCGTTCGATAAAAAAAAAAAATTTCCAACTCCATAACTGGTTATCGCTCCCCAGACCATTATGTATGGGGAATGCTTCACCGTACTCTGCACGCAGTTGTGACTAAATCTTTCAATTTTTCTGCGGCGCACTACACATCCTGCATCTGAGCTAAAAATATTTATTTTGCACTCGTCTGAAAAGATGACTTGTCCCAATCGTTGGTGGTCCAATTTCTCCTTTTCAGACACCAGTTTAAACGGGTGGAACGCATTTTCGCAGTGAGAAGTGGCTTTTTAGTGGGTCTGTGAGCAAATAAATCTACTTCATTCAAGCGACGGTGCACAGTTGAGGTGCTAATCTCCATGTTATGGCCATTCTTTAATTCCGCAGCAATTTCTGGAGCAGTTTTAAATCGGTCACGAAGAGCTATCTTGACGATATCTCTATCGTCACGCTCAGTTGTTTTTCGTGGACGCCCACTTCCAGGACGGCGTGATAAGCTCTCCGTTTCCAAATATTTCTTCCAGAATCGTCTCACGGAAGATTCATTGCAGGGAACCATACCCGAAATTTCGACATTTGATAAGTTTTGCCGCTTATACGCAATTATATCAACTTTTTGTTTCTCGGGTAATATCATTTTTTGTTGGCTTTCGTTGTTTTCACACCGATTGCTAGGCACTTAATATATTCACCGGTACGAAATATTACAAAAAAAAAATCTAATTAAAGCAACACTAATAAAGGAAATGAAAAAGTTCCGTTACAACAGAGTCTCAATACAAGGACATTGCAAAAGATTTTTATAATATGTGGAACATTCCGAATTGTGTCGGTGCAATTGATGGTAAGCACGTTGCAATTAAGTGCCCGGCCAATTCCAATTCGATGTTTTACAATTATAAAAAATTCTTTAGCATCGCTTTGATGGCTGTATGTGATGCGAAATATACGTTCACAGCAGTTAGTATTGGCAGCTATGGAAGTCAAAGTGACGGAGGTAGTGTATATTAAATTGATTAACATTAAAGTATAATGCATTTCTGTTATTACAGTGAAAGCTCGCTAATCCGAATTAATGATTGCACACCCCAATTCGGATTAGCGAAATATTCGGATTAGTGGATAGGCTATATTTATGTATTTTATTTCACATAAGATGACGCAATTCGAAAATAAAACTCGGGATAGTATTTCAGAACTTATTTTATTTATTATTATATTTTTAAGAAAGAATATTGCTTACACCTTATTTATTATGATGTTTTTTTTAACGAAATTTGTGATGCAAGTTTGTTTCTGTTTCAATACACATGCTTCTAAAGCTATATTACGCATTTCCTTGAGTACTAATATTTGATCAGTGTCTATGCCTCGTTGCTTTGCCCAATCTATACTTATATTTAAAGCTTGTACAGCTTCACGATTTTTAACGCGCTTAATCATATTAGGTTCTGCTTCTTCGTCTTCTGTAACCAATTCTGAGCTACTACATGCAACCACACTACTGCCAGAGTCATTAATCCAGGCAAGAACTTCATCTTCAGAAAGTTCCACGTCAGTATTGCGGCGAAATAAATTTGTGATTGCACGAAATTCTTCACTTTCTTCAAAACGAGCCGAAAGGTCACTCTCCGGTAATTCTTGTTGTAAGACTGACAATGGAATGTTATCTTCTGAAGTCCATCGCTGGGTATGAATATTTTTCCAACAGGACTTTAGAGTGGAATCCGATACCCTGTTCCAAGATCGCTTAAGCAATTCACAAGCGTCGTACATACTGAATTGTTTCAAAAAAATGTCAGGACTGTCTGATTCAGAATTGACCAATTCACACAAGAGGTCTTTTTTGTAATAAAGTTTAGTCAGGCGTATCGCATTTTGATCCATAGGTTGGATAATGCTAGTACAATTTGGAGGGAGAAACATAGTTTTATATTGTCCACATTCAGATGCCAACGGCTCCCCATGACATGTTGCATTATCCAATATCAATAGACCTTTTTTCGGCAAATTATTTTCGGTCTGATAGTTTTTTACCTGTGGTATAAACGATTTGAAAAACCATTCAGTAAAAATATATGTTGTCATCCATGCATTTTTTGATGAGTAATATTCAATCACCCTTTGTTTTTTAAATGACCGAGGGTTTTTTGATTTACCAACCACTGCAATCTGTAGCTTGTGACTTCCAGTCTTATTAGCGCAACATAAGAAGGTGATTCTCTCTTTGCTAATTTTGGTGCCTGGAGCTGATTTTTCTTTAAAATGCACTAAAGTTTTCTCTGGAAACATTTTCCAAAAAAGTCCAGACTCATCAGCATTTTAAATTTGGTCGTCCAACAAGCTTTTCAGCTTCAATTACATTGTAGAGCTCATTTTGAAAAGCAGGAACAAGATCTGGTCTAGCAGATAAGGACTCTCCGCATATTTTTAAGTTTCGCACAGAAAATCGTTTCTTAAACTTTTGAAACCATCCATCGCTAGCTTTAAACGATTCATTGTTATACATTTTCTGATAAAGTGATTTTGCCTTTTGTCGTAAAACTCCCGCTGAAATGGTTTGATGTCGTGACCGCTTCTCTTCAAACCAAGCATGTAATTTTTGCTCAAACTCTTCGTACTCACCCGTTTTGAGTGTCTTGCGCTGCTTCAAAAGTTTTTCATCAGAAATCTCAGCAAATCTTATAAAATATATATGTATACAATTAACTCATTTTTGTAAGATACTTAATACATAATACGGATACTATACCTCCTAATATTTTCGGAATTTTATTTTATGTCACAAATTGTAGAAGTTCCTACACCATATTTAGCTGCTAAAAGTTTTCCAGACTGTCCGCGGTCTATCTCTTGTATTATTTTAATCTTATCAGCTAGTGGTAATGTTTTATGTGCACGTCTTTTTGCCATATTGTAATTTAAATTGATGTCGTCGCGTGTAATGCTACTCCAGAACTAAAATAATAACAAAATAAACCATTGAACATGCATTCATTTGTACATACATACATGTGTATGCATACCAAATGATGTCCCGTTAGTTGTAAAATTCCATTCACACTTCGAGAACACGTTGAAACAGGCTTTCTACGTTGTTTGCACTTATGTATGTCAAAACAAATATATGCACCTACGCTACAAAAGGATAGAAAAATAAAATTCGGATTAGGGAGCGGCAATCAATGCGGACTATAGAGTACGCAACGCATACTTTATTCAATTCGGATTACTGGATAATTCGGATTACACACCGTTCGGATTAGCGAGCTTTCACTGTATTTATGCAGGAATCTTTCGACTTACTCCATTTGGCCCTGCATTAATACAAAACACTCTGCCTTTGCCACCACCTCACAGTGGGAGAAATGGTCAATCTAGCGGCGCTTTCTTAATAGCTTCTTAAATACCATGAAAAAATGCATTACTTTATTCTAAAAATATGTGTTATTTATTTATTTATATGTTTTTATGTTTTATTAAAAAAAAAACTATTCAGAGTCGGAGCTCTCAGAATTACTGCCGTCAGGTAGATCATTTATATGTAAAAGAAGGTTTTTGACCTCATCATCTGTTTCAATGTGATTTTTGGAGTACTTGGAGGAGCTTTTAGAGCTTTAAACGTAATAATAGGATCTTAAGAAACTAAAAGAGTGTGTATTAAGTCTTCCATTGTATTCAACCTTGAGTTTTTTCGCGTATGGTTCAGTCTATAACTGCGAAAATCTTTATTTATTGCCTCAAGTTCCTCTTTTGACATCATTCCTATTGGTAGCGAAACTTTTTCAACAATATCTGCTCCGTGTATTAATATTTTATGTGCAGATGGAGGCATATAAAACCAAGGATATTCGGAAACAATTAATTCTGCTGTATTCCAAGCATACTCATATATGCGAAAAGCCTCTGTGTTAACTGCATACGCACATGCCATAGTACGCAAAATTATACCAAATCTTTTTATAAATTCTACTTTTACGCCAGTTACTGTAGAGGCTAAAATTGGATGCTGGAAAAATATTCTTGCAGTATTCCCAGTGTTTGTATTGCCTGATCCTTTCGTGGGAATTTCCACCAATATACCCATCTTTTCTTTTAGCTCAAGTTGAACCTTTCTTTTGGTTTGCTGAGCGATTTCTTTAAGTTCTCCACGAAATTGCCAATTTTGTATGGGTATTCTATAGGCGATATGAATTATACACTCAAAGCACCGTATCCAAGCATGGAGTGTTGACAATCCGTACTCATACAAGTGCTCCTGTGGTGGTCTCAATTGAACATTATTTAGATTATTCATGAATTTTGGTGTTGCTCCACAAATTCCACAGGTTTTTTGTTCAGAGCTTACAGACTTAAGCATTTTCGAAGCAGTAGAACTTTCTTCAAACAATTTTGAAACAACCTGTGAAGCATTTCTTTTTCCAGCTTTGTAAAGACTTACGCTTGCGGCTACCATTAACTCTTGGTTAGGTGTTTCGTTAACAACTGATGCAATTTTTTTTTTTTTTGAGTTTTCATGAAAAAGGTTCTTGTATACGGTGATGAACAGTTGGCTTAGAAAAAACTATATTTTCATCCAACCATTTCTTATTTCGCTCTTCTAACACTGACATAACCCTATGACATTCTTTCCACTTTTCTACAAGTTTGCTTATGAAATTTCTTAATTGTTTTTAAATTTTGCGAGCTTGCTCTTCAATTTACTTTGAGCGATCGTGACGTTAGAAAATATATGATTTTCAACCATTAGAAATTTTTTTGTTGGTACTGGTTCACTGTGCCATATTAAATTAATATTGAAAAAGGCATGCGTTTGACTCTGCCATAGTATCTAAAAAAAAGGAAAAATATCAGTAACTTGCAAATACTTGCAGCCAATTTTTGGACAAGATGTAGACCACAACATATTTTAACAAATTATACAAACATTGAATCGAATCCCATCGAAACCACCACACTTATTTTCTACGGAACATTGGATTACACATATAAAAACACTTTGATATAGGACAATTTATTTTTCCATTGTAAAGTTCTAAAACATATATTAACAGACCACAATGACTTTTTTTTTATTTAACACATACCAAATAATAATAATTAAGTAACAAATCTTATTACAAAATTTTATATTAAGTTTTTCAGTTCAACAAAAATTGCACTTAAAAATAGGTAAATAGTAATTATTGCACTTGCTAAAATATGTGTTAAATTCGAAAGCTCGCAGATATGAGAATATTTGGAACAAAACAAAAACGAAAACAGAAAAGACACCGCTAGGAAATAAATTTTCAATAAAACAAACAAAATTTGGAGAATTCTGAATTTAAAAATTTCGCTAAAGCGCCGCTAGATTAACCATTTCTCCCACTGTGCACCTGTGCCACTGTCTGACGTGTCACCGGAACCTTTTCCTTACTTTTTTGTTGGAGATGCCGCATTCCTATTACGAAATAATTTAATGCGCCCATTTCCTGGAGCTAATCTAACACACACGAAACGTATCTTCAATTATCGATTGTCACGCGCTCGTAAAGCCATAGAAAATTCCTGTGGTATATTGACTGCTCGGTGGAGAATTTTGAAAACAAAGATTGAATGTAATCCAGAAAATTGTGAAAAAATTGTGTTGGCTTGCATAGCCTTACACAATTTTATAATGTTGAATGATCACAATCGCTGGTAATGTCCGGAGAACTATGTAGATCGAGTTGAAGGACATAACGTTGTTCATGTCGGTGAGTGGCGCCGCGAAAATGAAAGCAATTCTTTACGACCAATGCGAACTTCAGTGCGTAGAGGTCCTTCAAGTGCGTTTAATTTACGCGAAAGACTTGCTAACTATTTTATAAATGAAGGATCTGTACCATTCCAGAACAATATAGACTCTATCACAGGAGGACCATATGCTCCTGGAGAACCTTATCAAAAATAATCACCTTTTTTTTAAATTTATGAGATTATTTATTTCATTTCATTCATTTTTTTAATTAATAACAATGTTTAAACTTATTTACTAATGGACTAATGGATAACGAAAATAAACACATAAATAAATATAAAATTATAATTTAAAAATAAATATATCTTTCAATGTTGTAATGAAATATCTTCCTGTTTACTCATGCTGCTCATCAAACACAGCCTGTAATGCCTTTTCTATAGCTCTCGTTTGCTTTGCCTCGTCCATTTTGTTTAAAAAAGAAGCCATTAATGAGGTGAATGATTTTACAGCTGGATTTGTACTTTGTTGTTGTTGAGTCTGCTGGGTAGGTTGTATAGATTCGATTTTATGTTTAAAAACCTCGATGGCTTCAATCATCTTCTGGTCAACCTCGCTAGAAGTTGGCCCAGATGACCCTCGCTTTCTACCCCTGTTGTTTGCAACTTGCGTATAGCAGGATGGTGAGGGAACCGAGGTTGATGCCGAAGGATTTGGGGATGGTATACTTTGCGCCACGGGGAAAGGAGGCGATGGCGACGGCGGTGATATTCCTTTTGGCGACAAGGGCCATAATGGTGGTGATTCCTCCTGCGCATCTCCTTGTACCAATGTTTCGTCTGTTGATTGACCCGTAGCAGTAGCAATATCGTTTACACAAATATTGTGTGAAAATCTAATCCTGTAAATTTATGATTTTGTTTCAAATACAAGTATGTATATTCATTTAATAAACTAATGTTTACTTGAAATTTTCTTAAACTAACTCAAAATCAGAATCGAATGCTATTATTTATAAATATATAAACTAGTTTTACTAGTTTGATTTCAGTTTTGGTATTTTATATTATGAAAAATTATAATTGAAACGTTAGATGTATGCAAAACTCCATATGCGTATTGAGTATTGGCAACATTGTTAGAATGAGCACAAGAACAAAACGCCTCACAATGGTTTCTGCTAGTGTATACTGCGGCTAAAAATATAAGGAGTTGTCGCAGGACAATGACATTTGGTACATCATTGTTTTGGATTCCAATTAAGAAAAAAATGAAAAAATTTTTTTAAAAAATTTTATTTTACGCCCACCTCCCATATAAGGTGAAACTTAATTTTTGACCTACAGCACTGATTTTTGGTACATAGCATTTTTATGACATTATATATGTTGGTGTTAAATTTCAATAATATCCGCCCACTTTTACGCCCACCTCCCATACAACTAAATTCTCTTTTATTAAGTCTCTTTTAGCAACTTTTTTACATCTTCGTGACATTCTAATTTTTTTAATTTCATTTTAGTACGAAAAATGTTTATGTACGGATCCGAAGACATTAATAAGTGATGCATCACATCTTCGTTAGTGGATATGCGTCCAATTCTTCTGGAATGATACATCCTATAGTTCCTGTAATCCTTGTTGCGTGCTTCTTGTGCTTCCTCAGATAACATTCCTATGCAAAAACATTACAACTTGCATAAATTAAGATATAAAATTAAAAAAGGTTAACCAAAACTCACCTATTGGTAAAATAGCCTCTGAAATAATTTTACTGCCATGAATTAAAACTTTGTGAACAGTTATGGGCATATAATACCAGCCATAAAGGTCAACATACAGTTTGGCGGTATCCAAACAATATCTATAGAACTTGTCTGTATCAATCGACTTTCTGCAATTGATTGTGGTCAATATAATTTTAAAGCGATGAACCAGTTCTTCGTTTACTCCAGTTGCATCAGATGTTAGAGCAGGATTTTCAAAAAATCGTCTAGACATATTTCCGTCATTTGTTGAGCCCATTCCTTGTTTCACTACGTCTACATTGATACCCAGTATTTGTTTCAGATTGTCTTGAATAGCTGCTTTATTTGCTTCCATCTCTAGCTTTACGTCCTTTGTAATTCTCCACTTTCTAAAAGTAAGACGGTACGCAATGTGCAAAATGCACTCCATAAATTTTATACGAGCATGAAGTGGAGAAATACCGAATTTGAGACTTTCATCTGAAGTATTTCTTAATATCAAGGCATCAATGTCATTCATTTCTGTCGGTTTTGCTCCACAAATGAAACAAACCGCCATAGTTGAAGTTCCAGTTATACTACTCGCCACTTTCCCATCTATCATCGTTAACGACAAACTATGACTAACCGTAAACTTTTTATTATGCACCTCAACAACAGTATTTTGCAAGTTTCCTATTTCTGCATTGACTCTGTTCACTTCGGCATTTATCACATCCGCAGTTTCCTTAATAAATTCGAACTTCAGTGGCCGACAAAATCTTGTTGAAGAAGGCTCAGTATTTTTCCACAACATCATTGACATGTTGCTGCGCTCAGTGAGAGCCAACGGGACAAATGAAGTCAAAAACATAAATTTGTCTGACGTATTGGGATCTGTAAACTTTTGCTGGTATTCACTATGCCCTGAACTACCATCACAACCCCATTTTGAAAGCATTTGCAGCTCGTTGGGGAATTCTGCCACCTCATTTTGCAATTTTGATTTTAAAATTCTTGTCACTGTATGGTCCAGTAACTCCTGTAGACCTATTTGACCGCAACTTTCAGTCACTTGCACATTTTCAGGATAACATTTTTTTTTTGCATCCAAGACAACATAATAAGGCGGGAAAATATCACTACCAATTTCCTTTGCGGAACTGCGCAAAACCTCATATTGGTGCTTAGATAATGAAGCATCGAGAATCAACGCCAGGGCCTTTTCTGGAGTGAAAGACTTATTCGTATCTGCGCTACCGTGCTTTTTTGCGGCATACAAAACCATTTCTTCCGAGGTGTTTTCATAAAATTCATGCAGTTTTGTTCTCTTTGTTCGCGGCTTACTGTTTTCGAAGGCAATAGTTGGTCGTCCGCGTTTAACCATGCTAGAACAGCTCGGTGCTTCTGTCTCGTTAGTAACTTCCACTACATAATCACTTGTAAGCCACTGTTCATTCATTTCAAGAAATCTTGTTCTCGTACGTCTTGCTCTTTGCCATCTCTCTTTAAATTTTGTCACTAAATTTTTTTTTAAAAATGTTTCAAATTTCGCAACATCCACTTGAGTCATGTTTCTATTATTAGTCGCAATAATTTCAACAACTATGTCAATATCACTATTGGTATCCATTAAAAGTTCACATATTCTTAAATAAGATATTTTAAAACTTTCCATTGCAGCACTTGATATCACTTGACCTCTAATCACTTTCCCACTTCGCAAATTAATGTAATTTGATCCATATTGTTGTTCAACAATATTCAATATTACGGTAAAAATATCAACAAAATGTTAAGAAATCAGTGCCAAAAACAATTGCATTCAAAGGCAAACGTTTATAAAGTACGCCATATATTGCATACTTTTGGGCGGTAACTTTCCATTTTTGAGTATCTCATTGTTTTTTTCAAGGGGGGCAATTTGGGGCAGCTGAATTTTTTTTTATCGTTTAGCTGAGACTTCAGGCTTTAATTCGGTATATGTATGTCGACAGCGGTAGACAGCGCTAAAAAGATGCACCACTTTGAATTTGAAGAAAATTGAAATTTTGACGTCCAAATTATGTTGTTCCACAAAATTTTTTGTGCATTATTTTTTTCAAAGGATTTTGATGCAAATTTTTTCTTTGATACATATTATAAATGAAAAATAATAACAAAGTTGAATTTCAATAGTTGTTTTATTGTATCAATGATTTGACTTTTGAGTAAATTTTTTGCTAATTTTGATGTTCTCAACATTCACCAACTTTGGGTATTTCTGGACAAAAAACTAATGCAGATAGAATCCTAATACTTTGGGAAAATAATGTATAGATAGTTGGTAACAAACTGTGAAATTTTCATTCAAATCAGACAACATGAAATTTTTGAATTTCGGCCACAGATATACCAATGTGCGCCTGCCGCTCGTAGCGGAGGGAGAAGCGACATACGATGTTTCTCAGAAACTCTCTGCCATTAGTGTTTGTATTCTATTTGTGTGCTTAGCCACTCTCAATCAATAATGCCATACCGCGCAAATACATTTTTATTTGATGATATCTTATATTTTTGAAAATATGTGTTCCCTTTCTATAGCGCGTATTATTATTTTAATACATTTCCAGAGGCAACTTAGATTTTTAAAATTTAACAGAAGAATTATAGAAAAAAAACATAAATTCTTTGAATATTTTGATAAAACAACCAAACTGAAAATATCACAAATATTAATATATATTTATGATAAATATTTATATTAGCATTTTCATTAAATTATATATATATATAATATATTATGGTCACAAGTATCTTTTTTTTATATATGCAAATTAACTTCCCTTGCGTGGGAAGTATTAAAAAAATGTTTTCGTCCGCTACGTGCGGCAGGAATGAAACACAACGTGTTGGTTTGAGTGAGGTAACGCTTGCTCACTGATTACGCACTGTACTCTCACTGATCTTTATTCGTAAAAGCACTTATATTTATATTCTTACAATTCTGTGCTTACTACTAAAGATGCTTTGGCATTACATTAAGTGATGAAATGCCAGAGCATTGAATTTCCAATTATTCTCATTATCAAAACAAATAATGGAATATTGTATTATGCTTACTTATCAAAACAAGTGACGTATTGTTTTCTTATTAATTAAAGTATTCTGCTGACCAAGCAGTAATACCGTAGGAAGATACAATTTGTTTACATTATTCATAAAGAGTTTGTGTGGCTGCTGCCGTTAACTTGCATATATATAAAACTGCCTTGCATATGTACGTATAAAAGCCCACAAGTTGAAAAGTTTTCTCAATTGTAGCTAAAATGAATTTTTACAACTGGCATCACCACCATTAACTGTTCTATCTCATGTATAGTAGTGTGAACAAAATAGGAACAACTATAGGTGTTGTGAAGTTTTAAAATGTGCTGTTTTCTTATTAAATAAAATTGTTTTTAGATACAAGTATAACTTATATATTTTTTCCTAACAGTGATTAGAATTTCCCACCATGCAAAGGTAAATAAAAACAAATTTTAATGCGAAACTCTAAACCCGGCAAATTATGTTTACCTCTTTTTGTTCACACAACTGTACAATTCCGATATGAAGTAAACTTCCGCTCTTTAATTTGTGTACAATGTCAGTATTGCCGCAACCACTCTGCGATGATCATGGAGTTATGGTGAAATGTGATTGATTTTTTTCGCAACTTATTTTGCCCTTCTCTCCGTAAACTGATGTCCCCTCATCTAGCCCCCGTGCGCACTTTGCTAACTTTGCGGGCTAAAAATGTGCCCATCCCTGAGCTAGAGCATCAAGATGATGTACTCAAATCCTTTACTTTATTGTTCGCCTGTGCCACAGATACTTGATGGGCCTTTGGATCATGATTATGGGCAGTAGGAGCGAGTTAATCACAATTGATTCACTTTTGTATGTACTTTGCACCGTCTTTTATTAATACAAAACTAAGACTAAATACATTTTGATAATTTAGTGCTATTTATACTACTTTATGGTACTAGTTTCTATTTGCTGTCTGCTATGTTATTTGAAGATAGACACACTATCTACAGTCGATTGTTTGTCGTTACAAACAGTCCCGAGAGAAAAGCGTGTAGGAGATAACACTTGTTATGTGTGATACCATTTCTATTTCACACCATATATTGAAATTGCTTATCACTATTTGTTTATGTGTGGTTCGACATAAACAAGAGATGTTTTGGTTTTTTTTTTTTGAGAAATGAAACGTTGCTTAACTAGCGCGTTGTATTACATGATCGCCACTATTTTCTTTTGTCACAACAACACTTTTACACATTAGGGATTTTCTTTGGGCACACGTCCAGCGGAACTCTTTCTTCTTTTCATTTTTGGAATGAAAATGGTAATCAAAATCATCTAAAAATATTTTATTCCTTCCTTTGTTTGACACAGTAACGACGACTTCCATTTTCTTCGAATTTAATCAAAAATATAACTATACAACATAGCATATAAATATTATTAAAAAATTCATATGGTAAAATAATTGTAGAAAAGGTAACGGTACTATTTGTATTTTAAGTCATACATATGTATGTACATATCGTCGGCTTAACATGCAAAGGTGCTAAGTGCCATTTTTGAATTATTAAATAAAAAAAAAAGAACTGAATAAAAATTGAAGTTCAAAATTTTTTTTTTATTTTTCTAACTCAGTTTTGTCAACTGTGAGAGTTTTGTCAACTTTAGCAGAAACTGTATCACCTCCGAATAACATTTTTAAAGTTTCTGTAGCAGAAGCTTCTAATATTGGTTCATTCCACAAAATAATTCTCTTATCTACACATTCCATTAATGGAAAATTGCAATATCTATTGAAATTACCTACTTGTCCAAAATTTAAACAATAATGTATAAAAGTATCTATAAAGAAATTTTTACCTGCATTTGGTGGACTTAAAATAAACATAGTATTTTTTTTAGGTACTAATTTATCAATAACATTATATAAATTTTGTAAAAATTCTTCAATTTTTTCATTATCATTATAATATTGATATTTTAATAAATTTTCTAATACATCAACAGATTCATCAATAGAAAAATAATAATTAAAAATATTACAAGCAGGTGCATTAAAAATTAAATTTTGAGGTTCAATAGCTTTCAAATATGTGTACATTTCAATGAAACTTAAATTATTAATATAATTATTGACAATTTTAATACAATTCTTAATTAATGTACAATTTGTATCCCAAAATCGAAATTTAGATTCTAACCAAAGAGATGTATTTAAAATATGATGTATTGGTGCAGAAGGATGTAATTTTAAAAATTCAATTATTTGGTCTCCCTTTCCTCTTTTTTTACTCCCGGAATTTTGTTGATTTGATTGGATGCTGCAAGTAATAATCGCATCACCATCTGATAATTCGGATCCACAGGAGACTGAAGCAAAAAAGTCGACCGGTAACTCGCTTCTTTCCACCATTCCGTTTTCGGCTTCTGGCAAATCTTTGCAAAATCGAAGACATCGAGTTTCACTACTTGGAAACCACGTTCTCCCGTTGATGTTGATGTATAAGTACATCCTTGAGTCCTTCTGCAAATAGATTGACAAATTGATCCAATGTTCAATCGTGAATTTCCATGAGTGAACGATTCTTCGAGCATATCTTCTAGCGATTTGTTTGTTGGGGATGACATTGTAGCTGCAGTCGTGGACAATGTGGATGTGGTCGCCATGGTACGCGATGAGCAAGATGGTCCCTGAAAATTTTCTGCATAATTGTTCAATATCCATGTTGATGTCTCCATACTCACTATCGCTTCGGTAAATGTCGTGTATGATTCTGGACTTAATAGGCTTCCTACTAAGTTCTTTATGGAATATTTTCCTAATTCTTTCTTTTGGGAGATTGCTTGTTTCTGGGTTATCAATAGATACTCCATCAACGTATGTAACACACGTTTCGCCTCGTATTCCTTCTTCACTAATGCTAGTGGCAACATTATTTCCATTGTCGAAATTGCGTGAAGCAGAAAATCCGGTGTCCACATCGCTAATATTATCGAGAGAATCGAGATATGTGTCGAATTCTCTGATAAGCATTGCGCTTGGCGAATTTCCTGCGAAATAAATATTAATTTTATTTTTAAAAAATATATACATATTTACCTCTTCTATATTGATCTTGGCTTTCTTTGTGCTTTTTTCTTCCTTATCGTCCTTCTCTTTCTTCCTTTTCATTGTCGTTTCTTTCGCTATAGCTACAGTCACTGCTTGTGTGTTGGGAAGAGGATCATTTTCTACTAAAGGCTCTTCCAAAGGCATCGCTATTAATGTATCCGTTTCGGAATTGTAAGGGGACGAATCGTCCACTATCAACGATTCCCTCATCATCACTTTTTTCGGCATTATGATCAGGAGAATATTTATAAGAACAACAACTGACACTATCACTATCACTGCTTGAAGACATTTAAATAAATCCAGCAAAGTTTAACACTTTATATAGTAAACTTTTTAACCATTTGCAACAATGTAATACCAAATATTATGCTGTAAATATTGATAACACCTATTATGACGACGACGACGACGACGACATGCTGGCTTCTGATTGGCTGACGGGTTTTTCCTCGGCAGCTATCGGCCGTAGGCCATGATCGAGCTAAGCCACGAGGAAAAACCCGTCAGCCAATCAAAGCCAGCATGTCGTCGTCGTCGTCGTCATTTAAGTACAAAAAAAATATATAGAATAAAAAATTTAATGAGCGCCTTTATATAGGCCTTTTTTGGACTTAGCACATTTTCTGGAGTTATTTGCTCTTGGATGTATTGGACTTAGCACATTTTCGAAAAAGAAATATTGCAGTTTTTTTGCAAATGGCGTATTTTATTATCACAAAAAAATTTTATACAGTCTTACTTCGTTGCTGTCGTTTAAAGGAATACATAAGTACTTAAATGGAAAATCTTTGTTTACGCCTTAAACTTTAAGGTATCACAAAAAGTTAATATATCAGTTCAGTCTTAATTCATTGTGACTGTGTGTTCTCATGTGGCAGGTCGTCATAATATTGATGGTAGTCTCTTGGCAAAGAAGTTTTTAAATATTGCAAATCTGCGTATTTTCTTGCTGTTAATTTTCTTCTTTCTTGGTGAAGCTGTGGCAAATTAGACCAATCCCTTGGCACAACACTTCTGTCCACTCTTTGTTGTAAATAGCTCCATGGCTCGGGAAAACGCAATTTATAAAATATTTCCCTTTCCGGTGTGTATTTAATCGCACGAATATCTGTGACTTTTGATTCACCCTTTCCGCGACCAAGACGAATTGTTTTTAAAAATTGTATGCACTTGAAACCTTTGAAAAAAGTATGATCCAAACACTCTACCATATAAGGTGTAGGTTTCTTTCGAGCATTCTGACATATTTGAATATACTCTGCTGGTACATTAACAATTCGGTGTTTAATAACACGCTCGATAACTGAATGTACGCTGTCAGCTTCCATTTGGGTGTGCCCCGTTTCTAGTATTTTTTGCTCAATTATTACGCCATGTTTAATAGATGTATTGAGCAAAGCGTTACTCATAGAAACATTATTATTCTGGTACGTACATCCATCACTATAAAGAATAATTTTCATAGCAGCTGCATTCTCGGCAAGATTTGGAATTATTTTATTCTCGATGAAGTACACCCAAATGCTCGCAAATTCTTCGGCAGATAATCCACCTTCTACTTCGTTCCATATGAAGCAATAAGCATCATGTTTTATCAAATTGTAAAACATCAAATTGTGGACTTCGGGATTTTGGTGCCATTAAGACCGTTTGCAGATCAATAGTAAACACGAAGGTTTCTTCGATTTTGTCCTTTTGTGAAGATTGTAGACGTCATCCAAAATATCTCCCACAGTATGTCGCGCACAGATTTCACACTGATCTTTTTTAGGCAAGAATAGACCAAGCTTTTGATCCGCAAAGGCGTTATAAAATGCTGAAATAGAGAGTGGGGGTTTTCCATGTGCATTACACCAATCCTCTACGTAAAATTCGAAGAGTTGTTTTTTTGACGACCATTCTGGCAAAAGATATTTTTTTTGAGTTGTTGCACGGCAGTAATGTGATTCCATGGTTGGCAGAGAATTGAAAAACGAATTTAGAGATTCACTTGCAATGCTACAATTTTGTTGTGGTGCGTTCTGTGTAGTGTTTCTTGAAATCGTAGGCTGCTTAACCCAATTTAGCACCGTACGTCTGCCAATGCTAAGAGTGTTCAAGAAGAATTTTCTGCATACTTTAACACTTTTTTGCTAGACTCTTACATGGTATTGAAATGTTCGACTCCTTCTGCTCTTGTGTTTATCTTTGCGATTTCACATTCTTGCAGTAGTTGTTACTTGAATCAATGTATTTACATAAGTCTGTTTCTCTTTCCAGTCCATTTGCCAGAATTGTTTAAACAATGCTTGTCTTTGGTCTTCAGTAATTTTTGCACAGGGGAGAGCAGCAGAACTAGTGGCTTTTTTTACAGCTACATCGCTCTCCAATGACTTTTGCATTTCTAACTCTTCGATGATTCCACAGGCCATTCTCTTTCTTTTTCCCCAGATAAAGTTTCCCATTTTCTCTCTGTTTTTTTATTTTTTTGCTGCGAACCAAGCTGGATTAACCATTTTTCCTCTTCTTTTGCGCGTTTGTGACTTAGAAGGAAGGTCAAGTGATTCATCCGAATCGCTATTAAAGCCATAAGGCACCAGTCCTAAAACTCCATCATCTGCGTCATTGCCATAATCGCTGCAATGCTCGTTACTGCTTTTATCACTATCCATTGAATTGAAATTCATCCTAAAAATAAAAAATAAATAGTTTTTATTGAAATTATTTGAATAACTACTTTAGCACTTTATAATTATAATTATTTCACTTACGTAAATCTTAAGCTTGTTCGTCGCGCTTATATACTTTTTTTCTTACCAATTTTTC
>CM050323.1:97658344-97708344 GCA_027475135.1 Bactrocera correcta | reverse complement strand
GTTCGACAGCCATTTCGATGCTCAACGAAAATTTCGACAGGGTTGCATAGCTCATAATACGAATTTGACATTCGATTTTCGATAGCCAACGAATAGCGAAGATCGAATGCAACTCATAATAGGGGCCATTGATTCCGGATTAGACGATGTAGAAGCGGATGAAAATGGCAAGGATTGGCATGACACGGTTAGCAATATACCAAATTTTAAGTTCGATTCTACTTCGTCGGGTATTAAAATCGAAATAAGTGACACATCGTCTCCAATTGATGTCTTCAATAAAGTATTTAATAACAAAATCATGGAGCTACTTATTAGCTGTACAAATGAATACGGACTTAAATTAAGTAACCAGCAGAGAGGGAGCAGATTCCAAAGGATGATGAAATTTTCACCCGTTGATCGCCCTGAAATGTTAAAATTCGAAAAACTTTTCTTTGGATTTAACAATGTGACCGAAGCAATGAAGAATATTCAAGTGCAACAAACTGATCGCACTGTTATTGTTCCTGTCAGCACTAGAGCCGCTGGACTTATCATATGCGGAATGATTTCCAAATTCTCACGACTTGGACTTTTGCAACATGATGAAGCTCGAGAATTATCTGGTGCGTTATATAGGATTACGTTACTTCAGCTTAATTATAAGCTTGAGGAAGCGATGATCGCCCAGCACTCCCGGAATCACGACTTGGATTCTTATGAGGGTGTGTTTGTAACCGGAAGTGTACGTCGTGCACTTGACCAGATGGGTGCTCATTTTGCGCCACTCGTAAATTACATCTCTGCCATAGGGTACGTAAAATCGTCTAGTTGCAATTACTTACCACGTTTGCCAAAGGCTCAACCGCTGTCGCCTCATTACTTAAGTATTACAAGTTTGCGTGAAACTGTTGTTTCATTGTCAAATACAGTAATTACACCTGATTCCAAGCGAGCGTTCATGGAGAGGTCGCCAATTCCGAACGCTGTCTGGAACTGCCGTGCAGCCCGCCGAAACCACGAAGGTGAAGAGTTATCAGCTGCATGTAACTTAAAAAACCCTGATGAAATAATGCCTGATGTATATGACCTCGATTTAATAAAAGAGGACATTCAGACAATTGACGCTGCCGTGGAAAAGGTTGGACGCAAATATCCAAAATACGTTACTACTGGAGGGATTGACTGGAAGGGAGCAGGATCAATCTCACAGCTCATATCTTGTGGATCCGCTAATATTACATGCCCTAGCTTTGCACTATCTGCATCCAGAATCCGCTATGTATCAGGAGAACACACCTTCTTCTGGTCGCCGGAACCCATTTCTGATCCTGAAGCATACATGGGTGTTGTATATCTGCTTGGAGAAGTTCATAAGCCGGGCTTAATTGATCCAGATTGTATCAATTTCAGGACATCTCAATCAGCGAAACGTGAAATAAATTTGGATTTCGCTACTGTACTGCAGAGCTTCTTGAATTGAGTACTGCAACCTTGGGGATAGTCTAAAAGGTCACCATGGAAAACCGCTAGCTCTTTAGTAGTTGGTAAACAGATTGGAAAAATGATATCCAGCTCTTAACTGGAAGATATTCGGATTGACCACCCGGGTTCCCCAACTCTAATAAATGCAACGAGGGCGCTTGTGTTGTCGAAGATAGATTACGGCCTTCTTAACTATGGTAATTGCGCTAAAAACTACACCAAAAAACTGTACTCTCCGTACCACATGGCAGTAAGCAGAAGCATTCGCGCATTTCCAAAATCGCCCACCCAATTCGTCCTAGTGGAAGCCGGCTTACCCACAATCGAAGAGAGATTCGAACTGAACCTAATGAAACGTATACCTAAGCTTTTTACATGTTACAACAGTACTCTTTACGAAACAGTAAGATCGGTGTGTTATCAATATTTACAGCATAATATTTGATATTACATTGTTGCAAATGGTTAAAAAGTTTACTATATAAAGTGTTAAACTTTGCTGGATTTATTTAAATGTCTTCAAGCAGTGATAGTCATAGTGTCAGTTGTTGTTCTTATAAATATTCTCCTGATCATAATGCCGAAAAAAGTGATGATGAGGGAATCGTTGATAGTGGACGATTCGTCCCCTTACAATTCCGAAACGGATACATTAATAGCGATGCCTTTGGAAGAGCCTTTAGTAGAAAACGATCCTCTTCCCAACACACAAGCAGTGACTGTAGCTATAGCGAAAGAAACGACAAGGAAAAGGAAGAAAGAGAAGGACGAGAAGAAAGAAAAAAGCACAAAGAAAGCCAAGATCAATATAGAAGAGGTAAATATGTATATATTTTTTAAAAATAAAATTAATATTTATTTCGCAGGAAATTCGCCAAGCGCAATGCTTATCAGAGAATTCGACACATATCTCGATTCTCTCGATAATATTAGCGATGTGGACACCGGATTTTCTGCTTCACGCAATTTCGACAATGGAAATAATGTTGCCACTAGCATTAGTGAAGAAGGAATACGAGGCGAAACGTGTGTTACATACGTTGATGGAGTATCTATTGATAACCCAGAAACAAGCAATCTCCCAAAAGAAAGAATTAGGAAAATATTCCATGAAGAACGTAGTAGGAAGCCTATTAAGTCCAGAATCATACACGACATTTACCGAAGCGATAGTGAGTATGGAGACATCAACATGGATATTGAACAATTATGCAGAAAATTTTCAGGGACCATCTTGCTCATCGCGTACCATGGCGACCACATCCACATTGTCCACGACTGCAGCTACAATGTCATCCCCAACAAACAAATCGCTAGAAGATATGCTCGAAGAATCGTTCACTCATGGAAATTCACGATTGAACATTGGATCAATTTGTCAATCTATTTGCAGAAGGACTCAAGGATGTACTTATACATCAACATCGCCGGGAGAACATGGTTTCCAAGTAGTGAAACTCGATGTCTTCGATTTTGCAAAGATTTGCAAGAAGCCGAAAACGGAATGGTGGAAAGAAGCGAGTTACCGGTCGACTTTTTTACTTCAGTCTCCTGTGGATCCGAATTATCAGATGGTGATGCGATTATTACTTGCAGCATCCAATCAAACCAACAAAATTCCGAGAGTAAAAAAAAGAGGAAAGGGAGACCAAATAATTGAATTTTTAAAATTACATCCTTCTGCACCAATACATCATATTTTAAATACATCTCTTTGGTTAGAATCTAAATTTCGATTTTGGGATACAAATTGTACATTAATTAATAATTGTATTAAAATTGTCAATAATTATATTAATAATTTAAGTTTCATTGAAATGTACACATATTTGAAAACTATTGAACCTCAAAATTTAATTTTTAATGCACCTGCTTGTAATATTTTTAAATATTATTTTTCTATTGATGAATCTGTTGATGTATTAGAAAATTTATTAAAATATCAATTTTATAATAATAATGAAAAAATTTAAGAATTTTTACAAAATTTATATAATGTTATTGATAAATTAGTACCTAAAAAAAATACTATGTTTATTTTAAGTCCACCAAATGCAGGTAAAAATTTCTTTATAGATACTTTTATACATTATTGTTTAAATTTTGGACAAGTAGGTAATTTCAATAGATATTGTAATTTTCCATTAATGGAATGTGTAGATAAGAGATTTTGTGGAATGAACCAATATTAGAAGCTTCTGCTACAGAAACTTTAAAAATGTTATTCGGAGGTGATACAGTTTCTGCTAAAGTTGACAAAACTCTCACAGTTGACAAAACTGAGTTAGAAAAATAAAAAAAAAATTTTGAACTTCAATTTTTATTCAGTTCTTTTTGTTTTATTTAATAATTCAAAAATGGCACTTAGCACCTTTGCATGTTAAGCCGACGATATGTACATACATATGTATGACTTAAAATACAAATAGTACCGTTACCTTTTCTACAATTATTTTACCATATGAATTTTTTAATAATATTTATATGCTATGTTGTATAGTTATATTTTTGATTAAATTTGAAGAAAATGGAAGTCGTCGTTACTGTGTCAAACAAAGGAAGGAATAAAATATTTTTAGATGATTTTGATTACCATTTTCATTCCAAAAATGAAAAGAAGAAAGAGTTCCGCTGGTCGTGTGCCCAAAGAAAATCCCTAATGTGTAAAAGTGTTGTTGTGACAAAAGAAAATAGTGGCGATCATGTAATACAACGCGCTAGTTAAGCAACGTTTCATTTCTCAAAAAAAAAAAACCAAAACATCTCTTGTTTATGTCGAACCACACATAAACAAATAGTGATAAGCAATTCCAATATATGGTGTGAAATAGAAATGGTATCACACATAACAAGTGTTATCTCCTACACGCTTTTCTCTCGGGACTGTTTGTAACGACAAACAATCGACTGTAGATAGTGTGTCTATCTTCAAATAACATAACAGACAGCAAATAGAAACTAGTACCATAAAGTAGTATAAATAGCACTAAATTATCAAAATGTATTTAGTTTTAGTTTTGTATTAATAAAACAACTTGCCCTGACGGTGCAAAGTACATACAAAAGTGAATCAATAGTGATTAACTCGCTCCTACTGCCCATAATCATGATCCAAGGGCCCATCAAGTATCTATGGCACAGGCGAACAATAAAGTAAAGAATTTGAGTACATCATCTTGATGCTCTAGCTCAGGGATGGGCACATTTTTAGCCCGCAAAGTTAGCAAAGTGCGCACGGGGGCTAGATGAGGGGGATATCAGTTTACGGAGAGAAGGGCATAATAAGTTGCGAAAAAAATCAATCACATTTCACCATAACTCAATGATTATCGCAGAGTGGTTGCGGCAATACTGACATTGTACACAAAATAAAGAGCGGAAGTTTACTTCATATCGGAATTGTACAGTTGTGTGAACAAAAAGAGGTAATAAACATAATTTGCCGGGTTTAGAGTTTCGCATTAAAATTTGTTTTTATTTACCTTTGCATGGTGAGAAATTCTAATCACTGTTAGGAAAAAATATATAAGTTATACTTGTATCTAAAAACAATTTTATTTAATAAGAAAACAGCACATTTTAAAACTTCACAACACCTATAGTTGTTCCTATTTTGTTCACACTACTATACATGAGATAGAACAGTTAATGGTGGTGATGCCAGTTGTAAAAATTCGTTTTAGCTACAATTGAGAAAACTTCTCAAGTTGTGGGCTTTTATACGTACATATGCAAGGCAGTTTTATATATATGCAAGTTTACGGCAGCAGCCACACAGACTCTTTATGAATATCGTAAACAAATTGTATCTTCCTACGGTATTACTGCTTGGTCAGCAGAATACTTTAATTAATAAGAAAACAATACATCACTTGTTTTGATAAGTAAGCATAATACAATATTCCATTATTTGTTTTGATAATGAGAATAATTGGAAATTCAATGCTCTGGCATTTCATCACTTAATGTAATGCCAAAGCATCTTTAGTAGTAAGCATAGAATTGTAAGAATATAAATATAAGTGCTTTTACGAATAAAGATCAGTGAGAGTACAGTGCGTAATCAGTGAGCAAGCGTTACCTCACTCAAACCAACACGTTGTGTTTCATTCCTGCCGCACGTAGCGGACGAAAACATTTTTTTTAATACTTCCCACGCAAGGGAAGTTAATTTGCATATATAAAAAAAAGATACTTGTGACCATAATATATTATATAAATATATATATATATAATTTAATGAAAATGCTAATATAAATATATATCATAAATATATATTAATATTTGTGATATTTTCAGTTTGGTTGTTTTATCAAAATATTCAAAGAATTTATGTTTTTTTTTCTATAATTCTTCTGTTAAATTTTAAAAATCTAAGTTGCCTCTGGAAATGTATTAAAATAATAATACGCGCTATAGAAAGGGAACACATATTTTCAAAAATATAAGATATCATCAAATAAAAATATATTTCCGCGGTACGGCGTTGTTGATTGAGAGTGGCTAAGCACACCAATTGCACACAAATAGAATACAAACACTGATGGCAGAGAGTTTCTGAGAAACAGCGTATGTCGCTTCTCCCTCCGCTACGGCAGGCGTTTTGTTCTCGTGCTCATTCTAACAATGTTGCCATTACTCAATACGCATATGGAGTTTTGCATACATCTAACGTCAGTAGCGGTGTTAGGGTAGGGCGCGGTTGGGCGACCGCCCAGGGCGCCGGTCAAAAGGGGCGCCGTAGGCGCCCCTCAGCTCATGCTCATAGTTCGAGGTCTGCTTAGTCGTAAATTCCCTAAATTAAGCGGATTTTTTTATGTTAGCAACACATGAATGGGACGCACTATTCAATCTGTTCAATCGGAGTTCATTTTACGGCGAATTCCCAATCATAGAAAAACACATTGTCTATCTCCTTTCAACTTTTTGGTTAAAAAGAGCTTGCGTTATTTTAGCGAAGCGTAACAAACTCAGCTCATTCGCATTATAAATTGGTGCACATTCAAAACAATTATTTTAAAACAAACAGACGCGAAGTAGTAACCAGACGGTTACGGGGAATTCCCAATCATAGAAAAACACATTGTCTATCTCCTTTCAACTTTTTGGTTAAAAAGAGCTTGCGTTATTTTAGCGAAGCGTAACAAACTCAGCTCATTCGCATTATAAATTGGTGCACATTCAAAACAATTATTTTAAAACAAACAGACGCGAAGTAGTAACCAGACGGTTACGGGGAATTCCCAATCATAGAAAAACACATTGTCTATCTCCTTTCAACTTTTTGGTTAAAAAGAGCTTGCGTTATTTTAGCGAAGCGTAACAAACTCAGCTCATTCGCATTATAAATTGGTGCACATTCAAAACAATTATTTTAAAACAAACAGACGCGAAGTAGTAACCAGACGGTCCATGTTCCATTGCGAGGCTATGTTCGTCACTATCCGTTTCTACTATCGAGTGACATTAGTTTTATTTAAAAAGTTGTATGGTGTAAAAGAATATACTTATTTGTTTTTTGTCGGATTATTTAATTAGGTAAGTACTTTTATCTATCTATAATTATTATAATAAAGAGGTAACATTTGTTTGTTTAAATGTTTGGCGTGGGGTGGCGGAGAAATAAGTGGCTTCTAAAAAATGTAATATTGGTTATACATATTATTATAATTGCAATACCTATAATTTTTTGTAGAAAATACATTATTTTATTTTACATTTTCAAACTGAAATATCTCAGAAAGTATATCATTTACGACATCCTGTCAAAAAATATTTGTTGTTTGTAATTATGAATATTATTTGTCGATTGCCGTACGTTTTACGTACACCTATGTGTACACCAAAATACGACATTTTAGGTACTTAAAATTTTAGCATATGCCAAGCTCCATACAAAAAAGTTCGAAGTCTTTTGAAAAAAAAAAACGAATAATAACTCAATTATACGATTTAAATCTGTTTAAAGTTGTTTGATTTGTAAATTTTATTGTATTTATCTATTTTTAGAAATTATTGGACCTAAAGGTTTAATTTGTTGCAGATTTTATTGATTTACAAAAATTGATTAGTACAAAATGTCTGAAAACGTTGAGAAAAAAAAACCATCTGGGTCAGAATATAGAAAACGGAAAGCAGAAAAAGAGAAGGAATTTCAGAGAACAAAAAAGTTCATGAATATAGATAAATATATCACAACAAAAAATGAAGACCTGAATATGCCATCTACATCTGGAATACAAATTAATGTATCGGTAGCGGAGCCTCTATCTGACAAGTCAAATCAGATAACTGAAGATTGTGTTGAAGAGATCGTGGACAAAGTTTCCCAAAGTGAGATGATAAGCTGTGGTACAATTACAAATGACGTTAGTACTGTTGTCGCCAATATATCGGATCCTGCCACTTGGCCAGTCACTCGAAATGGCAAAATCATTGATCATATAATTACTAGTGGCCCAGTGCAAACTCATATTGATAATTATCCGAAGAATGATACAGGCCGACATTTCTCTAATTCCCATTTTAAAAAAAATCTTGCAAACAATGAAACAATTCAGCGCCGTTGGTTAATTTACTCCGTTTCTAAGGATCGAGTTTATTGTTTTTGTTGTAGACTATTTGATAGTAGCTCAACGTCGAACTTAGTATCTGAAGGGTATAACAACTGGAAACACTTGTCTGAAATGCTAAAAATTCATGAAAATAGCACTTTTCATAAGAAGTTTTACCTTTCATGGATTGAGGCTGAACTACGATTAAAAATAGGAAAAACAATAGACTGCCAAGAGCAACACTTGATTAGAAAGGAAACTACAAGATGGAATAATGTTTTGTCTAGATTGATGCATATCACACTTTATTTAGCCGAAAACAATATGGCGTTCAGAGGTACTTCCGACAAACTATATACGCCAAATAACGGAAAGTTCTTAGGCTTAGTACAACTACTAGCCAAATTTGATCTAGTCATGCAGGAGCACTTGCGATTAGCTATGAAGGGTGATATTTCAGACCACTACTGTGGAAAAGACATTCAAAATGAATTAATAGAGCTGATGGGTGAAAAAGTGAAGTCAGAAATCATATTACACACAAAGAAATCAAAATATTATTCTATTATAGCTGACTGTACTCCTGACATTAGTCATGTAGAACAACTTTCGCTAACATTACGATTTGTTGATTTATCAGACGATAATGAAAAAATATCAGTAAAAGAGCATTTCTTGGAATTTATACCTGTCAATGAGTCAACTGGTAAAAGACTGACTGAAGTTATTATTAATGTTTTAAATAAATACGGACTAGAATTGAACGATTGCAGGGGTCAGGGTTATGACAACGGGGCGAATATGAAAGGAAAAAATATTGGGGTTCAAAGGAGAATTCTCGACTTAAACCCCTTAGCTGTTTATGTGCCGTGTGGCTGTCATAGCTACAATCTAGTACTATGCGATGCCGCTAAAGCGGCCAACTCACGACAAATTTGTTTGACAAATCTGTTTGAAGACGGTTGAGCACTCACGACAAACCGATTTGACAAACTTACTGCCTGTAATAAAAAAGGAAGACACAGGAATGCGTGAAGCGATTACAGCAAATGAGAGACTCTCTGCAACATTGAGGCCATAAGGCCGGTTCATTTTTAAATACTTCAATAAACTCTTCCAAAAAATTTTTGCTCACGCTTGCCATTTTTTTATCCGCTGATGTTTACTCTGCAAAAATTTCATCCAACTTAACAAATGTTTGCAAACCACGCCACTCACGACAAACGAATCCACAAATCGGTTGTTAGTTTTTGAAATTTTTCGCAAACCTTCAATCCGTTTGACAACATGCCTACTCACGACAAAAACCACTTCAAACTCAAACAAATTTGTCAAACGAATTTGTCGTGAGTGGGCCGCTTAAGTCATCCGTAGGATCAGTCACTTTGTTTGGGGTACTTCAGAGGTTGTTCACATTGTTTTCAGCTTCTGTTCATCGATGGAAAATTCTAACCGATCACTTGGGACTATATACTATAAAAAAGCTCAGTGACACACGTTGGGAAGCAAGAATAAGTAGTGTTAAAGCAGTCCGTTATCAAATTAGTACTATCCATGATGCTTTGATTACTTTGGCTCTTGAAACTCAGAAAACTGATGTTCAAGTGTCTCATGAGGCTACTACTCTGGCCGAACAGCTAAAAGATTTCAGCTTCATAGTTTCATTGGTTGTTTGGTATGACATACTTTATCAAATAAATATTGTAAGTAAATCTCTACAGTCAACAGATATGGATCTTGGTAAATGTACAGAAATGTTGAAAAAATGCTGCAATTTCTTGGAAGACTACAGAAATACAGGCTTTAAAAGCGCTATTTTAACTGCGAAGGAGTTGGCCGAAGAACTAGAAATTGAACCTGTATTTCGAGCTACAACAAGAATTCGACGTGTTAAGCGTCAAGCTAGTGAAATTGCACGCGATGACCCTATAACTTCTCCAGAAAAAAAATTTGAGGTTGAATTTTTCAACTGTCTTTTGGACGCTACATTAATTTCAGTCAATGAAAGGTTTGAACAGTTAAATGAGTACTCGGAATCTTGGTCTTTTTTGTACAATATTAAACAGATTCCAGAAAAGCCCGACCTTGTCAAGCTCTGTAGTGATCTCCAATTAAAATTAACTGTAGACTCTAAATCAGACATAGATGGTTGTATGTTGTGTGATGAACTTGTAAGTCTGATATCCTTTTTGCCTGACCAAAATGTGGTTACTCCCATTTTTGTTTTAAATTTCATCAAAGATTACAACTTACAAGAACTGTATCCAAATGTATGGATAGCATTGCGAATATTATTAACTATACCTGTAACGGTTGCTAGTGGGGAGCGGAGCTTTTCAAAGCTGAAGCTGATAAAAACCTATCTTCGATCAACAATTTCTCAATCTAGATTGACAAACTTAGCAACTTTGTCAATTGAAAACGAAATTGCTGAAAACATCGACTTTGACAACCTTATAAAAGAGTTCGCTGATAGAAAGGCCAGAAAAGTAAAATTTTATTAGTGTTTTTTTAATAAATGGATAGTTTTTATAATAAATAATTACTCCTCTTAATAAACGGTTATTTCATGAAATGTTTTCCCTTTTTTCGAATTGGTTTGAATTGCAGTTGGAGGGCGCCGTAGAAATCTCGCCCAGGGCGCTGGTAGTGTTAAAACCGGCCCTGTCTAACGTTTCAATTATAATTTTTCATAATATAAAATACCAAAACTGAAATCAAACTAGTAAAACTAGTTTATATATTTATAAATAATAGCATTCGATTCTGATTTTGAGTTAGTCTAAGAAAATTTCAAGTAAACATTAGTTTATTAAATGAATATACATACTTGTATTTGAAACAAAATCTTAAATTTACAGGATTAGATTTTCACACAATAGTTGTGTAAACGATATTGCTACTGCTACGGGTCAATCAACAGACGAAACATTGGTACAAGGAGATGCGCAGGAGGAATCACCACCATTATGGCCCTTGTCGCCAAAAGGAATATCACCGCCGTCGCCATCGCCTCCTTTCCCCGTGGCGCAAAGTATACCATCCCCGAGTCCTTCGGCATCAACCTCGGTTCCCTCACCATCCTGCTATACGCAAGTTGCAAACAACAGGGGTAGAAAGCGAGGGTCATCTGGGCCAACTTCTAGCGAGGTTGACCAGAAGATGATTGAAGCCATCGAGGTTTTCAAACATAAAATCGAATCTATACAACCTACCCAGCAGACTCAACAACAACAAAGTACAAATCCAGCTGTAAAATCATTCACCTCATTAATGGCTTCTATTTTAAACAAAATGAACGAGGCAAAGCAAACGAGAGCTATGGAAAAGGCATTACAGGCTGTGTTTGATGTGCAGAATGAGTAAGTAAATAGTACATGAAGATATTTCATAACAACATTGAAAGATGTATTTATTTTTAAATTATAATTTTATATTTATTTATGTGTTTATTTTCGTTATCCATTAGTCCATTAGTAAATAAGTTTAAACATTGTTACTAATTAAAAAAATGAATAAAATGAAATAAATAATCTTATAAATTTAAAAAAAAGGTGATTATTTTTAATAAGGTTCTCCAGGAGCATTTGGTCCTCCTGTGATAGAGTCTATATTGTTCTGGAATGGTACAGATCCTTCATTTATAAAATAGTTAGCAAGTCTTTCGCGTAAATTAAACGCACTTGAAGGACCTCTACGCACTGAAGTTCGCATTGGTCGTAAAGAATTGTTTTCATTTTCGCGGCGCCACTCACCGGCATGAACAACGTTATGTCCTTCAACTCGATCTACATAGTTCTCCGGACAATACCAGCGATTGTGATCATTCAACATTATAAAATTGTGTAAGGCTATGCAAGCCAACACAATTTTTTCACAATTTTCTGGATTACATTCAATCGTTGTTTTCAAAATTCTCCACCGAGCAGTCAATATACCAAAGGAATTTTCTATGACTCTACGAGCGCGTGACAATCGATAATTGAAAATACGTTTCGTGTGTGTTAGATTAGCTCCAGGAAATGGGCGCATTAAATTATTTCGTAAAGGGAATGCGGCATCTCCAACAAAAAAGTAAGGAAAAGGTTCCGGTGACACGTCAGACAGTGGCACAGGTGGTGGCAAAGGCAGAGTGTTTTGTATTAATGCATGGCCAAATGGAGGAAGTCGAAAGATTCCTGCATAAATAATAACAGAAATGCATTATACTATAATGTTAATCAATTTAATATACGGTACCTCCGTCACTTTGACTTCCATAGCTGCCAATACTAACTGCTGTGAACGTATATTTCGCATCACATACAGCCATCAAAACGATGCTAAAGAATTTTTTATAATTGTAAAATATCGAATTGGAATTGGCCGGGCACTTAATTGCAACGTGCTTACCATCAATTGCACCGACACAATTCGGAATGTTCCACATATTATAAAAATCTTTTGCAATGTCCTTGTATTGAGACTCTGTTGGCTCGCTTACATAAATTGGGGAAAGTAGCTGCCAGATTACTTCACACTAGAGGTGGGTACGGGCCGGGCTTTTTTTCGTGGTCCGCGGGCTTACACAGGCCCGGAGCGGGCCCGGGCCCTAAAATTAAAATTCGTGCGGGCTTCGTGCGGGCCCGGGCCTTAGCAAAAAGGCCCGGCCCGTAAAAACCCGAAATAGGCCCGTAAAAGCCCGAAATAGCCCTGAAAACAATTTTGATTTGATCGCGTTATTTTTTTTTATTCTCGAATTAGAACCGCCATTTATCGCATTTTATTTGCTTAAGGTTCATCTCGACACGATAGAATTTATAGAATACTAGCTGCATTGCCGGGCACATAGCTGTGGAGACTCCACATTGCTCATAGCTTACTAGATATAGAATACTATCTAGTTTGCCATGTATAGTAAGCTTCAGCAGTTTGACTGCGCAGTTTTCATTTCAACCAGAGCTGTTAATAATCGATTAATAATCTTAATCATTAATAATTTGATTAAAGTATTTTCATAACTTGATTAACTGATTAAATTAAGATTAAATGCTATTTCCTTTTTAATTAATGATTAAAATTAAATTTAATCAAAATTTAATCATGATTAAAGGGAATTAATTTAGTTTTAAGAATTATTTTACAGATTAAAAAAATTTAATCAAAAATTTAGTTTGATTAAAAATTTTGATTAATTTGGATTAAAGTGGATTAAATGCCAATTAATATTGCATTAATTAAAAAATAATAATTTACTAAATCATTTCATGTGTTATTATATTTTATATTATGAGTCTAAGCAATATTAATAATATTTAGCAACTCTACTGTTGTTTGTTTACTAGTAGTAAACATATGTTCGCCAATGGATATTGCTTATTTATACACGTGTGCTTGCGAGTGTTTTTTTTTGTTTTGTTTTTTGTTTTGTTGAGGAAACGCATTTTGTATTAAGTCTTGTTTGATTGTTTAAAGACATTTTATCATCGACTGTTGACTTTCTTAATTAAGTGTGAGTATTTTTATAAGAATTATAAAAACAGTATACAATGAAATGAACAACTGAAGAAAGTATAACCTAACATTTCGCATATGCAGACACAATGGATGATGAGGAACTGTTTAGTGGTGATGACTTCTCAAGTGACGACATTTTTAAGGATGTTACTTATACCCCCCCTAGGAAAACTTCGAAGCGTAAAGTATTTGAAGATGGTCCGCCTGTGAAGAAAGCTTGTATAGAAGCCGTGTACTTGAATAAGACAATTTTCCAGCTAAACTTCTACGTTGATATCGAAAAAGTTTGTATTGTTTTGATTTATTTATGTATGTATTGGTTCAGTAAAAGGCGTGAGTGTAAATATTCCTTGATTTGTGTTATTTGTTCGTAGCCACAAAAACTTCCAACTTTTTACAATCATTGCTTCTTTTATCAGGTAAATGACGGTAAAAAACAAATAACTATTGGTAAATGTGTAACCTGTGGCAAAAGAATTCGTGGTTTTGAAAATGTGTCTTCCAATTTCATTACGCATCTTAAATTGAAACATGCGGACATTTACACTAAGTTTAAAATTTTGAAGTCAGACTATCAAGGCTCGCCCAAAAATAAGTTTGACGACAGCGTTTTAGATTTCATTGTTGATTCAGCATCGCCTGTTTCTGTTGTGGACAGACCATCCTTTGAACGTATGTTTGAAGGCACTGGTAGAAAAATTATGTGCAGGCAAACTGCAATGAAAAAATTGGAAACACGTTATGAAAACATGCTGACCAAAATAAAAGCAGATATACAATCATGCAAACACTTTTGTACAACTGCGGATATTTGGTCTGGAAACCACAAAAGCTTTTTTGGTTACACTTGCCATTGGTTAACACAGGACTTCGAACGGAAATCAGCGGCATTAGCGTGCAAACGGCTTTTTGGAAAACATACCGCTGATCGGATCTATGACACAATACGTGATATAAATAGTGACTTTGGCCTTAGTGCCACCAATATTGTGATGACAGTGACCGACAATGGGTCGAACTTTGTTAAAACTTTCAAAGATCATGGCGTAGAAAATTGTGACCATATGGAGGATGACAAAGATGAGGTAATTTCATTTGAAAGTACACTGTTATCGAAACATCACAGATGCTCGAGCCACACATTGAATTTGTTGGCAACAACAGATCTTATATCGATTTTAAAACGTGATGAGCCAGCATACATAAGGCATAAAATGGTAATCTGCATGTATATGCGTTATTTCCCTAATTTAAAATTAAACACTGTATCATATTTACAGATATTTGAAAAATGTAATAACCTGTGGAAGAAATCCAGTTGGCCTAAATCGTCGGAGGTAATAGTGAGTACCCTTGGTTCATCATTGGTTCTGCCTGTAATAACTAGATGGAACTCATTATATGATGCCGTCGTAAAGTTATTACAGCACAAAGATGTCTTAAATGACCTTAGCGAAAAGTTAAGTCTTCCGAGTTTCACAGCAGGGGATATCCAGTATTTAGAGTCCTATAAAATGCTGGTGGAACCAATAGCCGAAACTTTGGACTTCCTCCAAGGAGAGAAAAATATTAAATTTGGATTTCTCTTACCCGCGTATATGACATTAAGCAATAAACTGCAAAAGTTGAGCCAAAATAACGAATTCGCTTTGAATAGCATGGCAGTTGAGCTCGATGAAAAATTACGGAAGAGGTTTTCCAAATATTTTGATCTCGCTCCAGAGGCAGATACCGCAGTCACAGCGGCTATACTAACTCCAAATGTCAAACTGAATTGGCTTTCCGTTCTGAAAAGGACTTCTCCCAATGTGACCACTGAAATTATCATCACCCGAGCTTTAGAATGCATTTTAAAATTCGCTGTTGCTGAAAAACTAGTTCCAACAAAGCAGAGTTGTTCTAACCATGAGGATGAAATCGCCTTTTTTGATTTGGAAGAGATTAGTAAATTTATATAAATTAGTTACTTTCGTTAAAAATTACTAGTTTCTATTATTACAGATGCAGACGAGGAAACGACAACTTCACAGAGCTTGGGCTATAGTAAAGTAGAGCTTGAAAGCATTATCAGGGAGCAGTTGTACTCATATCTTGCGGACCCAATAAAAAATTGCGCAGTATGGCAGAAGTATGACTTGTTAAAACAAGCTTCGCTCTATTTTAATACGCCTCTGACATCCTCAGCGCCTGTGGAGAGATTGTTCTCTTTCGCAGGAATTATCAATAGCGCCAGAAGAAATGCTTTGAACGATTTTTCATTTGAAAAATTAGTATTGTTAAAAGCAAATAATTGAATCTTTTTTATCTTTATGGTTGAAATAATTGAAATATTGTTAAATTTGTTTGTTTAAATTTTTGTTGAATTATTGTAATGACTGTAATTTGTTATTATTTATTTATTTATTGTATTATTAAATTCACCATATGATTTATAAATAACAATAAATTTAAAAATTAATGGAATATTAATTGCCTTTTAATCCACATTAATCCAAATTAATCAAAATTTTTAATCTAACTAAGTTTTTGATTAAATTTTTTTAATCTGTAAATAAATTTTTCAAACTAAATTAATTCCCTTTAATCATGATTAAATTTTGATTAAATTAATTTTCAATCATTAATTAATCAACGAATGGCGAAAAAAATTAATAATCGAATTAATTAAAAAAATATATTAATTCAATTGATTATTAATTTTAATCCCTTTTTAACAGCTCTGATTTCAACATATCCCATTTGCACATATGCCAACGGCATTTTCAATTTGGCAATATGAAATTTAGAAGAGCGAGTATTTAGACGGTTGTGTTATATTATAAAAATAAAGTACATGTTCAAAATAACATTTTTTCAAAAAATTAATATTTAGTTTAATATTGTTAATTTACAGAAAAATTATGCAAATTGGGTTGGGAATGAGCGAAGTCTTAAATTTATGTAATAAACTTATACAAGCATAAATCATTATTTCAATTGGTATATAAAATTTATGCCGCAATTATTATATAATAGTCCAAAAATATGAATTCTTCTTTTTCCCAGAAGTACATTTGTAAAAAAAGGATCTTAATCCTTTTTTTATTTTCCACATAAAAGATTTAAGCTACCTACCTCTCATTTACGTATATATACCGACGAATGCCCACATACAGATTTGGCAATGGTAATAGCAATTCGTTTGTCAGCTAGTATTCTATAAATTCTATCCTGTCGAGATGCCCCGTTATCGATACTACTATCGATTTGGTTATACAATATTTTACTTGTTTGCACACCACTAATTCAAAATTGGCGTCCTATTGTGAAATTGATAAACTTTGAAATATGTATAAAATATGTCGCGACAAACCATTCAGGACGCTGTGAATAAAAAAAGTGAATGTGTAAAGCTAATACAAAATGAAAAGGGCAGGAGTGACGTGTGGAAGCTGTTCGATTGCGTTAATTATAATGGCAATAATGTCGATTTTGTGTGCTGCCGGAGCTGTAAGCATGTGCTGGTGTATAATTCAAAACAAGGCACGGGCACCCTCAGTCGCCATAAGTGCATGTCTCAACAAGATGCGCTTAAGTCACAGCCCAAATTGGGCATGTTTGCCAAAAAAGTTGTTTCGACGCGATTTCGGGATTCGTTTGCTCGAAAGCAGCTAGCCTTAGTTGTAAAAGACTTGCACCCTTTCAATATTACCGAAGGTAAGTTCTATTCCCATTGCATTCATTGATTGACTCTTTTTTTGTGAATTGGTAGGTAGCGGCTTCCGTGAATATAGCCAAGCGCTTCTCAACATAGGAGCAGAATTTGGAAGTCAGTCTTTCGATGATTTGGTTATATCCCGTAAAGTGTTAAGCACTACCATCATGGAGAAAGAGTACGAAACGTTGAAGACTCAACTTATCTTAAGTTTGAAAGACCAACAACTGGCATACACGACCGACATGTGGAGTGACGACTACACGCAGCGAAATTTTATATCGCTGACTGCTCACTATGTGGATGATAGCTTTCAACTGAACGTCGCTCTTTTAGGTACTAATATAAATCAATTTTTATAATATATTTGTGTGTACGATTACATATAATGTACATGTTCATACATACATATTTACATATTTATTTATTAATGTTTATGAATCATTTAACTTACTTATGTATCTTTTACAGGCATCAGGGAGTTCTTGGACGAGAAGAAAACTGGAGAAAATATTCTCAAAAATGTTCAAGACATTTTGCAGGATTTCAACACTCTTGAAACTATGGATCGAGCTGTGTTCGTTACGGACAATGGTGCAAATGTCGTTGCGGCATTTAAAAGTTTCAAGCGCCTATCTTGTGCTTGTCATAATCTGAACCTTGTCATGGATGACGTCATTGAGAAAAATCCTCTTGCGGAAGTGAAGGCTTTAATAGATTGCTGCAAATCATTAGTCAAATATTTTAAACATTCTCAGCTTAACAGTAAGCTCTCAAAAACGCTGAAACAGCAAGTTAAAACACGCTGGAACTCTACATTTTTTATGCTTTTGAGTATATTTGATGTAAAAGAGGAAATAAAAACTCTTTTACTTAAAAAGGATGAGCTACAACGAATTAGTAATTTAGATTTTTCATTACTTGAAAACATTTTATGCTTCTTAAAACCTTTTAACGACTGCTCTGAAGCACTTAGCTCTGACAAGGAACCAACAATGCAAATATTTGCATTGTGGTCTGAAAAATTATGTAAACTTTGCAGAACTAGCACACTTGATTCCCAAATAATAACTGAGTTTAAAACAATGACCCTAAGCGCATTAGAAGTCAGGTTTCTTCCGGCAATCGCTCATTTGGTTGGGCTTTTCTTGAACCCTCCTTATAAAGAGATGAATTTCCTCTCAGAGGAAAAAAGAGAAAATGTGTTAGCTACGGTAAAAGCAATGCTCTCCGAATTTATAGGAGATCATGAAAATAGTAGCTTTGATGACATAACTAATAAAATAAGCCCAAATAATTCCGAAAATGGAATGTTTGCTGAATTTTCAGACTTAAGTTATGTAAAAAAACGAAAAGTTGAGAAAAACGCTATCGACATAGAGCTTGATAAATACTTGGCCACTCCAGTAGCTCATGGCACACATATTTTAGAATTCTGGAAAAATGCCAGGGACTTAAAATACCTTCCCAAATTAGCTCGGACCATTCTGGCTATTCCAGCCAGTTCGTCTACGAGCGAAAGGCTTTTTTCAACATCGGGCCATGTTTTAAATGAAAAACGCACTAGGCTAAAAAGCACAAATTTAGAAAAAATTTTATTTTTAAATAAAAATATGACTTAGTTCGTTTTTTTTTTTAATACATAACAATATTTAATATACCTTAATAAATGTGGACTTATATATATACATACATATGTATAAATTTCATGTCTTTTAAATTTCCTTATATGTGTAAGTTTCGTGCCGGGCCGGGCCGGGCCCGGGCCATGGTGAAAAAGTTTCGTGTTCGGCCGGGCCGGGCCGGGTTTCTCAAAAAAGAGTTTGTTTTCGTGCGCGCCCGGGCCTCAAAATACAGGCCCGCGCCCACCTCTACTTCACACGTCTCTAATATGATTTCGCGTACTGTTGACTTTCCCAACTATAGCTCCATGCAATGCTCTGCACCGACACGCCTTGTGACAAGTACATATGTATATACATGCCGAGAGCCTTTTCTCGGGTCCAATCCGCTGCCTTGGCTTCTTCAAGGATTTCGATATCAAATTCAGAAGCGAAGTATAAACGTCCGGCGGCATCCTTGTATGCAAAAAAAGTACCCTGTTTTTCATTACCACAAAAGTTTTTATCTGGTAACCGCAAACGCCCCAGTTTTGATTGATTGGGCGAATTTTGTACCTTCTCCTTCGTTTTTTGTTTTTATACTGTTTATATAACTTATATAAAGAGTACAATTCGTACAATTCTAAAAGCATTTGATCACTATTCTCCACTTCCATGTTGCTGCTTACACAATTTTTGTTGAATTGTATGAAATGTCAAACAAATGAAATGTAAACAAAAGAGAACAGCTGATTTCTACGTTCTTGACACGTTCTCCACTGTGCACTCATTTTGCCGATAAGGAAGGAGAAGGAAGGAAGGAAGGAAGCGTTTTTGAGTGTTTCTACTATAAACCCCAAGTCGTTGAAAATTCTACGGTAAGCGGGCGGTAGTATTGCGCTCTCATAAGATTCATTTGTGTATATGCGTTTGAAGAAACAGTGGTTCAGAAACTGAAATTATTATAATTTAAATGTGCCGAAATGTTATCAGTGAGTAAAGGCACTGTCCAAAATTTAAAAGGAAAAATTAGTCCATTTAATGTGGAATGGGAAGAAAAGTATTTAAGTCAGGAAAGCTCTGCTATTTATATATATTATAGATCTGCAGTTCTCTACTCTTTTAAAAATAAGTTTGCGCAAATTTCAGACAGAATTACTTTTTATAAAGGTCTTTGTTTAAAGAAATATCCTTGTTTGAAACTTTTTTCTTCGAAAATTATATGTATCTATGTTTGGAAGCACCTACACTTGTGAACAATTTTTTCAGTAATGAAATTAAACAAACATTTAATAAGATGTAGGTTATCTAATTTAAATTTTGGTACAATAATGCCACTGAGGGCTAATATGCCCATCCCTGCTCTAACTGAAAAAGTGGAACTCTGAACTGTTTTACAAATATGCATTTTTTATATATTATTGCACGTACATAGTGAGATGAGAACATATCATCTAAAATAATTTACAAAAGTTGTAGTGAGTGTGTCTCATTTTTTGTAAATACCGTTATTTATTGAGAGTAACAACAAGTCGGATTTTTTCATTAATCTTTACACAACTTTTTGCGAGGTCGCTGCCGCTATTGTTTATCAGATAGAAACAAGATTTCTGTTCTTATTTATAGTGCATAGTCCGCTGTATTTAACTGCATACTAATTTTTTTTGGTTAAGTGTTTTTTGATAAGAAATTAATCATAACGGAAAGGTAAGTTTCGATGTCCCATACGTGACGCTTAATTCCTTTTTCTATTAATAATTGTTGAACAAGTCGACTATACAAATTGAATTTTTCTGTTAACAGCTAACTTTTAGCGGTCTAAAAACTGGTGAAAAATTTTTGTTTGAAATCGCTTTGCTTACAATATATTTTTGGTGATAATAAAGTGTCTGTACGTGACGCCAAAGAATAAATTATCTGACATCTTCAACTTTTACTGGCGTTTGTAATAAACAAAGCCTTTTTTTGTACTGCAAATCTCAATAACGCAAAAATGAGCGATCAGCAACCATCAACCAGTGCTAGCCGCATGCGAAAATTTCGAGAAAAGCAAAAAGAGAAAGATCCAAACTTTACCGCTAATGAGACTAAAAGATTGCGTGAGCTTCGTAAACGAAAAGCAGAAAATCTTTCTCAAGGTAAGTTAAAAGCAAATTTTACTTAAGGAAAGGGATAAGAAGAGATTGCAAAGAGCAAAAAACCGGGTTGAACTTAAATATCCTACTGATTCTCTTGTAAGTACTGAATCTCCGCACAAGTCGAAACAGACTTTATCTAAAGCTGTTCAAAAGGCTCTAAAAGCACTGCCTCAATCACCAAGAAAGAAAAAAGTGTTTTTTTCAGAACTAGCGCGTAAAATGGACATTGCTCTAGCAGAAAGCCCAAACATTAGCACATTAGGTGACGATACACGTTATGACGATCTGAAAGCATTTTACTATCGTCCGGATATTGTGTATACCTGCCCAGGCGCAAATGATTTCATCGTTGTTTGGGAAAATGGCATTAAGAAGAAGGGTCAAAAGCATTATTTGACTTTGTGCCAGAGATCTGCAAGGAGTTACTTGAATCAGAGACTGTAAAGTCGAACATTTTATAGAATTGTGATAGGGAATTCACCTCACAGCCAAAAAATTCACGTGTGAAATTTTAACATTTTTAACAGTTCTCTCACATACTCAAACAGAGAATATGAAGAGAAGTAAATATATGTATTTTCGGCATATGATGACAAGGCATACATGCCCAAGCAGAGAATATGAAGAAACTCCCAATGAAGAATTTCGTTTTGCTTGTTTATATTTTGTTTCATTTTTGACACCGAAAAATGTGTACAAAACACATTATGTTCTCTGTCTCACATACCCAAAAACACGAAGAGAGATAAATATATGTATGCATGCTCCTTATGATACTCCCAACAACAGCATTGTGATATTTTCATGCTTCAATTTTTTCTTCCAACTTGGGAATCGCAATGTATGCAAATATGTATGCTTTTGCGTTTTGTCGTCGGCAATTGAATATTGACATGTAAACATAATTATGATATGATTATAATTTTGTATAAATGCATGCATAGTAATATTTGTAGTCAATTTGGACGTGAATATTTAATAATTTTATTTGATTTTACTATTTTTATTACTAATAAAAATTTTTGTATTACGTTTCTTAGTAATAGAAATTGAATTTATCACAACAATATATGCACATATAAATACATCGTTTATCATATTGATCTATTATCTGCTCATATGATTGCATGTATACGCATGTACGCGTTCAGAAATTCATATCATGATTTTATCACTTATCAATATACTTATTGCATGTGCGCGCATTGATCTGCATGTTCATACATTCATATACATATACTTATGCCGGAATTACATGTGCAGATATTCTGCATGCAGATCTGCACTATTTTTTCCAGCCAAAACACATGTGCAGTAAATTTTGACAATCAGCTGATTGCAATAAATAATTGAAATTGAAATTTAAAAATTTTAAAATGGAAGTGGAAAGAAAAAAAAAATTGCAACAATTGCTTTTACTTCTAGTTGCCAAAAAGAAATTAATTAATATTTTAAGCTTGTGCGCGATAAGTGATAAAAAAACACGGGTGTGGACGATTCCTATATATGCGGAAAATGAGAGAGAGAGCTGCATGGTTTTTTCAATAATTTGTTCATCTATATAAAAAAAATGATTCCTCTCAGTTCCAAAAGGCTACTCGGATGCAAGTGGATCAATTTAAGCTTCTTCTAAGCTTAATTAAAAGGCGTATAGCAAAACAGTTTCATATACGTCGTCCAATACCAGCAGAATGTCGCCTGGCAATAACATTAGTGTAAGTACATTTTGTTTGTAAACTTTATAATAAATAAATACATATGTTCATTAACTCTTACAATAGATATTTGGCCCATGGAGTTTGCCGCCAGATGTTGGCTTGGGCTTTTCGAGTAGGAGTATCAACAATTGGCAAAATTTTATTGGAAACATCCGCAGCCATTTGGGATGAACTGTCAGGAATATACTTGGCGCAACCAAATGAACATGAGTGGAGGAAATAGCCGATTCATTTTACATCAAGACAGGACGTGGCCTTTTCGAACTTAAAGAAAATAAAGTGCAACAGATTTTGATGGCTGATAACAGTGACGAAGAGGACAATTTACTGCTTGACGAAGAGGATCAAAGGCTTTTGACTCAGGATGATGATCAAGGGATTGTGGACGTGGAAATTGACGGTGCGATAACTGAACATACTAACTCAACAAGACCTGAGCCTTCCACATCAGCACCTTAAACGAAGCACAGCATCAACCCGTCTTCAAGTGGAATTTGAGAACATACGCACCAAATGTTTTTCGTGATGTGAAATACGACTTCGGGAAAGTGCAAATCTGTCAAGAAGCTGAAAATGGACTATTGACTCCCTTTGATATATTTTGTTCAGCAACAAATTTTGATAATTTAGTGCAGTATATAGTATCGGAGTCAATACGATATGCTCATCAAAATGGACGGGAGTTTACTATTGATCTCGAAGAAATAAAAGCATTTCTTGGAATGAATGTAGTCATGGGCTATCATATCTTGCCATCATTGAGGGACTACTGGTCTACAGAACCAGACATGGCAGTACAATTCATATCGAATGTTATGCCAAGGGCTCGATTCGAAGACATTCGCCGGAACCTACATTTCTGTAACAACGAAGCGGTAAGAGACACAACTAGCTCTAATTATGATAGGGCATACAAAGTTCGGCCAATAATAGAGCATTTCAATGTATCGTTTCAAAATGCCCTCAATAACACAGTAAAACAATCAATCGACGAGCATATGATAAAATTTAAGGGTCGTAATGTAATGAAGCAATACATAAAAAATAAGCCTGTCAAATGGGGTTTCAAATTATGGTGCCGATGTGATGCTGCGACCGCTTATCTATTTGAATTTGATCTATATACGGGCAAACGAACTTCTGGAATCGAGTATGGATTAGGTGAATCAATAGTACTACAGCTAACGAAAAAGGTTGAAGGCTTAGGATGTGAAATTTATATGGACATCTTCTTCAATTCACCTTTACTACAATATAAGCTGATTGATCAGAATACTAAGGCGTGTGGAACAGTTCGAACTAACAGGAAACAACTTCCAAAAACTGCACCTGCTGACAAAACAATGAAGCGTGGCGATATTTACTCAACGAATTTCCATGGCATAAGTTATGTCAAATGGATGGATAATAAAGGAGTACATTTGTTGACCAACTTTTTGTCGCCCGTAGAAACGGACATCCTAAAACGCCGCAAAGCTGGTTCAGCCAACAAAACTGATGTGAAATGTCCTAGGATTGTGTCACATTATAATAAAAATATGGGTGGAGGAGATCTTATGGATCAACGTAAGGTGTGCTATGAAATAGATCGAAGATCGAAGATAAAGTACTACCTTCGCCTTTTCTTCGATTTGTTCGATATCTCGGTAAATAATGCACATACCATATATACTAAGCTGCACAGTGATAAGCAATTAGAGGGAAGCCTGCTGTCCACCTTACAGTTCAGACAGGTAGTCGCCAGGAGTTTGGTAAACGGCTACAGTACTATACAACGTGGAGTCCCTACTACAAAAAATAGTGCAGTGAGCAAATATGTGAAGCGGCAATTATTGAACAATGTTATTATCGGAAAATATTATGTAAAATAATAAAAGTGATTAAAGATGTTTTGCATTTAATGTAAATTCTTTTATTTTGATCCATAATATTTAATAATAAAAAGTTTGTTGTGGCTTTTTAACGGATTTCTATTGAAAACAGAGCTGTTAATAATCGATTAATAATCTTAATCATTAATAATTTGATTAAAGTATTTTCATAACTTGATTAACTGATTAAATTAAGATTAAATGCCAGTGGCGTAACTATAGGGTGGCAAGTCGGCAAAATGCCACGGGCCCCCAGCCCAAAGGGGCCCCCGGTCAGAGGAAATCTCAATTTCCAACATTTATTATTACACATAGACATTACTTAAGTAAAAAAAAAGTTTTGTCTTTAATTTATTTGTTACCTTCTTAGTTGCATACACAACTAAAAAAAATATACCTAGGTATTAAACTTTCAATGCATTAGTAAACAAAAATTTAACCCAGTTTTAGAAAGAAAGGTCAAAATCCAATTACTCGTAATAATTTCGGAAACATGTGTGGACAAACATACCTCAAAAATGTGTATATTGGTTTACATTTATATTCACTGGGCATGTCTCAGGGTGTCTCGCTGAGACTAGGTATACTGCCGGCATTAAAATCAGTGTTGCCGTTTTAGTACATTTCGCGCTAGATAGCGCAAATCTAGACTCTTCAGCACTTTTTTTCTCAGTACAATGCGCTAAAAAATATTTTTCGGAATCTAGTAGAAAATTGTAAAAATTATTGACGATCGTAAATTTAAGCCAATAAGTTAATTGTCAGAGCCGTAAAACGTTAGGAAAATAACGAGCTGGGAATTCCCCAAAGGATTTAGTATTCCCCGACCACAATGTTATTGATGCGTTTAATATTTTGTCTCTTTTTACATTAAAGTGTTATGTTATGACTGTCTCTGATTTTACTAACAGAGTTCAATTATAATGATACGATTGCCACACTTTTATGTTGCCTGAACACGGTTTGAAGAAAATGACTAAAACTGTAAAAAAAAAAACGGCATCTGGTGAAGGCACACCAACCGCACCCGAACGTAATGATGACCAGAAAGATATTCAGTTATTTAATTTAATTGATTTTGATAAATGTAATAATGGTTAAATAAATTCACATAAAAACACATCTTCTCTTATTGCCATTAAAAATTCACAGCTAAAGTTTAGCGCAATTTTGAAATGAGTTTGGTGTATTTTTTTCTTTCTCAAACGGCAACACTGCTTAAAATTTATGTTGGTAATACTTGCTGATGCTTGGGGAATCCCCGATTCGAGTTTGTATATATTGTTACAAAAGTAGTATTAAATTGTATTTGTATTGCTATATGCATCCCTTATGATGAACAATAGCTGTAGGCATATGGAATAGCATTTGTTTTGTTGTAGACATCTGGCGCCGCGGCTGTCTGCTTGTCTACGTAAACAATTGCTGAGTCTGGTGCCGTGGCTGTCTGCTTGTCTACGTAAACAATTGCTGAGTCTGGTGCCGTGGCTGTCTGCTTGTCTAAGCAATAGCTACATTTGGCGCCGTATAGCGTTATGTTCTTGTAGTTTCCAGACGCAATATCCTAGAAGGACACGTCGGCATCAGCGAGGAGTGCGTGGCTATATAAGCCGCGGCAGCGCCAACGTAATCAATCAGTGCTAAGAGTAAACTGCTATAGTGTTAGTGAAATAAAGAGTTGGTGAATTAAATTGAAGTTGACAATGTCTACTCGGTAAGAATTTTATTCTAATATTTAAAATAATGATTCTCATCGCGCATTTCAAAATCAATTCACTATTTTGACATTCGTAACCTCCAAAACTATTTCGGTACCTATGTTCATCGTTCTTTCAAAACTTACAAAATTTGACACTTGAATTGAACTTTGAACAATCGGTGGACTTTCGTTATAAACATTTTTACGGTCGCTTTTTTTGGCATTTGTTAGCAATTAAGTAGATTTTTCAATAAATAAAAACTATAGTATTATTACAAACTTTTTGCGGTTTTGTTCTAGAAAGTATCAGAGTGGAAGCGAAAAACGAAAGCGAAAGAAAGAGTCTGAAGAACAAAATAAAAAGTTACCTAAAATAAGTCAGTACTTTAATAATCAAGATAGTATACAAGAAGAATCAAATGAACAGCGCGACGGAAAGGTAGAAAATGATGACATAAGTGCCAATATCGCAGGGCCCGATAACAGTGAATATTTAGATTCAGAGCAACCACAACCAGGTACGAGCAAATCTTTAAATGAATCATGTTTGGACATAGAAAAATTAAAATCTTTACCGCATGTTACTGATAAAGGTAACTTTAAAGAACTCAATGATCAAGTAAAACGGTTTTGTGATCGAAAATGGACACTGTAAACCAAAAGGCCCCTTTTTAAGGGATAGTAACAATAGATCTTTCTTAGATAAATATTATTACACTGTTTCTAAATCTGGCGTAAAGTTAGAACGTACATGGCTGTCCTATTCTCTATTGCTTCAAAAAGCATATTGTGAACCATGTTGGTTATTCGCAAATAGGGCATCTAAAAATATACAAAATATTTGGATGGAAGGCTATGATGATTGGAAACATATTGTGGAAGCCATAGAAAGACATGAGACATCGAAAGAACATTTGCATTCATGTTTTGTACATCGACAGTGGCAGTTACATGGAACACTAGATGAAGAACAAGAGTCTATTATCAAGAGAGAAAAATTTTTTTGGCGCCAGGTACTCACTAGACTCCTTGATGTTACTCTGACACTTTCAACCTGTAATTTAGCTTTTCGTGGCCATAAAGAAACGGTATATGGCAACGATTCTGGTCCAAAAGGAAATTTTTTGAGTATTGTTGAGTTATTAGCTAAATACGATCCTATTTTACAAGATTTGCTAAGCAAACCTAAGGGCCAGATTAAATACTTAAGTCCAAAAATACAAAATGAGCTCATTGCTGTTCTGGTTCAAAAAGTGGAAAATGCTCTGGTAAATGAAATAGTCACCGCACCGTTTTATTCCATTTTGTTTGATACTACTCAAGATATTTCCAAAACAGATCAATTGTGTGAACTTTACCGTTACTGTGTAATCGAGAAAGATGAAAATGGAATTCCAAAGGCGCTCGTAATTAAAGAGTCATTTTTAGGATTTCATGAGGTTAAGGATCAAACTGCCTTAGCAATGTCCAAGCAGATAATAAAATCCATAAATGACAAAAGTATTTCTCTGAATAAGTGCCGTGGACAAGGGTACGATGGAGCTAATACCATGAAAGGTACTTATGGCGGAGTTCAAAAACTCATAAGAGATATAGAGCCAAATGCAGTGTATGTCCATTGTGCTGCTCATAATTTAAACTTGGTAGTAAATGATGCAGTAAAAGAGGTCATAGAAATACAAACGTTGTTCGAAACTGTGCAACAAATTTATAATTTTTTTGGCCATAGTATTAGACGATGGAATATATTATCTAGTTTTATATCTGACAACAAAAAAGGAGAAACCGTTGTATCATCAAATTCAGTAACATTAAAAACAATGAATCCAACTAGATGGGCAGGACGCTTTGATGCCATGTTTGCTTTAAAGGTTCGATTTGTTGATGTTCAAAAAGCGCTAACAAAAACCATTTTATCAAATTCCAAATCCGATGAGAGAAATGAAGCTATCTTGCTAAAGAAGAAGGTAGAGAACTACAATTTTATTATGTTGCTGGTTTTCCATTGCAAAGTCTTACAAACCATAGACGCGGCTTCTAAAGCACTTCAATCTAAAGCCATCGATCTTTCAAATGCCTCAAAGCGTTTGCAAGTCTGTCTAGAAGAACTTGAAAAGTATCGACATGAATTTGAAGATTTAAAAACGGAAGCAAATAGTATTGCAGTTAAATGGGCCATAAACCCTGAATTTCCTAAAACTCGTCAGAGAAAAGTGAAACGTCATTTTGATGAAATTTGTGAGGATGAACGTCTCCAAGATCCTGAAAGCTTGTTTAAAGTGAACGTATTCTATCGTGTATTAGACATCATCATTAATCAACTTAGATCGCGTTTCCTTGGAATGAATGAAATTGTTTCCAATTTTAGTGTCTTGCAGCCTGCCACTTTGCAAAACTTGAATGATACTGATTTATTGGCAATGGCTTTAGCATTTGTCCATTTATATAAAAAAGATATATCTATGTCGTTTTCCAAAGAAATTCTCAGTTTTCGATCCTCTTTTAAACATGAAATAGAAAGGTCATCTTCTATAAGAGAACTTGCTGACTTATTAATAATAAAGAATCATTTTATATCTTCAAGCTTTCCTGAAGTGTGCACTGCATTTCTGTTATTTCTCACCATTCCTGTAACTACGGCTAGTGCCGAGCGATCATTTTCAAAACTGAAATTGATAAAAAACTTATTTAAGAAATTCTATGGGACAAGAAAGGTTAAGCAATTTGGCTATTCTATCCATCGAAAATTCTATGGCCCGAAATTTGAACTTTGATGATGTCATTAACACTTTTGCTGAACAGAAAGTCCGAAGAAAGGAATTTTAATAATTAAAATTGTGTGCTTAAAATAAAATTGTGATTTCAGTTCAATATGTACTTTAAATTAGGTACCTTTAATTAAAAGTGAATAATTAGAAAATCAAGAAATTATAATTATAAAGTTTGTATGTACCTACTTCACGTAGTGATTTATTAGTTAACTCTTACAAATAAAAGTGTATAAATAAATATTATCAAATAAAAAATACTATTGTTGTCGGTTCAGCTTCTTTATATATTGGGGAAGTGGGAGGGCAGGAGGCCCATTCGATGAATTTGCCACGGGCCTCGAACGGTATAGTTACGCCACTGTTAAATGCTATTTCCTTTTTAATTAATGATTAAAATTAAATTTAATCAAAATTTAATCATGATTAAAGGGAATTAATTTAGTTTTAAGAATTATTTTACAGATTAAAAAAATTTAATCAAAAATTTAGTTTGATTAAAAATTTTGATTAATTTGGATTAAAGTGGATTAAATGCCAATTAATATTGCATTAATTAAAAAATAATAATTTACTAAATCATTTCATGTGTTATTATATTTTATATTATGAGTCTAAGCAATATTAATAATATTTAGCAACTCTACTGTTGTTTGTTTACTAGTAGTAAACATATGTTCGCCAATGGATATTGCTTATTTATACACGTGTGCTTGCGAGTGTTTTTTTTTGTTTTGTTTTTTGTTTTGTTGAGGAAACGCATTTTGTATTAAGTCTTGTTTGATTGTTTAAAGACATTTTATCATCGACTGTTGACTTTCTTAATTAAGTGTGAGTATTTTTATAAGAATTATAAAAACAGTATACAATGAAATGAACAACTGAAGAAAGTATAACCTAACATTTCGCATATGCAGACACAATGGATGATGAGGAACTGTTTAGTGGTGATGACTTCTCAAGTGACGACATTTTTAAGGATGTTACTTATACCCCCCCTAGGAAAACTTCGAAGCGTAAAGTATTTGAAGATGGTCCGCCTGTGAAGAAAGCTTGTATAGAAGCCGTGTACTTGAATAAGACAATTTTCCAGCTAAACTTCTACGTTGATATCGAAAAAGTTTGTATTGTTTTGATTTATTTATGTATGTATTGGTTCAGTAAAAGGCGTGAGTGTAAATATTCCTTGATTTGTGTTATTTGTTCGTAGCCACAAAAACTTCCAACTTTTTACAATCATTGCTTCTTTTATCAGGTAAATGACGGTAAAAAACAAATAACTATTGGTAAATGTGTAACCTGTGGCAAAAGAATTCGTGGTTTTGAAAATGTGTCTTCCAATTTCATTACGCATCTTAAATTGAAACATGCGGACATTTACACTAAGTTTAAAATTTTGAAGTCAGACTATCAAGGCTCGCCCAAAAATAAGTTTGACGACAGCGTTTTAGATTTCATTGTTGATTCAGCATCGCCTGTTTCTGTTGTGGACAGACCATCCTTTGAACGTATGTTTGAAGGCACTGGTAGAAAAATTATGTGCAGGCAAACTGCAATGAAAAAATTGGAAACACGTTATGAAAACATGCTGACCAAAATAAAAGCAGATATACAATCATGCAAACACTTTTGTACAACTGCGGATATTTGGTCTGGAAACCACAAAAGCTTTTTTGGTTACACTTGCCATTGGTTAACACAGGACTTCGAACGGAAATCAGCGGCATTAGCGTGCAAACGGCTTTTTGGAAAACATACCGCTGATCGGATCTATGACACAATACGTGATATAAATAGTGACTTTGGCCTTAGTGCCACCAATATTGTGATGACAGTGACCGACAATGGGTCGAACTTTGTTAAAACTTTCAAAGATCATGGCGTAGAAAATTGTGACCATATGGAGGATGACAAAGATGAGGTAATTTCATTTGAAAGTACACTGTTATCGAAACATCACAGATGCTCGAGCCACACATTGAATTTGTTGGCAACAACAGATCTTATATCGATTTTAAAACGTGATGAGCCAGCATACATAAGGCATAAAATGGTAATCTGCATGTATATGCGTTATTTCCCTAATTTAAAATTAAACACTGTATCATATTTACAGATATTTGAAAAATGTAATAACCTGTGGAAGAAATCCAGTTGGCCTAAATCGTCGGAGGTAATAGTGAGTACCCTTGGTTCATCATTGGTTCTGCCTGTAATAACTAGATGGAACTCATTATATGATGCCGTCGTAAAGTTATTACAGCACAAAGATGTCTTAAATGACCTTAGCGAAAAGTTAAGTCTTCCGAGTTTCACAGCAGGGGATATCCAGTATTTAGAGTCCTATAAAATGCTGGTGGAACCAATAGCCGAAACTTTGGACTTCCTCCAAGGAGAGAAAAATATTAAATTTGGATTTCTCTTACCCGCGTATATGACATTAAGCAATAAACTGCAAAAGTTGAGCCAAAATAACGAATTCGCTTTGAATAGCATGGCAGTTGAGCTCGATGAAAAATTACGGAAGAGGTTTTCCAAATATTTTGATCTCGCTCCAGAGGCAGATACCGCAGTCACAGCGGCTATACTAACTCCAAATGTCAAACTGAATTGGCTTTCCGTTCTGAAAAGGACTTCTCCCAATGTGACCACTGAAATTATCATCACCCGAGCTTTAGAATGCATTTTAAAATTCGCTGTTGCTGAAAAACTAGTTCCAACAAAGCAGAGTTGTTCTAACCATGAGGATGAAATCGCCTTTTTTGATTTGGAAGAGATTAGTAAATTTATATAAATTAGTTACTTTCGTTAAAAATTACTAGTTTCTATTATTACAGATGCAGACGAGGAAACGACAACTTCACAGAGCTTGGGCTATAGTAAAGTAGAGCTTGAAAGCATTATCAGGGAGCAGTTGTACTCATATCTTGCGGACCCAATAAAAAATTGCGCAGTATGGCAGAAGTATGACTTGTTAAAACAAGCTTCGCTCTATTTTAATACGCCTCTGACATCCTCAGCGCCTGTGGAGAGATTGTTCTCTTTCGCAGGAATTATCAATAGCGCCAGAAGAAATGCTTTGAACGATTTTTCATTTGAAAAATTAGTATTGTTAAAAGCAAATAATTGAATCTTTTTTATCTTTATGGTTGAAATAATTGAAATATTGTTAAATTTGTTTGTTTAAATTTTTGTTGAATTATTGTAATGACTGTAATTTGTTATTATTTATTTATTTATTGTATTATTAAATTCACCATATGATTTATAAATAACAATAAATTTAAAAATTAATGGAATATTAATTGCCTTTTAATCCACATTAATCCAAATTAATCAAAATTTTTAATCTAACTAAGTTTTTGATTAAATTTTTTTAATCTGTAAATAAATTTTTCAAACTAAATTAATTCCCTTTAATCATGATTAAATTTTGATTAAATTAATTTTCAATCATTAATTAATCAACGAATGGCGAAAAAAATTAATAATCGAATTAATTAAAAAAATATATTAATTCAATTGATTATTAATTTTAATCCCTTTTTAACAGCTCTGATTGAAAATAATGTCACATTATCTAAATAAATATCAACAATATTAATATAAATAAATTATTATAACAATATTATAAATCAAAGTATGTATTTATTTTATCATGCTGTGAAAAGTATTCAAATAGAGCTATTAATCAAATCTCTCGAAATAAGTAATATTCAGGTAGTAACAACCGGTTACTTGTGTTGTGTTTTCATCCCTATATAACAAAGTGGAAAACTGCATTTCTCACATTTGTGTGAAAACTTGTGAAGTGAATAGACGTGCGCGCGCATCTTTAATCGTTAGTTAAAAAAAAAGAATTAAAAATATTGGAATCAGCTATACACTTTGACAGCGACAAAATTGAGGCAAGTATTTATTATATAAATCACTATTTATTGTTTTTAAATATAAATATGAAATCGTTTCGGAACTCTATTTCAAAAGAGAAAAAAGAATTTGAAGTTAACGCGGCGAAATATAGAAGGCTAGATGAGTTTGCTCGCGTTGAAAGTGAAAATCGTGAAGTTATTAGTGCTAGTGAACCTGAAGAGTTATCCTTGTGTGAAGATGAGGGCCAAGAAAGTGCTAGTTTGGGTAGGAATAGTGAGGCAGTGAATTCCAACATAAATGAAAAGGCTACTGCACTGAAGGAGTGGGCAATAAGAAACAGCGTTTCACAAAACACCGTTACTGATTTGCTTCAAACGCTAAATAAAATCGGTGTTAAAGATTTTCCTTTATGTGCAAAGACCCTACTTGGGAATACAAAGATTTTTTAAAAAAATATTTTGATTTTCTTGAAGGTAATAATAATATTGAAATTAATGTCGGGATTGATGGCCTCAGCCTTTTTAAATATTCAAATAAAGGATTGTGGCCAATTTTAGGCGCCATTGCACTATGGGGAATTTGCCCGATTTCATGGTATTTAGTCATTTTATCGAAGGTTAAATATTTGGGTTTTTTTTAAGTAAACATATTAAAAACAGATGGCTCCATATGACTCCATACCAAAAATGTTAATTAACAGTGCACTGTTAAGGCTATGCACTGTTAAAGTCAGCTGTTGCAGCCCAAAAGCACGTGGTTGAGAAAAGGCAGTTTTTGGTTAGTTACTTTGAAAGTGCGATACTTAAAAGTTAAACAATTTATTAATTCAATTTATGATGGAAAACAATCATACTGGTTTGTATTATATGTTGTGCGTACTAATATTTTGATATGTGCATGTCTTACTAATATTTAGCCAATTTTAAAACAGGTCTAAAAGGTAATTTTTTGAAAAAAAAAATTAACTTTACGTAGACTTACAAAAAATACATTTCGTTGTAACAGTTTAAGTCCAGTATATGTCGTAGAGCCATTAATTATGAATAAAAGACAATTTGTCTCAATGTGCACAAATGCGCACAATCTGCGTAATTTCGTTTTTTGTCAGGTATCTTCGAGTTTTCGAACGCGGAGCTTTTTGAAGTATGGCTTAAGGAGACGGAGAACTCAAACCAAGAAAGATCAATTCTTGATTTTCTTTCGAGCAAAATAAGTAGAGACATTGATGTTGTAAAACACAACAACTATTTGAAAAAGAAAAGCAGTTTATTTTGCCTAAATATAAATGGTAAATGGAAGATATGCAAGAGAAACAAAAAATATTTTGAGAAGAAGTATGCAAATTGGCTGCAAAGTGCAATAAAACTTTGTTTCTCTGAATCGAATCAAATCGAGAAACGCCAAATTGGACGCCCGAAATTGGCTTATTCGGTTAAAGGAGAAGAAGCACAGAGGAAAGAAGCTGCAGCTCTATCTAAATCACACGGTTGCAACGTCTCCTTGTTAATTCAAACAGCCAGTAAAGCTGCCCGATCTCAGGGTTTCATTGATCTTTCTGTAGTCCTTAATACTCTTGCAATTAGTCCGGAAAAGGCAAAGGATATAAGGGAGATTTTGAAATGCCCTATTAAGCAGCCTATTCGTGCATCAAAGGACGAAGCATTGGCCCTTTTATTAGATCAAGGCTTAAGCAAGGAGCAGTACTGCGCAATTAGGGACGATGCTAAGCACAGAGATGCCGACATATACCCTCTATATAAAGATGTTGTTGAACAAAAAAAGCTTTGTAGACCTGCTAATATATACATTAGCGATACTGTAGCAAAGGTCCCAATGCAAGATCTTTTAAGTCATACGGCTACTCGAATTGTTGTGCTTCAAGAAGAAGTCATTATGAATACGATGAGGCAGCAGGAGGTAGATTTTATATCAGCTAATTTAATCCTAAGTTATGGGTTCGATGGTAGTACCGGGCAGTCGAACTATAACCAGGCCTATGCTGACCAAGGATCATGCGATTCAGATGCAAGCCTATTTGCCTCAACCGTAATGCCTCTTCGACTAATTGATGCTTCTGGACTTGTTTTATGGAATAACCGTACTCCACAGTCGATAAGATTTTGCCGCCCTCTCAAATTGGAGTTTTTGAAAGAAACAAGAGAAGCCATATTAAAAGAGGACCTGAACATCAAAGAAGAAATTAAGAAACTTTTACCATGCAAAATAATGTTCAACGACAGGCAGTGCATTAACATAAAATTTCAACTTCATTTGACTGTCATAGATGGAAAAGTGCTCAATGCACTGACAAATACAACGTCTTCTCAAGCATGCCCAATATGTAATGCAACACCTAAGGACTTCCTTGCCAACAAAAATTTTAAGTGCCTCGAGTTTGTTCCACTTTTAGATAATTTAAAACACGGGTTAAGTCCGCTTCATAGCTGGATAAGATGTTTTGAATTTGTATTACACGCCGGTTATAAGTTAACTGTTCAGAAATGGCGAGTGACAACATCTGTGGACAAAAAAACGATTGCAGATCGGAAAAAGGAAATTCAGCGTATGTTTTGGGAGAGGCTAGGCTTAAGGGTCGATAAGCCAAAACAAAATGGATCTGGCAATACAAACAATGGAAACACGGCACGGCGAGCATTTACCAATTTTGAAACATTTGCAGAAGTTACCGGAGTTGATAAAGAAATAATTCGGAACTTAAGAGTTATATTAATTTGCTTGTCTTGTCAACTGCCGATTGATTTGGAGAAATTTGAACAATTTTGTTTTAAAACTGGGGAACAAATTGTGGATTGTTATCCATGGTTGCCAATGACGGCAACTGTTCACAAAATAATTGTCCATTCAAGGCAAATTATGGAAAATACAATACTTCCCGTTGGATATTTCGGAGAAGAAGCGTCGGAAGCACGCAACAAAATTTATAAAGCAGATAGACTGCATCACGCACGGAAGCATAGTCGTGTCAATAATTTCATGGATGTTTTCAATAGAGCCTTAGATACTTCTGATCCTGTCATTTCTTCAACAAACCTAATGAAGCGAATTCGGAAGCATAAAAGTATGGAACTTCCTTCAGAAGTTTTAAGCCTTTTATTGTGCAATTTTGAAGGCCAGGATCAAATTGAGGAAATTGGAGATGAAATTGACGATTTTTATTTTATGTCTGACGAAGACCTTGAGAATGAAAATATTTTATAAGCTTATTATTGTATTATTTGGTTGTCACTTTATCAACTTTTCTATATGAAATAAAAAAAATTGTTTCTCGTCATGGGAGGGCGGAACCACACCCATTTATACAACAACTATTTCCAACAGAGTCCATATCAATAATAAAAAAAAACTGTTTTGAAAAATCTTATTTATTTAAAAAGTTTTTGATTAATTTATCCAAATGGGAGGGCGGAACCACGCCCATTTTACCAAAAACTATTTCCAACGATCTCCATAAGACTAATACAAAAAACCGTTTCAAAAAATCTTATTTAGTTTAAAAGTTAATAAATAATATTTCGTCAGGGAAGGGGCGGAGCCACGCCCATTTTTCTAAAAATATTCCTATCGGTGTCTATAACAATAATAAAAAAACCGTTTCGAAAAATCTTACTTAGTTCAAAAGTTATTAATTAATACCATGAAATCGGCCAAATTACCCATAGTGCATTGTTGGATATCCACAAGAAAGTGCTTTTGTGATCGCATGTTTCTCTGGAAGTGAAAAACCTTGGAACATTAATGATTTTATGAAGGACTTTTGCGAAGAAATTGCTGTCTTAAAAGATCATGGAATAAAAGTTGGTTCAAAAAAATTGTAAAAAAAAACTTCAGAGTGCGTTTGTTTATCTGTGACTCGCCTACCCGGGCTTTCGTAACTAGTACACTTTCCCATAATAGCAAAAAAGGTTGCCCCAAATGTATACAAGTTGGTATATACACTCATAGGCGGATTAGCTTCTCGCCCTGGTCGACCTGGGTGTTACAAAAAAACTGTTGCATTTGGTGATTAAAAGAGGGAATGTAACAAAAATGAATGAAAAACTGAAATTCCTCTCTACTTTAATTCCCTCAGAATTTAGTAGAAATTTTACTTGATAATTTAACTATTAACACATTTCAATTCCTTAAATACACAGAAAATTTATCTTCAACAAATAAAAGGAGCAAATGCATCTGTAGATGAGGTAATGAGAAAAATCTTTACCGACAATGTCCTTTTTGAATTTAATTTTGATGGAAGGAAACAAAAACTGGCGCTTAACAAGCTTAAACTTGTTAATGAAGTTTTATTCGGTAATTTTATTTTCAAAAATTTAATATACAGTAATACCCCGACTTACGCTACCCCGTTTTACGCGAATTCGAAGATACGCGGTTTTTCATTTTGATTGCCGCGCGAATTAAGAATGCTATTTAGGCAATTCTAAAATATATATTTTACCAGGATATTACTCCTGGGTTTCTCTTTATTTAATATAAAGGTATTATAAAATACATCTAACTATGTCTATGGTTTATATTAAACTAAGTTGAAGAACACACAGTGCGTCCGATACACTGTATTTATAGCTTCATACTGATGTAGCGTGGCGTGCTGTGATTCGTTGTTTTAGGTGGCATGATATTTGCTGTAGATTTTTGTGGCATGATGTTATCTCCCTTTGTTTGAATGTTCACGTTGTATGTGCGTGATATTGTTATATATATATATTATATATATAGGTGAAGGTATTAACTCGCGCATCGGCTCTCTCGCTCCGCCCACTCAGTGTTCAATTTGCGACAGGTTTAAACGTGTTCCGCGTGAAATTGTTTTAAGTGCGCAGTGCGTTTTACTTATAATTTCTAATTATGTCGTCTAAAAGAACGAAAAATGAGTCATTAGAGCCTAACAAGAAAAGATATCATCTACCTACCTACCCGACGGCATTTCACAAATGATAAAATAAATTCATTTAATAGCGTATTTTCAGTGTTCCTAAAACTGATCAACTTGCATACGTAATAAAATAATTCATTTCAAATATGTAAGTCTTATTATCATCACATAAATTTATTTATCATCAAAAAAAAAAAAAAAGAAGATACAACGCTCAGTTATAGTTCAATTCAAAGAGCTCGTATGCTTCAAAGAAAAGACATTGCTAAAGGACTTAAAGACAACTTTAAAGCACACGATAAATACGTTGTGCATTGGGACGGAAAAATGCTGAATGACCTAGTTGGATCAAAATCTGTGGAACGGCTACCTGTTATTTTAACTGCATTTGGTGCCGATCAATTACTTGGGGTTCCAAAAATTTATTCTGGGACGGCAGACAATCAAAAATCAGCCATTTTATCGACATTGAGTGAATGGGGTATCATTAATTATGTTAAGGCGATGTGTTTTGACACGACGGCAGTTAATACAGGTAACTTATCAATGATAGTTTAATATAAAAAATGTTTAATTATTAACGTTCTAGTTTAATTTTTATTGTTTACTGAATTACCGAGAATTATTTACTCATTTGGATTTTAAATATAATTTAAAATTTGTTTAAAATATTATATTTAGCGATAGTTATCTATTTGCTTTATACAGGAATTCATAACGGTACATGTAAGGCAATTGAAAATACTTTGGAAAGAGAGTTAATCTGGTTACCATGTCGTCACCACATTTTTGAAATCATATTGAGAAGTGTAATTGAAGTATATTGGCCTGTGTCATCTGGGCCAAACGTACCAATCTTCGGAAAATTTAAAAAATCATGGGATGTAATGAATAAAACTAATTATAAATCTGGAATGGAAGATACTGTTGTTGCTGATATCATTTCGGATAAAAAAAAATGAAATATCTAGTTAAATTTCTTTCAAACGTCCTGGTGCAATTCATCACGCTAGGTGGATGATGAAGGCAATTTACAGTTTAAAAATGTTTCTATTCAGAAATGAATTTAAACTTTCTAATAAAGAATTGCACGGTCTTCGTCAAATTTGTATATTTATAGTTACACTGTATTTAGAAGCTTGGTTTTCATCAACTTCTGCAACAACTGCTCCTAATCATGACTTGCAGTTTTTGAAAAATTTATTCCAGTACAAAAATATCAATCCATTGATTTCTTCAGCAACTTGTGAAAAAATGATTTTGCATTTATGGTATTTAAGTGATGAACTTGCCATTTTATCATTATTTGACGATACCGTTCCATTGGAAGTAAAAAAAAATATTGTTGGAGCTGTTAATACTCGTAACGGTACAGATTCTAAAGTTAAAAAATTTATAATTGATAAAAACGATTTGAATTCATTAACGCAGAAAAGTCTGAGTGACTTTGTTTCTAATAATTCTTTAAATCTCTTTAAAATATTTGATTTACCGTATGACTTCCTTAATAAAGATATTGAATCGTGGCCTACTAATGACAGTTACATTGAAAATAAAGAATACTTTAACCAATTGAAAGTTGTTAATGATTCAGCAGAACGAGCAGTTGCATTAGTTAAAAAGTGCGCACCATCCCGAAATCCCCTAAAAAGTGCGCATTTTTTTTATAAAATTCTTTGTATTTCTTATCATTTATTTACAGAATTACGTAAATACAGAATAACCTACCGGGGTTTTGTTTGAATTTCTTTTTTTAACCCTCTGCAGGATGCTTTTTACTTTCCTTTTTAACTCAAATTTCATTGTTCGTAAGAATTTTTTTTGCCATGCAACTAAACCCACTTGCGTTTGACAGCTAAAGTTTTCATTTCATTAAAATTTTAAAAATTCCCTTTGCAAAATATGCCGAATTTTAACTTGCAATAAAATTTAAAGAGCAGTTCTTAAACGGTTGTGTTTTTATTATAAAAATAAAGCCCAAAATGTTAAAATAAATTGGTTTCTAAAAGTTTAAAATATTTTTTTAATTGTTAATTTACAAAAATTTATGTAAAGGGTTGGGTATACAACCCTTAAAATTTTAAACAACCAGATAAATAAAATTTTGCCATTTAAATTTATTATTTAAATTTGGTTAAAAAATTTTTGCCAAAATTTAAATTAATAGTAGTAAAAACATGAACCCGGAGAAGTCATTTAGGCTTCCCTTTCTTTTTAATTTACCCAAAATACATTTGTAAAAGAGCGGGATCTTTCCTTTGATTATTTTCTTCCCGAAATGCATTTAAAAAAAGGTTTTAAATTTTTCCACATAAAAAGGATGGTAGCAAAACCTCATTTACGAGAAACCACAAACTTTGATTGACATGATTTCCTTTAAATTTTTAAGACTAAAAGGGAAAGGAAATTATTTGGGAAATGGTTTTGGAAAAAGTCACATAGGGGAATTGGAATGGTAATAGAATTCGTGGTGAAGTCGTGTTTAAAATTTTCTAGTAAAGAGTTCCGTTTTGGGAAATTAATGGAATGGAAATTTTACGTTGTTTACCAAAATTTTTTAATAGTTTGCTCTTTAAAATTTTTAAATTGAAAAAGTGGAAAAACTGAAAATTTCGTGTTTTGTTTGAACAAAAATTTCCAAAAAAACCTAAAACGAGGTTTTTTTTGATGAAGGGGGTTCCGAAGAAATCCGAAGTAGTTGACTAATTATTCAACCAAGATACAATTTTTCAGCGATTTTGAAGTTGGACTGATTAAAGGCGCTAAGGGAAAGTTCCCGGGCAGATTTGGGGCGGCTGCTTGCCATCCAAACGATATTCAAATGAGTTTTTGGGAGAAAAGCAAAAAAGAAACTTTTGGATTTTTGGGGCCCATTAAAAATAAATTTTTCTGCGTAACTTCACTTGAAAAAATTCAATAGGTTTTAGATTTAAAAAATGTTTGGTTATGGGGGAAACGCTTTTTGCTTAATTTGCGAACCCTGTTTAAGCCTCTCAATGAAATCTGGGTAACTTCCTCTTTGTTGTATTTTAGAAATTTAAAAATGGCAGGGCTGAAGACTCGCAAAGGTTTGAAAAGGAACTCCCAATCAGTAAATTTTTAAAAAACTCCTGTCGATATGCAATGGGGTCATGAAATAAAAAAAGTTAAAAAATAAAAATTTTAAATCAAATTTTGTGGGGAAAGGTTTTTTGGGCAAACGAATGATTAAAAAATGTAAAAATTTATAAAAGTAAAAAAATTTGAGAAAATTTATCAAAGTTTTATAGCTAACTTAAAGAGAAAATATTTGGTGTGAAATTTAAAATACAAGGGGGTAGGAAAATGAAGAAAGTATATTCCAAAAAAAATGAAATTAATTTTAAAGAATTAAAACAAAACCAAATTTAAAAAGCGATAAAAAAAAAGAGAATGGCTTGGAAAAGAAAAATTCTTTTTTGACAGAGAAAAAAAAATTATTTGTTTAATCAATTTTTTGGGTATTTTTCCGTACTTGAAATATCATTTCAATTTTGAAACATAAGGGTATTTAAGGTTTAAAACTTAATCTTGAAGTGTTTTGTTTGGGTTGGATTGTTATTTGGGGGAAACTTTAAAAAATTCTCATTTTTTCCCTTTCTTTGGGTATTAAATAATTCACTTGGCAATGAAAATTTCCACATAAAAAGTTTTATAATAAATTTTTTAAAAATCCCCCCAGAAGATTCGCCCCAATTTACATTTTTTTTGTCAGGGGCGGAAATTTCGCTTTTTTAAAAAGAACTTTGTGATAAAATTTAATGGTTGGGAAAAAATGCAGAATGGAAACGTCACTTAAAAAATTTGCATTAACTTCACAGTTTTGAAACTAAAAGAATTTTTCCCTTTTTGTATGTAATTCCCAAAATTTTCGCACCCCAACCCAAAAATAGCAACCCAAAAAGCTATGGATAAAAGGGAAAATTTAAAAAATTTTTAAATTTACCCTGAGCACATGGGGAAGAATTGCCACGAATTTAAAAAAATTTTTAGGCTGTGAAGGATTGCAAATATCGTTTAAATTTGGGGGTGGGGGCCGATAAAATTCTGTCCATTCCGAAAACCGATTCCCCCTTTGGATTCCATTTTGGAGTATTAAATAAATTATTAGAGAGGGACCAAAGACAACACCACCAAATTGACTCGCATTAAGCCCAGTGTTGCAAGATTCCTCTTTAAGCAAAAAGGGAAAAAGTTTGGTGCAGTTTTAGAATATAACAGATTTTAAATGAGCTTCTTTCTTACAAATTTTAAAGATAAAATTGAGAGAAATTTTAAGTATGTGCTTACAATAGCCAGCTTTTTATCCGAGGAAAAGGGAGGACAAAATTCTTTTCAAAAAATTCTCGGGCCAACCCCAGGAAAAGGGCTTTCGCAAATCTCATTAAGAAAAAAAGGGCTAGAAAACTGGGGAAAATTCGGTCAAAGGGGAAAATTTTTTAAAAAAAAATTTTTATCAAAAAATCCCGTAAATTTTATTTTACTAATTTTATTTAACCAGGGTTTTAAAGAGATCTAAAGCAAATGGAAAGAAAATTTATTGTTTTTTTATTGAATCCAAAAAATTTTTTGAAAATTAAAAATTTAAAAAAAATTCCCGGGAATTTAATTATTTTTTTTTTAGCCACCAAACAGGGGATCTCAGTCCTTGAATGTTTTTATTGTTTTTTATTGAATAAAAAAATATGAAAATTAAACTATACGCGTTAAGTTATTTGCGATTTCATCTCGAATGGATACAGCGGCAGTTTGTAGATGGCTGCTATGATCAGCAACTTCTTCGTCCAGAAAATCGTCCACTACATCTAAAGCAAAGACATCCAGGTTATAATGGCGACAAATGTTGTGCAAAGCACTGCATATATTTATAATTTTTACAACTTTCTCTGGGACATATGGCATAGTTGTTTGAAGACATTTAAAGCGGCTCTTGAGGACCCCGATTACACTCTCTACGATATCTCTTGCCTTGGAGTGTTGTAAATTGAATTTGTGCTGTGGTGACCCAGCGTTTGCATCACGATAAGGGGTAAGTAAATATGGTTCCAAGCCATATCCTGTATCTCCAAGTAGCCAAGATCGCGCGAGTTACCTTCTCTACCCTATTGGTACAGACACTAAGAGTTTAAGAGAAGAGAAGAGAAGAGAAAGGAAGAGAATTTTTCGGGGGAAGCAGCTACAAAATTTTTTAGCGAGAATCGCGAAGCAGCTAAATATTTTTAGATAGAATCGCGAAGCGGCTATTCTTCTGGATTCATTCTAGCGTGAACTTTCAACAGAAAACAGTCGCAAACCGAAGCAACAACATACCCAAAATTGGTAACTCGTAAACTTTCAACAGAAACAGTAGCAAACAGAAGCAACAACATACTCAAAGTTGGTAACTGGCGGAAAAAGCGGTGGGCCCATAACCTATTATCCCTTTTCTTGGGGCCGGCCGCTACCATTATACCTTTTTTTATAACATAAAAGTTTTTAACCATGCGAGTCGGAAAAACTGTCAGGTGTCGAACCGGTTACAAACCTGACGTTTTCCAAAAATTCAGCGTCTTTTCATCAACAAGGTCAAGCCGTTTGGGTTTTCTCTACGCCCCTTCCCTTCATCAGAATACGTCCCTCCGAATCAAGGAGAGCGAAATGTGAATCCACTTGATGTCTTATCAACATTAAAGATACCGGACGCAATTCGTTTTTTACCCACATATGATGGTAACCCTAAAACGTTAAATGAATTTGTAACCAATGTAGAGGAAATTTTAGCACTAATTAGGGGCACAAGTAGAACGCCATATGGTCAGCTACTCTTAAGATCGATTCGAAATAAAATCGAAGGTAAGGCTAGCGAAGGCATCATAGAATCTGGAGCCAGCCTTAATTGGGAAAAAATTTAAAGGGCCCGCTCTTATCTTACATTGCGCGGACAAAAGAGATGAACCCACTCTTATGTTCGAGCTCCACAATTCTGTGCAGGAGGGTCATTCTTTACGTACATTATATGACAAAGTCGGGGAGATTAAATTAGCATTATTTAGAATAGCGGAAACTACAGAATCGGAGCAGATCGTGGTGAAGACAAAGAAAAAATTGTTTGCAGACATATGTCTCAACTCATTTTTAACAGGAATTAGGGGCCCATTAGGAGCTACAATAAGATCCATGAAACCAACCAACCTTCGAGAGGCCTTCGAATGGGCGTTAAAAGAAAAAGAAATTTTTTTCGCTCAAACCAATATGAAAAGACCGGAGCAAAAACAGGAATATGGTGCCCGGCAATATTATATTAGAAGTATAGATTATAAGCAAATTAGAGGAAATAATGAAAGACGTAGTCATAAACGTAGTGGTTACGATAGAAACGATAATAGGGGAAATGACGAAAGACATAGCTATAAGCGTTATCGTAATGATTATGACAATATGGATAATAATTACAAAAGAAATAACATGTTAGCAATTATGCCAAAAGATAATAACTATAACAATAACAATCAACAGAAACAATCCAATAGACAGACAACTTTGTTCGTACCGTCAGATGTGCCACCATTCCGGACCTCACTCAGTACTTAGGGGGGAGGAGTTACCTTCTCTACCCTATTGATACAGACACTAAGAGTTTAAGAGAAGAGAAGAGAAGAGAGAATCGCGAAGCAGCTACATATTTTTAGCGAGAATCGCGAAGCAGCTACATACATATTTTTAGCGAGAATCGCGAAGCAGCTAAATTTTTTTAGATAGAATCGCGAAGCGGCTATTCTTCTGGATTCATTCTAGCGTGAACTTTCAACAGACACAGTCGCAAACCGAAGCAACAACATACTCAAAGTTGGTAACTCGCGCAAAGGACAAAAGCAGGTCGGCTCATCAACATCTGCCGAAAAAGGCACCAATGTGTCTTTGGCTTTGGCCATCAGCGCTAGTGGCCAGTCTATACCGCCATTCTTTCTCTTTCCCCGAGTCAACATGAAAGAGATTTTTATGACTCATGCGAGTCATGGCGCTGTTGGTGTTGCGAACGGTTCTGGTTACATGAACTCTGACGTATTCCCTCAATTCATGCGTCATTTCATCAAGCACACCGGTGCTAATGCCGATTCGCCAACCATGTTGCTGCTGGACAACCACGGTTCGCATTTATCGATCGAGGCGATATTTTTAATTTTTGTCTTTTTATATCAAAAGCTAAAAATCATAAATTGAACATCTTCTGGTGTTTGTTTTAAGAAAGAAGTGAGAAAAGTGGCAACATAGGAGTTGTCGATTTATAATATTTGTCTAAAATATTTTTCCGTGACAAAAATCTACGTCGATATGTCTTCATGCTCATACATACATACTTACGTACGTTGGAAGGCGAAGCTGCTACAGCGGCAAGGGAAGCGGTGACAATGGGCGGCCATTAGTTTATTTTATTTCGGCACAACTCGGATTTTCTGCCAACAACACAATGTTGTGATTGACTTTTTGAAAAAACGTAAGTTTCGGCTATTGGTTGACAGTGACAACGGAGATGCGAAAGATGCGTGCGACACTTGTTATTATGAATGTATGTACATACATATGTATGTGGCTCGCATTTGCTTTCGTAAACATACAAATGCGCCAAAGAAATAATATACATACATATGTATATGCCATAGAAATTCTATTGCTACGAATATGGGAATGATAACGAAATAATGCGAATATGCATATTTCATGAAGGTCATTAATTTTTTTGAAGAAATGAAAGGTGTTTATAAGAGCACATTTAAGTTCATTTTATAATAGTCGAAATTAATGTAATTTTTTAAATAATAATTTATTTAAAATTATTTTTTATTCAATTTTATAATATAAAATTATTACAATTTTTTGGAAAACAATGGTTCTTATAACACAAAATAATCACGCATATGTATGTGACAATGGTTCATATAATACAATATACATAAGCATGCAAGTTAATGACAGCCTCCACACAGCCACTTGACCATAACTGTAAATAATATTGAATCTTTACACTTTGTAGTTGTGCGGCCTCATAAATTAAAATAGAATTCGATATATTTTTTCCGTTCACATTAGAATAAACCATTTTTATCTAAACAATATTTGTAGCCCTCACAAGAAGGCATAATAAAACCAAAACAGAACACTTAACGTTCTGCCTAAAAATGCTGAATATGATATTAATGTAAATTGACACTTTCATTGTTTCAAACTCAACTTCAATATGTAATAACTTTAAGTAAATATATAAGCAAATGTATAAATATTAGTAACTTGAAAATAAAAGATAGATTTTGTCTCCGGCGATCTAGTCGACACGACGTGTTTCATTTTCTCTACGCGTTGGCAGATAGAAAAAATATATTTTTTTACAAATTCCCGCGATACGGGAATTAATTTGCATACATATGTCACTCAGAGAATGCTTTTTTACATTCTTTGTGTGACTTTGTATATTTTCCTTAAAAGCATTTCTCTTTATTCATTCTCGCATGAATTCAGTCGTTTCACATATTTTCTGCCTTTGATCGTGCTCAATAGCAGTGAGAATGGTAAATTCCCTATCGCAATCTTATAAGTTCTGTTAGCCGTCCAATCGAACATCATACAGAATTCAATTTGCACCTCCTCTATACTTTACGTTCTCTGATTTCATCGTAGTAACAGCGCATTTTCTCAACACAGCAACATTGACAGCACGAAGAATGTATCAGGTAAGTAAAGTATAAAATAAATGCATCAAACTAAAAAAAAAAATAGTAAGTTACAAAAATTTTTATAAAGTGGACTAATATTGGTCTTCTTTCCTGCAGGCACACACAGCTGATTATATAAAAGAATGCTTTGAAAATATAACCGACGAGTTTTCAATAGAAAAGGATGGCATCTTATCAATTACCACCGATGGTGGTGCTAACATGGTTGCTGCAGTGTAGAAATTTTTGGATGATGGAAAAAGAACTCCTTGCATGGCACATCTGTTGAATTTAATAGTGGATGGCGCAGCAAGAGATAATGTACCAGTTCTTCAAATTGCCAATCGTGTCAAGGCCGTTTTAACATATTTTAAACATTCTGTGAATGCAATGGATGATTTGCGAGTAGAACAAGAGGGTCAAAAGAAAGAGGGTAAAGTATTAACACTTATACAATCAGTAAGCAGAAGGTGGAATTCTTGTCTTTATATATTGAAAAGATTCAATACATTATCAGCTATTGTGGCTAAGATTTTGGCAACCAGGCGGAACGCACCTGATATGATAACTCCTTCAGAGTTAGGTACCATACGAGATCTGATAATATTGGTTACCCCATTTAAGCAAGTACGTGACTTCAAGTTTGGTGATTCCCATTGCAAATCTACTTCAGAAAGACCTTGAACCAATAAAACCTTTCACCGAATTTGGTATTGATGTTCAGAAGAGTTTGCTTAACGTAGTTTTTGCCAAACTAGAATCACTAGAGCGACATTTACATCTGGCCAAAGCAACAATTTTAGATCCACGCTTTAAGCGTATTCATTTTAGTTCAGCGTTAGCTGTTTCCACCGCAATAACCGCACTGTCTAAAGAAATACGTTTAGAACATAGACGTAGAGGACAACTTTCGTCTAAACTCAGACCTACTCCCACTAGCATAATTTCCACTACCAGATTCAGAAAATTTTTCGCCTTCGTTGTGGTCCGGACATGCAAAAATTACGATAGATATTGCTGCAGCTTCAGCAGACTCTTTACTTTCAACTTCAACCAGTGTGGTATGCCTAGTAATATCTAGATCAGCCTATAATACCCAGAAAAGAGAATCCTACGTGGTTTGATTGTCGTCATTTTACCCCAGTCCTTTCCGACATAGCTCTAAAGTATTTGATGTCGCCTGCGTCCTCGGTTTCTTCAGAGAGAGTGGCATCTGCTGTGAATCTGAAGTCTGTTTATAGCCGAGCACGTAAATCAAAGAGTTTTTCTTATGTCTGTATCAGATATATATTGGTTTAATTAATAAATAATTAATATCTTAAATGTTGTTTTTGATTTATTAAAAATTATGTCTATTGATTAGTATTTATCTAGTAATGTAAGATGATTAAAGTAGATTAGGCCAAATATATATATATATTTTTTTTCATATCATACCAATATATCGACATTTTTAAATAAAAATATCAACATCGATATCGATATGGCTTGCTTATTTTGTATATTTAGAGTTTCCAAGCTTAAACTTAAAACACATTCGACGCGATTCAACACATTCATGTTTCTCTCGCAGAGGCTTCGAATGTGTTTAAGCCTTTACTTTATTTGACGAAATGTGATAACTCAACCACTATTTTTTCCACGCTGACAGCTGTGAACTAGATTTTTATCTTTTCTTGTTATGAGCGTGTGAAACCAGTTTTGAGTGGTGTACTATTATTTCAAATGCCTAAAGAAAAGGAAACGAAAACAGAATTCTTTATCTAGATCAGCTCTTATCGAAGGCAATATTTGTTACCGGTTCTCCTTTATCCATCGTTTAACATCCGCTGTGGGTACGATTTTTGACGATTTGCAACCACTTTGTAAGTTACCATCCAGAAAAGCTATCTCCACAACACATTTGGAAACTATTTATAATGAAATGGTCAATGAAATTACAGACGAACTGAAGTCCATAAATGATTTACATTTGCAGTGTGATGGCTGGAGCAATCAGCGCAATGAAAGTATCATCAACTTCATTATTGCAAAACCTGAGCCTGTTTTTTGTTAAAAGCCTTAATACTCTTACAAATCGACCCACAAGCCAATATTTATCTCAAGAGATAATAAATGTTATAAACGTGTATGGAGGCCACAAATTTGTAACTGTTATCGGAGATAACGCAAATAATATTCAAAGAGCATTTCAGATAGTTAAAAATTCGTATGCACATATAATACCGCTGAGATCTGTAGCACATACATTGAGTTTGCTATGCGAAGATTGCTTGAAACTAGAACCTATTAATGCGTTTATATCGATCGCCACAGATACAATAAAAGCAATAAAAAGAAACCAAAGTATGAGCGTTTTATTAGCTCAGATTGTAAAAGAAAAAGGTTCAGGTGAAACATTAAAATTGCCTTAGAAAACCCGGTGGGGCAGTTACTGTACTGCGCTAAAAAGTTAAAAAAAAAATCCAAAGTTGCATTACAGACATTAGCAGTTCACGAAGATGCCAATATTTCAAGCGAAACAAAATCAAATTTATTGGATTTAAATTTCTGGACTATGGTACAAAATTGTATAGAACTACTGGAATCTATAAAAGATAAAATTTTCAAACTTGAAGGCAATGGAATACTTATAAATGAAGTTTATATAGCCTTCAAAGATATTAAGTCTACATTTAATTTTGCATTTTATCCATTGCATTATATCCATTCTAAATGAGCATCATAAACAAGATATTAAAAATGCTGTAATTAGGCGAACAAATAATTGTTTAAAATCCATTCATTATGCTGCATATTTATTAGATCCAAGATCCAAGACTGAAAAACATGGCGGTGGGAGTATAATGGTATGGGGGTGCTTTCTTATTATGGGACTGATCCTCCATTTCGGGTAGAAGGAATTTTGAAAGAAACTATGTTGCCTTACGCAGAGCTTAACATGCCGCTTCGATGGGTGTTCCAGCAAGATAACGACCCAAAACACACATCGAAGAGGGCAAAAGAATGGTTTAGTCAAAATAACATCGAAGTTCTATGCTGGCCGCCACAGTCGCCAGATCTAAACCCAATTGAAAATTTGTGGCGAGAAGTTGAAAAGTGGCTTTTAGAGGAAAAAATCCAACAAATAAAGATGCCCTTTGGAAACTAGTGAAGGACGCATGGGAGCAAATTCCAGCTGCTAAGTGCCAGAATCTAGTGGATTCGATGCCCAGGCGTTGCTCAGCGGTTATAAAAAATAAAGGATACTGCACTAAATATTGAAGTAAGATTTAACATAGTTGCATCGTTTCTTTTAATTATTTCATAAAAATTTTTGATTTCACGTCATGAGATACGACTGAAATTGAATAATTACTTTTGGCTCTATTTCAAGTCACAACCGAAATAAGATATACCAATGAATTTTGAATTTTTTCGTTTATGTTTTAGACTTAAGCTGTTTAATTTGTTTTTTAATATACGTCTCATAAGTTGTTCTTTTTTACTTATTAAAGGAATAAATGAAAAAAGTGAATT
>CM050323.1:97635344-97657344 GCA_027475135.1 Bactrocera correcta | reverse complement strand
ATCTGGCGACTGTGGCGGCCAGCATAGAACTTGGATGTTATTTTGACTAAACCATTCTTTTGCCCTCTTCGATGTATGTTTTGGGTCGTTATCTTGCTGGAACACCCATCGAAGTGGCATGTTAAGCTCTGCGTAAGGCAACATAGTTTCATTCAAAATTCTAGTGTACTGCGAGGCATCCTTCTACCCGAAATAGAGAATCAGTCCCATAATAAGAAAAGCACCCCCATACCATTATACTCCCATCGCCATGTTTTTCAGTCTTGGATCTTGGATCTAATAAATATGCAGCATAATGAATGGATTTCAAACAATTATTTGTTCGCCTAATTACAGCATTTTTAATATCTTGTTTATGATGCTCATTTAGAATGGATATATCCGGAAATGCAAAATTAAATGTAGACTTAATATCTTTGAAGGCTATATAAACTTCAATTATAAGTATTCCATTGCCTTCAAGTTTGAAAATTTTATCTGTTATAGATTCCAGTAGTTCTATACAATTTTCTACCATAGTCCAGAAATTTAAATCCAATAAATTTGATTTTATTTCGCTTGAAATATTGGCATCTTCGTGAACTGCTTATGTCTGTAATGCAACTTTGGTTTTTTTTTTTTTTAACTTTTTAGCGCAGTACAGTAACTGCCCCACCGGGTTTTCCCAGGCAATTTTAATGCTTCACCTGAACCTTTTTCTTTTACAATCTGAGCTAATAAAACGCTCATACTTTGGTTTCTTTTTATTGCTTTTATTGTATCTGTGGCGATCGATATAAACGCATTAATAGGTTCTAGTTTCAAGCAATCTTCGCATAGCAAACTCAATGTATGTGCTACAGATCTCAGCGGTATTATATGTGCATACGAATTTTTAACTATCTGAAATGCTCTTTGAATATTATTTGCGTTATCTCCGATAACAGTTACAAATTTGTGGCCTCCATACACGTTTATAACATTTATTATCTCTTGAGATAAATACTGGCTTGTGGGTCGATTTGTAAGAGTATTAAGGCTTTTAACAAAAACAGGCTCAGGTTTTTTCAATAATGAAGTTGATGATACTTTCATTGCGCTGATTGCTACAGCCATCACACTGCAAATGTAAATCATTTATGGACTTCAGTTCGTCTGTAATTTCATTGACCATTTCATTATAAATAGTTTCCAAATGTGTTGTGGAGATAGCTTTTCTGGATGGTAACTTACAAAGTGGTTGCAAATCGTCAAAAATCGTACCCACAGCGGATGTTCAACGATGGATAAAGGAGAACCGGTAACAAATATTGTCTTCGATAAGAGCTGACCTAGATAAAGAGTTCTGTTTTCGTTTCCTTTTCTTTAGGCATTTGAAATAATAGTACACCACTCAAAACTGGTTTCACACGCTCATAACAAGAAAAGATAAAAATCTAGTTCACAGCTGTCAGCGTGGAAAAAATAGTGGTTGAGTTATCACATTTCGTCAAATAAAGTAAAGGCTTAAACACATTCGAAGCCTCTGCGAGAGAAACATGAATGTGTTGAATCGCGTCGAATGTGTTTTAAGTTTAAGCTTGGAAACTCTAAATATACAAAATAAGCAATTATAAGCACAAGCTTAAAATAGTTGGCCCTGGTGATGTCATAATGTGTGTGTGTGCGGAGAAAGTGATGATGAGTGTGGGGAATGTGGCGAATCAATATTGCATACGTAGATGTGTGGGATGATGTTGACGGGCAGAAGTGGAAAGGCTGATATCCATTTAGCCATATCGATATCGATGTTGATATTTTTATTTAAAAATGTCGATATATCGGTATGATATGAAAAAAAAAATATATATATATTTGGCCTAATCTACTTTAATCATCTTACATTACTAGATAAATACTAATCAATAGACATAATTTTTAATAAATCAAAAACAACATTTAAGATATTAATTATTTATTAATCAAACCAATATATATCTGATACAGACATAAGAAAAACTTTTTGATTTACGTGCTCGGCTATAAACAGACTTCAGATTCACAGCAGATGCCACTCTCTCTGAAGAAACCGAGTACGCAGGCGACATCAAATACTTTAGAGCTATGTCGGAAAGGACTGGGGTAAAATGACGACAATCAAACCAGAACTTTGTAGGATTCTCTTTTCTGGGTATTATAGGCTGATCTAGATATTGCTAGGCATACCACACTGGCTGAAGTTGAAAGTAAAGAGTTTGCTGAAGCTGCAGCAATATCTATCGTAATTTTTGCATGTCCGGACCACAACAAAGGCGAAAAATTTTCTGAATCTGGTAGTGGAAATTATGCTAGTGGGAGTAGGTCTGAGTTTAGACGAAAGTTGTCCTCTACGTCTATGTTCTAAACGTATTTCTTTAGGCAGTGCGGTTATTGCGGTGGAAAAAGCTAACGCTGAACTAAAATGAATACGCTTAAAGCGTGGATCTAAAATTGTTGCTTTGGCCAGATGTAAATGTCGCTCTAGTGGTTCTAGTTTGGCAATAACTATGTTTAGCAAACTCTTCTGAACATCAATACCAAATTCGGTGAAAAGTTTTATTGGTTCAAGGTCTTTCTGAAGTAGATTTGTAATGGGAATCACCAAACTTGAAGTCACGTACTGATCGCCGCTAATTTCTTCAGTAGCTTGCTTAAATGGGGTAACCAATATTATCAGATCTCGTATGGTACCTAACTCTGAAGGAGTTATCATATCAGGTGCGTTCCGCCTGGTTGCCAAAATCTTAGCCACAATAGCTGATAATGTATTGAATCTTTTCAATATATAAAGACAAGAATTTCACCTTCTGGTCACTGATTGTATAAGTGTTAATACTTCACCCTCTTTCTTTTGACCCTCTTGTTCTACTCGCAAATCATCCATTGCATTCACAGAATGTTTAAAATATGTATGTTACAACGGCTTTGACACGATTGGCAATTTGAAGAACTGGTACATTATCTTTTGCTGCGCCATCCACTATTAAATTCAACAAATGTGCCATGCAAGGAGTTCTTTTTCCATCTTCCAAAAATTTCTTCACTGCAGCAACCATGTTAGCACCACCATCAGTGGTAATTGATAAGATGCAGATTGATATAATCAGCTGTGTGTGCCTGCAGGAAAAAAGACCAGTATTAGTCCACTTTATGAAAATTTTTATAACTTACTATTTTTTTTTTTTAGTTTGATGCATTTATTTTATACTTTACTTACCTGATACATTCTTCGTGCTGTCAATGTTGCTGTGTTGAGAAAATGCGCTGTTACTACGATGAAATCAGAGAACGTAAATTATAGAGGAGGTGCAAATTGAATTCTGTATGATGTTCGATTGGACGGCTAACAGAACTTATAAGATTGCGATAGGGAATTCACCATTCTCACTGCTATTGAGCACGATCAAAGGCAGAAATATATGTAAAACGACTGAATTCATGCGAGAATGAATAAAGAGAAATGCTTTTAAGGAAAATATACAAAGTCACACAAAGAATGTAAAAAAGCATTCTCTGAGTGACATATGTATGCAAATTAATTCCCGTATCGCGGGAATTTGTAAAAAAATATATTTTTTCTATCTGCCAACGCGTAGAGAAAATGAAACACGTCGTGTCGACTGGATCGCCGGAGACAAAATCTATCTTTTATTTTCAATTTACTAATATTTATACATTTGCTTATATATTTACTTAAAGTTATTACATATTGAAGTTGAGTTTGAAACAATGAAAGTGTCAATTTACATTAATATCATATTCAGCATCTTGTGAGGGCTACAAATATTGTTTAGATAAAAATGGTTTATTCTAATGTGAACGGAAAAAATATATCGAATTCTATTTTAATTTATGAGGCCGCACAACTACAAAGTGTAAAGATTCAATATTATTTACAGTTATGGTCAAGTGGCTGTGTGGAGGCTGTCATTAACTTGCATGCTTATGTATATTGTATTATATGAACCATTGTCACATACATATGCGTGATTATTTTGTGTTATAAGAACCATTGTTTTCCAAAAAATTGTAATAATTTAATATTATAAAATTGAATAAAAAATAATTTTAAATAAATTATTATTTAAAAAATTACATTTATTTCGACTATTATAAAATGAACTTAAATGTGCTCTTATAAACACCTTTCATTTCTTCAAAAAAATTAATGACCTTCATGAAATATGCATATTCGCATTATTTCGTTATCATTCCCATATTCGTAGCAATAGAATTTCTATGGCATATACATATGTATGTATATTATTTCTTTGGCGCATTTGTATGTTTATGAAAGCAAATGCGAGCCACATACATATGTATGTACATACATTCATAATAACAAGTGTCGCACGCATCTTTCGCATCTCCGTTGTCACTGTCAACCAATAGCCGAAACTTACGTTTTTTTTAAAAAATCAATCACAACATTGTGTTGTTGGCAGAAAATCCGAGTTGTGCCGAAATAAAATAAACTAATGGCCGCCCATTGTCACCGCTTCCCTTGCCGCTGTAGCAGCTTCGCCTTCCAACGTACGTAAGTATGTATGTATGAGCATGAAGACATATCGACGTAGATTTTTGTCACGGAAAAATATTTTAGACAAATATTATAAATCGACAACTCCTATGTTGCCACTTTTCTCACTTCTTTCTTAAAACAAACACCAGAAGATGTTCAATTTATGATTTTTAGCTTTTGATATAAAAAGACAAAAATTAAAAATATCGCCTCGATCGATAAATGCGAACCGTGGTTGTCCAGCAGCAACATGGTTGGCGAATCGGCATTAGCACCGGTGTGCTTGATGAAATGACGCATGAATTTAGGGAATACGTCTGAGTTCATGTAACCAGAACCGTTCGCAACACCAACAGCGCCATGACTCGCATGAGTCATAAAAATCTCTTTCATGTTGACTCGGGGAAAGAGGAAGAATGGCGGTATAGACTGGCCACTAGCGCTGATGGCCAAAGCCAAAGACACATTGGTGCCATTTTCGGCAGATGTTGATGAGCCGACCTGCTTTTGTCCTTTGCGCGAGTTACCAACTTTGAGTATGTTGTTGCTTCTGTTTGCTACTGTTTCTGTTGAAAGTTTACGAGTTACCAATTTTGGGTATGTTGTTGCTTCGGTTTGCGACTGTGTCTGTTGAAAGTTCACGCTAGAATGAATCCAGCAGAATAGCCGCTTCGCGATTCTATCTAAAAATATTTAGCTGCTTCGCGATTCTCGCTAAAAATATGTAGCTGCTTCGCGATTCTCTCTTCTCTTCTCTTCTCTTCTCTTCTCTTCTCTTCTCTTCTCTTAAACTCTTAGTGTCTGTACCAATAGGGTAGAGAAGGTAACTCCTCCCCCCTAAGTACTGAGTGAGGTCCGGAATGGTGGCACATCTGACGGTACGAACAAAGTTGTCTGTCTATTGGATTGTTTCTGTTGATTGTTATTGTTATAGTTATTATCTTTTGGCATAATTGCTAACATGTTATTTCTTTTGTAATTATTATCCATATTGTCATAATCATTACGATAACGCTTATAGCTATGTCTTTCGTCATTTCCTCTATTATCGTTTCTATCGTTACCACTACGTTTATGACTACGTCTTTCATTATTTCCTCTAATTTGCTTATAATCTATACTTCTAATATAATATTGCCGGGCACCATATTCCTGTTTTTGCTCCGGTCTTTTCATAATGGTTTGAGCGAAAAAAGTTTCTTTTTCTTTTAACGCCCATTCGAAGGCCTCTCGAAGATTGGTTGGTTTCATGGATCTTATTGTAGCTCCTAATGGGCCCCTAATTCCTGTTAAAAATGAGTTGAGACATATGTCTGCAAACAATTTTTTCTTTGTCTTCACGACGATCTGCTCCGATTGTGTAGTTTCCGCTATTCTAAATAATGCTAATTTAATCTCCCCGACTTTGTCATATAATGTACGTAAAGAATGACCCTCCTGCACAGAATTGTGGAGCTCGAACATAAGAGTGGGTTCATCTCTTTTGTCCGCGCAATGTAAGATAAGAGCGGCCTTAGTTTCTTCCCAATTAAGGCTGGCTCCAGATTCTATGATGCCTTCGCTAGCCTTACCTTCGATTTTTTTTCGAATCGATCTTAAGAGTAGCTGACCATATGGCGTTCTACTTGTGCCCCTAATTAGTGCTAAAATTTCCTCTACAATGGTTACAAATTCATTTAACGTTTTAGGGTTACCATCATATGTGGGTAAAAAACGAATTGCGTCCGGTATCTTTAATGTTGATAAGACATCAAGTGGATTCACATTTCGCTCTCCTTGATTCGGAGGGACGTATTCTGATGAAGAAGTCGTAGATGACCGATCGTCTTGTCTTGTTGCGATGACGTCTGTATTTTTGGGTATGCCGGTGTTGTTTCCGGTTCGACTCCTGATGTTTTTTGCCCCTCTCATGGTAGCTTTTATGTATAATTTATAATGTAGCGGCCGGCCCAAGATGGGATAATAGGTATGCACGTACGACTGCGCCAGTTACCAACTTTGAGTATGTTGTTGCTTCTGTTTGCTACTGTTTCTGTTGAAAGTTTACGAGTTACCAATTTTGGGTATGTTGTTGCTTCGGTTTGCGACTGTGTCTGTTGAAAGTTCACGCTAGAATGAATCCAGAAGAATAGCCGCTTCGCGATTCTAACTATCTAAAAATATTTAGCTGCTTCGCGATTCTCGCTAAAAATATGTATGTAGCTGCTTCGCGATTCTCGCTAAAAATATGTAGCTGCTTCGCGATTCTCTCTTCTCTTCTCTTCTCTTAAACTCTTAGTGTCTGTACCAATAGGGTAGAGAAGGTAACTTGCGCGATCTTGGCTACTTGGAGATTCAGGATATGGCTTGGAACCATATTTACTTACCCCTTATCGTGATGCAAACGCTGGGTCACCACAGCACAAATTCAATTTACAACACTCCAAGGCAAGAGATATCGTAGAGAGTGTAATCGGGGTCCTCAAGAGCCGCTTTAAATGTCTTCAAACAACTATGCCATATGTCCCAGAGAAAGTTGTAAAAATTATAAATATATGCAGTGCTTTGCACAACATTTGTCGCCATTATAACCTGGATGTCTTTGCTTTAGATGTAGTGGACGATTTTCTGGACGAAGAAGTTGCTGATCATAGCAGCCATCTACAAACTGCCGCTGTATCCATTCGAGGTGAAATCGCAAATAACTTAACGCGTATAGTTTAATTTTCATATTTTTTTATTCAATAAAAAACAATAAAAACATTACACATGACTGAGATCATTTAATACTATTAATAATTAGTAAAATCAATTATTCGGTATTAGGTTTCAATTTAAAATTTAATTTTCATATTTTTTTATTCAATAAAAAAACAATAAAAACATCACACATGACTGAGATCATTTAATACTATTAATAATTAGTAAAATTAATTATTCGGTATTTTTGGTATTTTGTTTTAAATAAATATCCCTTTGGACTCGAATCTCCTCAATTTCTAGCATATTTTGCTTAATAATATTTTTAGCGATCAAGGTTTCCTGCTTGGCCAGATAATATTTTCGACGATCGTCGTTTTGTTCGGCAATAAGCTGGTTTTGTTGCGCCACTAATTTCGTCAATTTATCTATATTTGCAGAAAGAAGCTGCAATATATCGGATATCTTCTCAACTGCACCTGCTTCTGTTGCCATTTTCTTTTTGAGGCAATCTTGCACACTGTCCTCATGCCGTCGTTTGCGTGGTGTGGACTTTGGTCCGCCGCTGGCAATTTCATGAATACTTAAAATGGCATCCAAAGAATCGTTTTCGGCATCAACAGAATTAACGCTCACTCCAAATGAAGCGCTATTTGCAATGCCTTCCACCGCCGTGTAAATTCCACATATTCGAGCAACTTCTTCCTCACTGGAGGTCAGGGTAAATTAATTGAATTGCCCTCCTCCAGTAGCTCTGCTTTCGTTTTTGTTGTGTGCGATTTGGGATCCCTACAAAAAGCTGTATATCGAAATTCTTTTCGTACAAAATTCTGTAAACTAACGTCGCGAAACTCTGAAGTGACAAAATTCTGCATTTACAAAATTAAGTATTTACAAAGTTCTGTAAATGCGAAATTCCGCACTGACAAAATTCTGTATTGACAAAATTCTGTATTGAAAAAATGGTGTATTGACTAAAGTCTGTTTTTTATTTGATAATTTCATGTGCCAAGTGATATTTATACAAAGAAAGATAAATGAGAATTTTAAGTCCAAAATAACAATTCAACAAACAAAAGACTTCAATATTAATTCAAACGTTAAGTACATATGTATGCAAAAAATTAGAAATGAGTATTTCAAGTACGGAAAAGTAGTACATATATAATTAGATTAAAAACAAATATTTTTTGCTATTCTTTTCAAAAAAGATACTTTTCCAATAATTACTCTTTTTTTTTATTATTCTTTTAATTTGTTTGTTAGATCTAATTGATCTTAACTTTTGGAAAAACTTCTCCATTTTCTACTCTTGATATTTGCGATTTCACATAAATCATCTCTGCTTTCAAGTTAGCTATAAGTTGATAAATACCGCAATTTTTTTTCCCTACAATGACATTAAGTCGTCGGTGCCAAGCCTCTACACTATTTTGAGTTCTAGGAAACTGACTCGTTTTTACCTTCCTATGCACTGACCAAAATGTCGGCTGATGTTTTGGTGGTGCATCAAATTTACCAATGTAGTTCCTTTCAAACCAATTTGCGAGTCTCAGCATGTCATAATCATCTAAAATACTACAAAGACTGTTGTAGTGTTCCGAGATTTCATCGGGAGGAACAAAAGCTAGGCTTTTCAGCATTCGAACTTGCAACGAAAAGTTCTCATAATTTCCATATTTTTTAACCAGTCCAAAAACAATGAAAGTAAATGAAGATTACGCAGATACATTTATTGAATGCAGACAATCACCTTTCTTTTTGAACTTTTCTCCAGATTATTTGACTGAAGTGGAAAAAGCAGCCGCGCAAATCAGTGCCCGGGAAAGAATTTCTTAGCGCCGATATTAGTCCAACTTCAAAATCGCTGATAATTCTTTCTGGTTGAAGATTTTCGCGTTACACGGATGCGATTCGGAACAATTCTTCAAATAAAACCTCGTATAGTTTTTTGGACTTGCGGCTCATAAGGCAAAACACGAGGGGGAATGTTTCACCTTCCACTATGCCATAAATTGTAAAGAGCTGTCTCATTATTTTCGGGGCAACGTAAAATGTTCCGTCCACAATCCAGCAAGAACTCTGACTCAGAAACTTTAAACACGACTTCGTACCACAAATAATTACACATTCATTCCTCTCTGTGAACTTTTCCACCAATACAAATAATTCTCCTTCCAGAGTATATAAATTTAAAGGAATATCTATGTGCTCCAAAGTTTGTGGTTCTCGAAAACGAGGTGCTTCATGCCTTGATCTTCGAATTCTAGCTTTTTGGGCATTTCGGGATGGTAAATAGTCCCGACAGCTCTGCTCTGCTTCCACTGTAGCTCTTTGTATTATCTGACTTGGCGCTAAGTGACTTCTCCGAGCCATGCGCTTTACTTTATTATTAATTGTTGCAATTGGTAACTCATTGGGAGCTGGTTCGTGGCAATGGTACGCGGGTTGTTTAACAATAACGTGATTGTTTGCCAACACCTTTGTTACAATTCTGGACTTGCACTTATATTTTAATCTTTTAGAACACGCCCAATTACAAGTTTCCATTTGGGACTTTCTTTCAAAATAATAAAAATAGCCGTTTAAGAACAATTTCTTTCCTCCTTTATTGGAAGTTATAATTTGTATTTGTGACATAACGAATAAATATTTTAATGACAAAATATATTGAGCAAAAACGACACGTGCTTTAGTTGCTTTCACAATTCTTACGACAATGAAATCAATTAAAAAGAAGTAAAAAGCAAAGCAGAGTTAATTAGAAATTCAAACAAAACCAGGTAGGTTATTCTGTATTTACGTAATTCTGTAAATAAATGATAAGAAATACAAAGAATTTTATAAAAAAGTGCGCACTTTTTAACTAATGCAACTGCTCGTTCTGCTGAATCATTAACAACTTTCATTTGGTTAAAGTATTCTTTATTTTCAATGTAACTGTCATTAGTAGGCCTCGATTCAATATCTTTATTAAGGAAGTCATACGGTAAATCAAATATATTAAAGAGATTTAAAGACTTATTAGAAATAAAGTCACTCAGACTTTTCTGCGTTAATGAATTCAAATCGTTTTTATCAATTATAAATTTTTTAACTTTAGAATCTGTACCGTTACGAGTATTAACAGCTCCAACAATATTTTTTTTTACTTCCAATGGAACGGTATCGTCAAATAATGATAAAATGGCAAGTTCATCACTTAAATACCATAAATGCAAAATCATTTTTGCACAAGTTGCTGAAGAAATCAATGGATTGATATTTTTGTTCTCGAATAAATTTTTCAAAAACTGCAAGTCATGATTAGGAGCAGTTGTTGCAGAAGTTGATGAAAACCAAGCTTTTAAATACAGTGTAACTCTAAATATAGAAATTTGACGAAGACCGTGCAATTCTTTATTAGAAAGTTTAAATTCATTTCTGAATAGAAACATTTTTAAACTGTAAATTGCCTTCATCATCCACCTAGCATGATGAATTGCACCAGGACGTTTGAAAGAAATTTCTTCTTGAGGCATTTCTCCAAGGAAAATCAACGACAATTCTAACAATTCTTTATAGTCATCACGGGGTTGTAGTAACTATCAAAAAAAATTAAAAAATTGTCAGAAACAAGAAAATTTTTATTCTTAAAATCGCAATTAAATCATACCTGTAAGGATTGTGCAATTAAACTAGATATTTCATTTTTTTATCCGAAATGATATCAGCAACAACAGTATCTTCCATTCCAGATTTATAATTAGTTTTATTCATTACATCCCATGATTTTTTAAATTTTCCGAAGATTGGTACGTTTGGCCCAGATGACACAGGCCAATATACTTCAATTACACTTCTCAATACGATTTCAAAAATGTGGTGACGACATGGTAACCAGATTAACTCTCTTCCCAAAGTATTTTCAATTGCCTTACATGTACCGTTATGAATTCCTGTATAAAGCAAATAGATAACTATCGCTAAATATAATATTTTAAACAAATTTTAAATTATATTTAAAATCCAAATGAGTAAATAATTCTCGGTAATTCAGTAAACAATAAAAATTAAACTAGAACGTTAATAATTAAACATTTTTTATATTAAACTATCATTGATAAGTTACCTGTATTAACTGCCGTCGTGTCAAAACACATCGCCTTAACATAATTAATGATACCCCATTCACTCAATGTCGATAAAATGGCTGATTTTTAAGTGTCTGCCGTCCCAGAATAAATTTTTGGAACCCCAAGTAATTGTTCGGCACCAAATGCAGTTAAAATAACAGGTAGCCGTTCCACAGATTTTGATCCAACTAGGTCATTCAGCATTTTTCCGTCCCAATGCACAACGTATTTATCGTGTGCTTTAAAGTTGTCTTTAAGTCCTTTAGCAATGTCTTTTCTTTGAAGCATACGAGCTCTTTGAATTGAACTATAACTGAGCGTTGTATCTTTTTTTTGTTTTTTTTTTTTTGATGATAAATAAATTTATGTGATGATAATAAGACTTACATATTTGAAATGAATTATTTTATTACGTATGCAAGTTGATCAGTTTTAGGAACACTGAAAATACGCTATTAAATGAATTTATTTTATCATTTGTGAAATGCCGTTGGGTAGGTAGGTAGATGATATAGCGTACGTTTTGAGCTCTTGAACCCCTTAAAATAAGATAACACAAAGGATAAAGATCCTTTGTTTACAAATGTATTTCTGGGAAAAATAAGATAATACAAAGGATAAAGATCCTTTTTTACAAATGTATATATTATATATTATATATATTATATATATTACATATAGTACATATTTAAATAAATAAAAATAAAAAAATAAAAATAATTGCATCATAAAAATAAATGCTATGGCAAATTAATTTTATCTAATACAGTAATATCCCGGACTTACGCGATAGGTGGGTCCGAGCGGTTGCCGTGTAAGTCGAATTCGCGTAAGTCGGGGTTCAACGTTGCATATAAATACATATAAAGTTTGTTTAATCGGGACCAGAGTTTAAAGAAAACAATAATTTAGAAGAAAAATGTTTAATAAAGTGTAGGATAATAAAAAAATATTACATTGTTATGAATAAAGTAAGCTAAACCGAAGTTATTTTGATGTCGAAGGCGTCATATATTCTAACAGTGTTGCCTGACGAGTTAAATTTTTCTTCTTTTCACGTAAAATTTCCTCGTAGCATACCAGTAATTTTTTTTATCCCTCGTTTTGTAGTAGAAATGCGTTCTTCATTAGAATCAATTTTTTCTAAAATTTGTAACCCCTTTTCAATTGAATTGAGTCCTTCTGTTAAGTTTGCAATTGTCATTTGATTTACCGATTCAACTGGGTCTAGCGAATCAGTTTGGTCAATATCTTGCTCATACTTACGCATTTCTATAACCTCGTCAATTGTTAGCTCTTGATTGTGTGAATCTAGCAATTCTTGAACGTCATCATTATCGACCTCTAAATTTAATTGCTTGGCGATATCGACCACTTCTTCTATTATGCTATCGATTTGTTCAGGATCTGAAATGGTTTCTCCTTGGGTTTCAGAGGTGAAAAAAAATGGACACAGTTTTTTCCAGACACCATTGAGAGTTTTTTGTGAAACCTCATTCCAAGATTGTCCAATAATTCTTACAGCATCTAAAACATTGAATTGCTTCCAAAAGTCTTTAACAGAAAGCTCATTGTTTTGTCTCATAGCTTCATGTAGATGTGCAAATGACCGCCTTGTGTAGTAAGCTTTAAATGTTTTAATGACTCCCTGGTCCATTGGTTGAAGCAAGCTGGTAGTGTTTGGTGGCAAAAATACAACTTCCACACGTGGATCGAAATTAATTAGAGTTGCGGGAGGATGACCTGGCGCATTGTCAATTAGTAGCATCACTTTAAATGGGATTTCTTTTAATCGGCAGTAACGTTCGACTTCAGGAATAAAATGATGGCCAAACCAGTCTTCAAAAAGAGAAGCTGTCACCCAAGCTTTTGCATTAGACTTCCAAATAAAAGGCAAACCAGCTTTAGATTTATTTTTTAAGGCTCTTGGATTTTCTGAGCGATAAACTAAGAGAGGTTTTAATTTACAATCTCTAGCTGCATTCGCACCAACCATCACAGTTAATCGATCCTTGGCGGCTTTAAAACCTGGAAAAGTTTTCTCTTCACGCGCAATAAAAGTTCTTTTAGGCATTTTCTTCCAAAAAAGACCTGTTTCATCTAGGTTGAAAATAGTTTGACTAGTGTAACCACCTTCATCTATTATTGTTTTGAGTTTTTCTGGATAGAGAGATGCAGTTTCTTTATCAGCGCTTGCCGCTTCTCCACTCTCTGCGATGCTATGCCAATTACAACGACTCTTAAATCGGCTGAACCAGCCGTTACTAGCTTTAAACACTTCATTTTCAGCCGCCTCCCCAGCTTCTTCTTTTAGTTTTTCAAAAATCTGCTTTGCTTGAAAGCACACTGTATTTTGATCAACAGGACAATTTTTCACTCTTACTTGATTATCACATCATGACTGTAGCAATGTTTCCATCTGTGCGATAATACCGTGACACTTACGGATGATACTTGAATTCAAAGATTGAGAGTCTTTCACAGCGGTCATAATTTTTTCTTTACCTTTTACAACCGTTCGGACTGTTGATTCCGGTAGGTCAAATTTCTTTGCCAATTCACAAATTTTCATTTTTGCTTCAAAGTCTTTAATTATATTCAGTTTACACTCCAAAGACAGTGTTTTTCTTTTCTTGTTAGGCTCAAATGACTCATTTTTCGTTCTTTTAGACGACATAATTAGAAATTATAAGTAAAACGCACTGCGCACTTAAAACAATTTCACGCGGAACATATTTAAACCTGTCGCAAATTGAACACTGAGTGGGCGGAGCGAGAGAGCCGATGCGCGAGTTAATACCTTCACCTATATATATAATATATATATGTAACAATATCACGCACATACAACGTGAACATTCAAACAAAGGAAGATAACATCATGCCACAAAAATCTACAGCAAATATCATGCCACCTAAAACAACGAATCACAGCACGCCACGCTACATCAGTATAAAGCTATAAATACAGTGTATCGGACGCACTGTGTGTTCTTTAACTTAGTTTAATATAAACCATAGACATAGTTAGATGTATTTTATAATACCTTTATATTAAATAAAGAGAAACCCAGGAGTAATATCCTGGTAAAATATATATTTTAGAATTGCCTAAATAGCATTCTTAATTCGCGCGGCAATCAAAATGAAAAACCGCGTATCTTCGAATTCGCGTAAAACGGGGTAGCGTAAGTCGGGGTATTACTGTATATTAAATTTTTGAAAATAAAATTACCGAATAAAACTTCATTAACAAGTTTAAGCTTGTTAAGCGCCAGTTTTTGTTTCCTTCCATCAAAATTAAATTCAAAAAGGACATTGTCGGTAAAGATTTTTCTCATTACCTCATCTACAGATGCATTTGCTCCTTTTATTTGTTGAAGATAAATTTTCTGTGTATTTAAGGAATTGAAATGTGTTAATAGTTAAATTATCAAGTAAAATTTCTACTAAATTCTGAGGGAATTAAAGTAGAGAGGAATTTCAGTTTTTCATTCATTTTTGTTACATTCCCTCTTTTAATCACCAAATGCAACAGTTTTTTTGTAACACCCAGGTCGACCAGGGCGAGAAGCTAATCCGCCTATGAGTGTATATACCAACTTGTATACATTTGGGGCAACCTTTTTTGCTATTATGGGAAAGTGTACTAGTTACGAAAGCCCGGGTAGGCGAGTCACAGATAAACAAACGCACTCTGAAGTTTTTTTTTTACAATTTTTTTGAACCAACTTTTATTCCATGATCTTTTAAGACAGCAATTTCTTCGCAAAAGTCCTTCATAAAATCATTAATGTTCCAAGGTTTTTCACTTCCAGAGAAACATGCGATCACAAAAGCACTTTCTTGTGGATATCCAACAATGGCGCCTAAAATTGGCCACAAAACTTTATTTGAATTTTTAAAAAGGCTGAGGCCATCAATCCCGACATTAATTTCAATATCATTATTACCTTCAAGAAAATCAAAATATTTTTTTAAAAAATGCTTTGTATTCCCAAGTAGGGTCTTTGCACATAAAGGAAAATCTTTAACACCGATTTTATTTAGCGTTTGAAGCAAATCAGTAACGGTGTTTTGTGAAACGCTGTTTCTTATTGCCCACTCCTTCAGTGCAGTAGCCTTTTCATTTATGTTGGAACTCACTGCCTCACTATTCCTACCCAAACTAGCACTTTCTTGCCCCTCATCTTCACACAAGGATAACTCTTCAGGTTCACTAGCACTAATAACTTCACGATTTTCACTTTCAACGCGAGCAAACTCATCTGGCCTTCTATATTTCGCCGCGTTAACTTCAAATTCTTTTTTCTCTTTTGAAATGGCGTTCCGAAACGATTTCATATTTATATTTAAAAACAATAAATAGTGATTTATATAATAAATACTTGCCTCAATTTTGTCGCTGTCAAAGTGTATAGCTGATTCCAATATTTTTAATTCTTTTTTTTTTTTAACTAACGATTAAAGATGCGCGCGAGTTATGGTTTTGCGAAAAATAAAAAAAATAAGCTTCGGCCTTTTTTTTCCACGCAACCGTTTTTATTCGAGTGAATCTTAAGACTAAAACTAAATGACAATGCTAGTTAGTTTACTTAGTCCTAATCATAGGGCTAGCTGTACTAGCATTATTTGTTAGTGTGCTTAATTCTAATATTAAGACTAACTGTACGGACATTCTTTGTACATATGTATGCTTATAGTTGAGTTGGCGTTCACATAACAGGAATACGCTCACTCTCAACTCAACTTAGCTGAATTTGGAACGTATATATTATTATGCTAGTACGATATTAAGCACTTACTATATTTATAATTACTACGTGTTTAGAGTATGGGAATGTAACTCGCGCACGTCTATTCACTTCACAAGTTTTCACACAAATGTGAGAAATGCAGTTTTCCACTTTGTTATATAGGGATGAAAACACAACACAAGTAACCGGTTGTTACTACCTGAATATTACTTATTTCGAGAAATTTGATTAATAGCTCTATTTGAATACTTTTCACAGCATGATAAAATAAATACATACTTTGATTTATAATATTGTTATAATAATTTATTTATATTAATATTGTTGATATTTATTTAGATAATGTGACATTATTTTCAATAGGAATCCGTTAAAAAGCTACAACAAACTTTTTATTATTAAATATTATGTATCAAAATAAAAGAGTTTACATTAAATGCAAAACATCTTTAATCACTTTTATTATTTTACATAATATTTTCCGATAATAACATTGTTTAATAATTGCCGCTTCACATATTTGCTCACTGCACTATTTTTTGTAGTAGGGACTCCACGTTGTCTAGTACTGTAGCCGTTTACCAAACTCCTGGCGACTACCTGTCTGAACTGTAAGGTGGACAGCAGGCTTCCCTCTAATTGCTTATCACTGTGCAGCTTAGTATATATGGTATGTGCATTATTTACCGAGATATCGAACAAATCGAAGAAAAGGCGAAGGTAGTACTTTATCTTCGATCTTCAATCTATTTCATAGCACACCTTACGTTGATCCATAAGATCTACTCCACCCATATTTTTATTATAATGTGACATAATCCTAGGACATTTCACATCAGTTTTGTTGGCTGAACCAGCTTTGCGGCGCTTTAGGATGTCCGTTTCTACAGGCGACAAAAAGTTGGTCAACAAATGTACTCCTTTATTACACTGATCAACAAAAAAAAAATTTTTCTGTGTAACAAGAAAAATTTCGGCTGATTCTGTTAGGAATAAGGTCAAGTAGAGTAGAACTAGTAGTCTAAATTTTTAGATACGAATAGTTTTATTGTAATATGATTTTTTTACTTTTATGAAATTACAAATTATTTTAACAAAAACAAAATTTTAACAAAAACAAATCAATGTTATAATATTAAAATAAATACTTTATTATGATTTTATCATGTATTTCGCGTCAGGAACGTCCCTCTGTAATTCCCAGCAATAATCAGCCAGCATAGTTGGACTCCATTTTCCAATTAAAAACAAAAGAAATAAAATAAAAAATTAGTTATCTAACTTGCTGAGTAAATTTGAAACTGAAGGAAAATCTTCAGACTTAAGCCCAAAAAAGTATTGTTCTAAAAATACCCAAACTTGCTTGCTATTATGGGAATATTCAATTTGAAAGACATAACTGAACTTAATAATACAGTCGACGCATTTCATTAAAGTGGGACACTTCCTCACCTGCTGCAATGATGTGAGGCTGCAATTGCTGTTTTTTAATCGCGTATTGCTCAATTTTGGACGAAATCTTTGGTAATATATCATTTGGTGTAGTTGCTAGTGTTATAAACTCTGATTGAGCGTCACCAATCGTTGGTTTGTGGCTTTTACTCTGACGCTGTGGTTGAAGAACCGCATGGAGCAGTAACAACACAATGCAATATTTAGAATCTGAAATTATAAATTAATTCAATATATAAATAATATAATATTGTATAGTTTTCATGTTTCTTACCATTTGATAAATCTTTGTAAAGGAGTTTCGAAAGTAGTAACCCACGGCTGGCTTGGTCTTTTCCGCATTTAAGATAGGAAGGATTGCTTTATAAAACTTGTCAAGTTTTAAGAACAGCTCGTTTCCAATATCTGGATGCATGGCATTAAAATCAATATCAACCTGTTAAAATTTAATAATGTTTAATTTGAAAATAAATAATTTGTGCATTTTTTTTTTACCAATTCGTAACCGTTAAAATCATTGTAGCGCGGCCAGTCTGCTAGCAAATCCGATAGAGATCCCTTACATTTATTTCTAAACGTGCATGTATCTACCCAAAACTTTTTAACCTTTTCCCAAGGTGTGCAGTTATGTGCCAACCAACACTTTTTTTCCAAAACGTTATCTGCAGTGCAAGAAGTTAAATTAAATATTGTTAAAACAACAAATTATTTTAAAAAGTAGGAGTAAAAAGTATTGCAAACCGTCAAAAACATCTTCATGAGCTTCCTGGGTAACAGAATTGGCTTTGTTTTCCAACTTTATGACATTAGCCCAACGCGAGAACAATTTACCACTCGGATTCTTTTTTCCCATTTTTCTTTCCAAAAAGTAAAATTCCTAATACATAAGAGTAACAAAAAATTTTTGTAAGTTTTTAGTAGTTGTAATCGAATTCGTGCAATTACATACCTTCTTTTCTTTAGGAAATACCGCAACAATTTCATTCGCCCATTTCCTCATATCTGAGTATTGCATTTTGCGTCCTAAACCAATATAGTGGTCAACGATGCAATGTGTTAAATTTTTTTGGTTTCTACTGTCCAAGTAGCCATGCCTTTCTTGATAACTTAAAGCAAGTTGTCCCTTTACTGATGTTTTTAAAAGCTCGCGTAGATTGAAATTCTTCGTTTGAGGCGAACAAGGTAGTGTACTACATTCTCCTGATTTGACGGAAGACAAATCACTGGATATTTTTTTCAGCCAATCTAAGACTTCGGTGTTTGCAGTTTGTGTCTCCTGGTCACAAATAAATGGAATATCCTTAAAAACAGAATCCACATACTAACTTTAAAATTAAAATTACGTCAAATTTTGCTTTTAGAGCAAAATTAAAGTTTTTTCTTGAGCGATTACTTGTGTTGTGCATACCGCTCTATAAACTGAATTGATAATTTAAAAATAATAGAATCATCTTACCTTTTTTGTTCGCCACTCCCTCAAACCGGCTTTAAATTTTATGCGTTCTCCGAAATATTTTGCGTCACATCTATCGAAAAAAGCGTCAACGTCGTCAATTTGCATTTTCTCAAGAATGAGAAAGGAATTAACCCCCCGTTCAATCAGGGTATCAATTATTTCGTTTAGCAAGCCCCAAGACTTTAATAATTCCAAAAATTCATCGTTGCCTTGGCTTGGTTCACCATAAATATCGCACATTTTGAATATAATATAATAATTTTCACAACACAACTAGCAAGCAATACAACACAAGAGCAACTGAAATGTGGCACTTCACAACTTCACAAAAAAGCAACGGGATAAAAAGAATATCACTGTCGCCAAGTAAATTTTTTCTAAGTTAGCTGATGCAATATACATACATACATACATTCATTTGTACGTATGTACGCACAACAAAGTAACGGGATAAAAAGAATATCACTGTCGCCAACTAAAATTGGCTGACGCAATATGCAAACATTAATATATATGTACATATGTACGCTTTTTGAGACGTTAATAGCAAATTTTAAATCAGTGTTGTCCAACGTGACTGTGTGCACGTTATGCTTGTGTTGGTTATTCTAGCGTCAACTGATCGCAAAATTCTTCTTTGCTTGCCTACGAAGTTGAATACAGTAGCACAATCGTGCTTTCACAGACACTTGCGCGACATGTTGGTGTGAGGTGTCTGGCACTGTCCGTGCGCTATTGTGCGCATAGGCCGTGGACAACGCTGTTTTAAATTAATAAGAACTCTTTTAAAAATAAAAGGTTTCTCTTTTTAATCAATTTAATAAGGTTCTAGTGAAAATAAGTGGATGTCCTTATTGATTTGCCCTTTAATAGTTTTCTCATAAAAACAAGTAGATTTCTTCTTACAATTGAATTTTCTGACAAAATTACAAAAACAAATTAATAAATAAGAAGTTATCTTTTTATTTTTAGCCGGTTTCCTTTTCAAGATATTTTAGAAGAAATTTAAGCTAAAATGAAGAAGACTTTCTAGTAAAATTTTCTTCAATTTTTTCCCCCCTAGCTCTCCTCGCTCGAAAAGCTTTTTTAGAAGTCAATCTTATTGATTATAGGTGACGTTTTTCTCTCTGTGCATGTCTGGTTCTGTAGACCAGTAGTCCCTCAATGATGGCAAGATATGATAGCCCATGACTACATTCATCCTTAAGAAATGCTTTCATTTCTTCGAGATCAATAGTAACCTCCCGTCCATTTTGATGAGCATATCGTATTGACTCCGATATTATATATTGCACTAAATTATCAAAATTTGTCGCTGAACAAAATATATCAAAGGGAGTCAATAGTCCATTTTCAGCTTCTTGACAGATTTGCACTTTCCCGAAGTCGTATTTCACATCACGAAAAACATTTGGTGCGTATGTTCTCGAATTCCACTTGAAGACGCGTTGATGCTGTGCTTCGTTTACAGGTGCTGATGTGGAAGGCTCAGGTCTTGTTGAGTCAGTATGTTCAGTTATCGTACCGTCAATTTCCACGTCCACAATCCCTTGATCATCATCCTGAGTCAAAAGCCCTTGATCCTCTTCGTAAAGCAGTAAATTGTCCTCTTCGTCACTGTTATCAGCCATCAAAATCTGTTGCACTTCATTTTCTTTAAGTTCGAAAAGGCCACGTCCTGTCTTGATGTAAAATGAATCGGCTATTTCCCTCCACTTATGTTCATTTGGTTGCGCCAAGTATATTCCTGACAGTTCATCCCAAATGGCTGCGGATGTTTCCAATAAAATTTTGCCAATTGTTGATACTCCTACTCGAAAAGCCCAAGCCAACATCTGGCGGCAAACTCCATGGGCCAAATATCTATTGTAAGAGTTAATGAACATATGTATTTATTTATTATAAAGTTTACAAACAAAATGTACTTACACTAATGTTATTGCCAGGCGACATTCTGCTGGTATTGGACGACGTATATGAAACTGTTTTGCTATACGCCTTTTAATTAAGCTTAGAAGAAGCTTAAATTGATCCACTTGCATCCGAGTAGCCTTTTGGAACTGAGAGGAATCATTGTTTTTTATATAGATGAATAAATTATTGAAAAAACCATGCAGCTCTCTCTCTCATTTTCCGCATATATAGGAATCGTCCACACCCGTGTTTTTTTATCACTTATCGCGCACAAGCTTAAAATATTAATTAATTTCTTTTTGGCAACTAGAAGTAAAAGCAATTGTTGCAATCTTTTTTTTCTTTCCACTACCATTTTAAAATTTTTAAATTTCAATTTCAATTATTTATTGCAATCAGCTGATTGTCAAAATTTACTGCACATGTGTTTTGGCTGGAAAAAATAGTGCAGATCTGCATGCAGAATATCTGCACATGTAATTCCGGCATAAGTATATGTATATGAATGTATGAACATGCAGATCAATGCGCGCACATGCAATAAGTATATTGATAAGTGATAAAATCATGATATGAATTTCTGAACGCGCACATGCGTATACATGCAATCATATGAGCAGATAATAGATTAATATGATAGACGATGTATTTATATGTACATATATTGTTGTGATAAATTCAATTTCTATTACTAAGAAACGTAATACAAAAATTTTTATTAGTAATAAAAATAGTAAAATCAAATAAAATTATTAAATATTCAAGTCCAAATTGACTACAAATATTACTATGCATGCATTTATACAAAATTATAATCATATCATAATTATGTTTACATGTCAATATTCAATTGCCGACGACAAAACGCAAAAGCATACATATTTGCATACATTGCGATTCCCAAGTTGAAAGAAAAAATTGAAGCATGAAAATATCACAATGCTGTTGTTGGGAGTATCATAAGGAGCATGCATACATATATTTATCTCTCTTCATATTCTTGGGTATGTGAGACAGAGAACATAATGTGTTTTGTACACATTTTTCGGTCTCAAAAATGAAACAAAATATAAACAAGCAAAAGGAAATTCTTCATTGGGAGCTTCTT
>CM050323.1:97615159-97634844 GCA_027475135.1 Bactrocera correcta | reverse complement strand
CACATGTCACATTTGCATTAAGAAAAGAGGAGTGTCCTGCTGTATTTCTAAATAATAAGCAGATTCCTACTAGGGATAAAGTTAAATATTTAGGGATGCATCTAGATCGACGTCTTACATGGAAAAGTCATATTCAGGCTAAACAGCAGCAATTAAAAATCAAAACTAAACGCATGTACTGGTTGCTCGGTCGAAAGTCTCAACTTAGCATAGAAAATAAAATACGGCTCTACAAAGCTATCCTCAAACCCATATGGACATATGGCATTCAGTTTTGGGGGTACTGCCAGTAAGTCCAATGTGGAGATTTTGCAACGTTATCAATCAAAAACTTTGCGGTCACTTATTAACGCCCCATGGTTTGTTCCCAATGAAGCTATCCATAACGACCTAGGCATTCCCTTTATAAAAAATGAGATCCCTAAATATAGTGCTAGATATCTTGCACGTCTCTCAAACCATATAAACCCAATTGCTGTTTGTCTGTTAGATACAACTTATGAAACTATACGGCTAAAACGTTCTCATATCTTAGATTTACCATTTCTCTAAAAATTTCTTAGATTTAAGTTTGGAAAAAAAAAAAAAAAAAAAAAAAAAAATGAATTTTTGATGGATGTATTTAATAACCTAAGTCAATTATATTTTACTTATGTATATGTAAAAATTAAGTAATCCTTTATGTAGATTTGCTCAAGGGCAAATCTATCTCTGCCATTACCTACTAGATCTAATTTACTGAATATCTTAATGTAGATAGATTGTAAATAAAGAATGTTAAATAAAAAAAAAAAAAAAAAAAAGATCTCTAATAGCAGAACTTGGATACCTGTGACCAGGTGCCTTGATAAATAAAAAAATCCGTTTTGCTGTGTGACTAAATTGTAACCACTTTCGTAATGACCATGCCCATATACATACGTTAAGATGGTTTAGAGATAAAATATCCGCGTTACTCAAGTTTATATTAAAAATGTAATTTATTGGTATAATCTTTAACTTTGTACAATGTTATTCAAAAGTTAATTTAAATGTTAAATGTTTAAAAAATTTAATTTCCAAATATTAAATCATGGGGATCACAACGCTAATTGCAGCGCGCGGTATTGGTGTAGAAAAAAGCAATTTTGACGTGCGGCGCAGTATCGAAACGAATGTATAAACGAATGTGAAGACAAACAGCGATGATCCAATCCTTTTGATAGTTAACATCTGCTGTGGTGAAATCTAATTGTCCCCCCGGGGTTGTGTATTGGTGAAGATGTGGTGGGTTGTGCTAGGATGCGCCAGTTTTTCCCGGGTAGAGTGGGGGAGGCTTAACTCATTAAACATAAATAGGCAAATATTTTTCCTAGTATTACACGTATGTGCCATATATGCGATTGTAGGTATTTCGGAGCACTTCTGGTAGAGTACCCGAGGGTGCAGAATTTACAGGTGAATGCTAAAAGCGGACTTAGTTTTAAACATATTTGGTACGTATTTGCTTTCGTTTCCTTGATAGAATTAATATTTGTGTTTTTATTTAGAATTACTTTAATATTGGTTTGTTAAACAGCTGTTTATTATTTGCCTTTTCTGTGCTATCGACAATTTTTGCATTTTTTATAATCGACTTATGAATGAAGGATAGTATCTCCACGCGTGGCCAAATATGGCCAGAATGAGTACTTCTTAGCCCTGGTGTTAGGACTGTGACAATAGAGGGATCTTGCGAGAGAATGACCGTGAATTGGGAAAGGCTTCATTTCGAATTGTATCGTGGTAATTCTATCTACTTTTTTGAATTGGAATGTTAAAATTTTACAACAGTTTTCCGTCCACTACTCTTATGAGCGCTTATGTAAGAATGATAAGAACGACATTTTCTTTTGTAAGTCTAGGTGCGTCATACTATCGCATTGGGCGTGCGGTGAACCGTTATTTTGTTTAAGATTTCATTTTGATTTGAAAATTTATGAAAAAATTTTGATTTTCGATTTTTATACAACTGTGTTTATTATTTGTTTTAATTTTATGTTTTTATGTATGAACTACTTTGGCGTTTAGTAGCCCACCACCGCTCTAGGATCTGGTTGAGAATTATTTTTTTCTCATTATTGGCGAAAGTCATCCTGCGATGCCGAAAATTTTTATGTGCTTTTAATATAGGAACTGTCAGAGGTAACTCTGACTTTTGTTCTTTTTACCAATTTGTGGAATATTGGAAAATTATGGCTCTGGTGGTAGTCGTACGACATACCGGCCATTATTTGATGGAATAGTTGCGGCTTTCGAGTAGCGCTTACAATACTGATATTTTATCTTCTTCTTCTTTTCTGGCGTAGACACCGCTTACGCGATTATAGCCGAGTAGACAACAGCGCGCCAGTCGTTTCTTCTCTTCGCTACGTGGCGCCAATTGGATATTCCAAGCGAGGCCAGGTCCTTCTCCACTTGGTCCTTCCAACGGAGTGGAGGTCTTCCTCTTCCTCTGCTTCCCGCGGCGGGTACTGCGTCGAATACTTTCAGAGCTGGAGTGTTTTCATCCATCCGGACAACATGACCTAGCCAGCGTAGCCGCTGTCTTTTAATTCGCTGAACTATGTCCATGTCGTCGTATATCTCGTACAGCTCATCGTTCCATCGGATGCGATATTCGCCGTGGCCAACGCGCAAAGGACCATAAATCTTTCGCAGAACCTTTCTCCCGAAAACTCGCAACGTCGACTCATCCGTTGTTGATATCGTCCAAGCCTCTGCACCATATAGCAGGACGGGAATTATGAGCGGCTTATAGAGTTTGGTTTTTGTTTGTCGAGAGAGGACTTTGCTTCTTAATTGCCTACTTAGTCCGAAGTAGCTCCTGTTGGCAAGAGTTATCCTGCGTTGGATTTCTAGGCTGACATTGTTGGTGGTGTTTACGCTGGTTCCAAGATAGACGAAATTATCTACAACTTCAAAGTTATGACTGTCAACAGTGACGTGGGAGCCAAGTCGCGAGTGCGACGACTGTTTGTTTGATGACAGGAGATATTTCGTCTTGCCCTCGTTCACTGCTGGACCCATTTCTTTTGCTTCCTTGTCCAGTCTGGAGAAAGCAGAACTAACGGCACGGGTGTTGAGGCCGATGATATCAATATCATCGGCATACGCCAGCAGTTGTACACTCTTATAGAAGATGGTACCTTCTCTGTTGAGTTCTGCAGCTCGAACTATTTTCTCCAGAAGCAGGGTTGACAAAGTCGCACGATAAGGAATCGCCTTGTCTGAAACCTCGTTTGGTATCGAACGGCTCGGAGAGGTCCTTCCCGACTCTGACCGAGCTTTTGGTGTTGCTCAACGTCAGCTTACACAGCCGTATTAGTTTTGCGGAGATACCAAATTCAGACATCGCGGCATAAAGGCAGCTCCTTTTCGTGCTGTCGAAAGCAGCTTTGAAATCGACGAAGAGGTGGTGTGTGTCGATTCTCCTTTCACGGGTCTTTTCCAAGATTTGGCGCATCGTGGTCGGTTGTTGATTTACCAGGTCTAAAGCCACACTGATAAGGTCCAATCAGTTTGTTGACGGTGGGCTTTAATCTTTCGCACAATACGCTCGACAGAACCCTATATGCGATGTTGAGGAGGCTAATCCCACGGTAGTTGGCGCAGATTGTGGGGTCTCCTTTTTTGTGGATTGGGCATAGCACACTTAAATTCCAATCGTTGGGCATTTTTTCGTCCGACCATATTTTGCAAAGAAGCTGATGCATGCACCTTATCAGCTCTTCGCCGCCGTGTTTGAATAGCTCGGCCGGCAATCCATGGGCCCCCTGCCGCTTTGTTGTTTTTCAGGCGGGCAATTGCTATTCGAACTTCTTCATGGTCCGGCAATGGAACGTCTGCTCCATCGTCATCGATTGGGGTATCGGGTTCGCTTTCTCCTGGTGTTGTGTGTTCACTGCCATTCAGCAGGCTGGAGAAGTGTTCCCTCCATAATTTAAGTATGCTCTGGGCATCGGTGGCTAGATCACCTTGGGGGGTTCTACAAGAGTATGCTCTTGAAACCTTCTGTAAGTCGCCGCGTCTTTTCGTAGAATTTTCGAGCATTACCCCTGTCGGCCAGCTTATCAAGCTCTTCGTACTCACGCATTTCGGCCTCTTTCTTTTTCTGTCTACAAATGCGTCTCGCTTCCCTCTTCAACTCTCGGTATCTATCCCATCCCGCACGTGTTGTGGTCGATCGTAACGTTGCGAGGTAGGCAGCCTGTTTTCTCTCCGCTGCGACACGGCACTCCTCGTCGTACCAGCTGTTCTTTTGCACTTTCCGAAAACCAATGGTTTCGGATGCAGCTGTACGTAAGGAGTTTGAAATGTCGTCCCACAGTTCCCTTATACCGAGTTGTTGACGAGTGCTCTCAGAGAGCAGGAGTGCAAGGCGAGTAGAAGTGTCTTCCGTCTATCACAACATGATCGATCTGGTTGGTGGTTTTTCGATCCGGAGACAGCCAGGTAGCTTGATGTATCTTCTTATGCTGGAATCTAGTACTACAGATAACCATATTTCGGGCCCCGGCGAAGTCGATCAGCCTCAGCCCATTTGGGGATGTTTCCTCGTGGAGGCTGAATTTACCGACCGTAGTGCCAAAGATACCTTCTTTGCCCACCCTGGCGTTAAAGTCGCCAAGCACGATTTTGACATCGTGGCGGGGGCATCTCTCATAAGTGCGCTCCAAGCACTCATAAAAGGCATCTTTGGTCACATCGTCCTTCTCTTCCGTCGGGGCGTGGGCGCAAATCAGCGATATGTTGAAGAACCTCGCTTTGATGCGGATTGTGGCTAGACGTTCATTCTCCGGAGTGAATGATAGTACTCGGCGACGGAGTCTCTCTCCCACCACAAATCCAACACCAAACTTGCGCTTCTTTATATGGCCACTGTAGTAAATGTCACAAGGACCTACTCGTCTCTGTACTTGTCCCGTCCATCGCATTTCTTGGACGGCGGTGATGTCAGCCTTTATCTTTACGAGGACATCTACCAGCTGGGCAGCGGCACCTTCCCAATTAAGGGACCGGACATTCCAGGTGCATGCCCTCAAATCATAGTCCTTAATTCGTTTGCCATGGTCGTCATCAAAAGGGGGGTCTCTCATCCGAGGCTGTTTATGACTATTCACTGGGGGTGTTTTTTTACGTGGCGGGTCCTAAACCCAGCGCACAACCCTAAGTAGGGAATGTTTCGCCTTCTCACTTTAGCTCGCCTTCAAACGGATGTTCTTAGGCTACCCAGAGGATACTTGGTCAAAGACCGGAAGTCGTGAGCTGCTTGAGTCATATGTAAAAGAATCGTTTCTGGCCACTCCCAAGTGAATGGCGATCAGAGAGCTTTCCTCACTTGCGTGAACTTCTACACATGACTCCATCCTCTTGATATTTTATAGATTTGTTTATTTTTGGAAGTTTCCTTGACTTTTGCAATTTCCTTAATGGTAAATTAAGGTAATTATCCTCAACTTGAGTTGGTAGGGTGGTAACTGGTTCTGTAACTAGTCTACCTTGTGCTTCGCTGTGCAGCGTTTGAACTTTTTGTGCCTTTAAGCAACATCGTGTCTCTTGGCTATTTTTAGAATTTTGGTTTCCGGGATTTGCGTTTGAAATTTAAAACCCCATGGTTCTTGATTTATAAGCGCTTCTTTGAGATGTGATATCTGCTGTAATGAAGCATTGAATTGTATCTTTTGTGACAATATAAGCAGTTAAATTTACTTTTGCAATTATAGGATTGTGTGAGTGGGACAGGCAGTTTGTACAGAGTCCTGTTGTCCAGACAAAGTTGTTCCTTTCATTTATTTTTTTTTTTTCGTGATGAGAGCGATATCTCTCATAGAAGTAACGACTTTTCTGGAAAAGCGGCGGTGCAAATGTTTACCAGAATCGGGTCGCAGCTGTCTGTGGGGATACTTAGTGTCAATAGAACCGACAAACAATTTGAAACAGTGGATTGTAATTTGATGAATTCTATACTTGTTTCTTTCTTAATTTTTGGCAAGTTCATTTGTGTCGTTACTTGTTTATCGACCAGTATTCTTTCATTTTCATATCTCGCTTTTAGAGCTTCCCAAGCCAAATTGAAAATTTTCGTCCGTCATTAATAGCGAACTGTTTTACTATTATGCCTGCTTGACCTTTGGTTTTGTATCTGAGGTGATACAATTTTTGTGCTTTTGATAGTTGCGGATAGTTGATGTAAATGGCTGTAAACATGTCCCGGAAGGACGGGCCCTTCTTCATAACCTCCATAAAATGTTTCTGTGTCACATGCGGGCAGTTCGAGGTAGATGCCTGAACTTGCCTTTTGACTGTCTATTTGTGGCAGCTCTACTCTACTGTGGGGAGTAGGTGCAATTGCTTTTGTTAGCTTTAATTGATCGGAGATCATAGCTTTCGTTTCTTCATACTGGTCTAAGCAGTTTTCGTATATTGCGTAAACCGAGTATTTAAAATTATGTGGCAAGTCTGAATCGCCAGTTTCTAATATGGCGTCATGAGCCACTTGGAGGCGAGTCCAAAAATTTTTTAAGATTTTGGCTTTTAATTTCTAATAACGATTCCGAGTTTTCGTGAATCGGTGAAGCGGCAAATCTAGTGCAGTATCTTGTTAAACTGTCACTTTCTGAAATGAATAACAACCTGTTGTGAGCATGTAGCTAATGCAGGTGTATTTTGATTTTTATTATTATTCTTTGTTATTACTTTATTGTAAAATATTTGTCAAACTGAGTTAAACTTGTGTCAGTGTAAACCGAACACTCTTTTCAATAAATAAGAATTTATTTATTTCGTATAAAACGGATTTTTTATTTTTTATTATTATCACTAAACGATATTATTTATTTATATTTTAGTTTGAAGTATTTTTCCGCACTTTTAATTGATTAACATTTTTTTCGTCCTTATGTTGGTATTTAGGTACACGCCAATACTTGGACTTATACGAATGTACATATATATGTGCTTGTGAAAGTACTTTTGTTTTGTGCAATTGAGAGCTCGCTGAGGAGATCAATGCGCTATTTACATAAGCATGCATGAATTGTTTGTGTGCTTATGGTTATGCTTTGTTCGTAAGCAATTGAGAGCTCGTTAGAGAGATCAATTCGCTTTTTGTAGGCAATCCTGCTTGTTTTTGTTTGCCAAGGAACAAAAGGTATTGCCGGATATTTGCCAATTCGGACTTTGAAAAGATATGTGTATGTATATGTATGTTTTAATATATGGACATGTTATATATATGTACGTTAGCTTGAATACATATATTCACATTAATAATTGTTGTCTACCCGATCTTTTTTTATGTTTGAATTTTAAAATTTAAAATAAATTTAGCAGCGGTTAATTATGCTCTAATTTTGACGGTACTTTTTAGTACAATAACTACTTAAAATTTAATAGTTTAATATTTCCCAACGTAAGGTATATCGAGAATGGCAGATTGTATGTCATATGTAATCTTAAGGTACGCTTCTATATTTTTGCGATAGAAGGAAAGCGCGCAACGGAATTGTTAATCTGCAGGTATGCTACCGTATGCACTTTTTTAATATAATTGGTATATATTATATATACAAATGAACGAAATTTTGCACATATGTATGCATGTTTTTTGTTTCTCTTTTTATATTTTAGTTAATTTTTTGACTTATGCAAACCTGCTTATTGTTCTGGTTAAACATAAGGGGTGTTGCTTGTTTTAGACCTGTTATGAATTCAGGAAGATAAGTATATGTATTTAGGGATATATTTATATGTGTATATGTAATGACATTGAATATATACATATTTATAGTGTACATATGTACTTGATAAAACTGCGGAAATTTTTGAATTTACGTATAAACCAGTTTGGATACTGGTTTTTCGGTAGGTTCTAAGCAAAAAAACCGAAACTTAAAATATATGTACATATGTATTAGGTTGTCAAAAAAGTAATGCGGTTGAATGATTTATTGAATTTATTGAAATGGTTTATAACGGTTTAATGACTCATGCCCAGCTCTTGACCGATGCTACGGCTGCTACTATGCCGGTCTCTTTCGACCAATTCAGCGATTTTATTGCAATTTTCGACGACAGGCCTTCCGGAGCGTGGCGCATCTTCGACCTTCTCTACACCAGAACGAAAACTTTGAAACCATCGTTGTGCGGTGGAAATGGAAACTGTATCGGGTCCATAAACTGCACAAATTTTATTGGTGGCTTGAGATGCATTTTTGCCTTTATCGTAGTAATTTCTCTTTTTTTTCTCCATGTTTGCGACGCTATAACTCACCAACGACTTAAAAGAAACGACAATCAATCAAACACGTGTTAGCGCGTGAAATGAGCATTCCAAAAAGGTATAGCATGTTGACGAATAAAACTAGAACAACGCGCTTTCAGCGCCAACTAGCGAAAATACCGCAATCTAATATGTGCTTGAAAAATTAGTTGCTTTTATTTATTATTATTATTTTTGGTAATCTACAGTGCCTGTCACTATGGCTGGGAAAGGACCATGTCAAAATTGTAACCACTTTCGTAATGACTGTGCCCATATACATACGTTGAGATAGTTTAGATGGGCATAACACACTCTAGTTTAAAATAAAAAATGTATTTTATTGGTATAATCTTTAACTTTGTACAATGTTATTCTAAAGTTAATTTATATGTTAAATGTTTCAAAAATTTATTTTCCAAGTATTAAATCATGGGGATCAGAAGGCTAATTTCAGCGCGCGGGATTGGTGTTGAAAAAAGCAATGTTGACGTGCGGCGCAGTATCGAAACGAATGTATAAACGAATGTGACGACAAACAGCGATGATCCAATCCTTTTGATAGTTGACATCTGCTGTGATGAAATCTACTGTGTCCCACCGGGTGGTGTATTGGTGATGATGTGGTGGGTTGTGATAGGGTGCGCCAGTTTTCCCGGATAGAGTGGGGAGGCTTAACTCATTTAAACACTGTGATCACTACATCTTGAACTGGATCCTCTGAAATTAGATAACCAAACAGATTTCGTTAAGGTAATATTAAATCTAGTAATTAGTTGAAAGAATAAGCAAAATAAAACAATTTGACAAACTAAAATTTCGGCCTTAAAGTGTTTATAAAAAAATATTTGTCAGTGAGAAAAAATTTTCGTGTAATTACCAAAAATTACATTTACCAAGTAAAAGAAAACATCCATATAACCCTCACGCTACCGACCATTTTTTACATACGCGGACGATAACAAGACAAGTTACAATTGAGTTAAAAAACCCTATTCGGTACAACTGGTGGTAACAAAAGGGTGGCAAGTCCAGCAATAGCCGACAAAGGCTGCGTGATAAAAACCAGGTCAGAAGATAGATTCTATTTGTTGAATGGACGTGTTTACTCCTTTGGAAAGGGCTGAGGTAGTAAACCTTTCACGAAATACAGATTTTTTTATACACATGCGTTATACGTAGGAACAAAAGTTGAAAGGGTACACGTTACTGGTAGTTGATGAGGTCAAAACAGAGAAAGCTGCAGATATTTCCTTACACACATGTGTTCAAACAAATATACGTACAAATATCAATTTTCAATCATAAACATGAGGCATGTATCAAATTGACCTTTCCAATTGGCGACTTTATGCCTGTACATATACATATATATTATGGATGAGAGCCTGACATATGTACTTATGTAGTACATGCACTGTTTGTTACGACATGCAACAATATACAAGGTGGGTTTCAAAGTAAACAAGATTTTGAATCTAGCGCCCCTGGTGGCCTTCTAAACTGTGCGTGAGTTCATCAAAAATGAGTGAAATCATCATTGAAATTCATGGAAATGTAATTGAACGTCTCCAAAATATCGATTTATTGCATTTATATGGAATATTTGGGCTTACAAAAGGTGTGAGCACGCCTTGTTCCGCACAAATTGACTGACGAACAAAAATTGTTTAGAATCCAACATTCGAAACACATCATTAAAGAGATCAAAAAGGACAAAAACTTCCACAATATTGTGACTAGTGACGAAACGTGGTGTTTCCAATATGATCCCGAAACGAAACGATAGAGGGCTGAATGGAAGGAACTGGACGAGCCGAAACCCAAAAAATCGCGCAGTGAAGACAATGCTAATTTGTTTTTATGATTCCAAGGGCATTGTTGTTGGCGTTTGTTGCACGATTATTCACATTTTAACCATTAACCACCCTCCGTATTCATATGATATGGCACCGTGCGTTTTCTTCCTTTTCGGAAAAAAGGCGTACCGGCCAACGAGCTAAAACACTCGATGCAAGAGGTTGTGTTGTGTTTTTTGTTTATTTTGGAATGCACCTTGTACGAATGCCCAAATTTGACAACGATTTCTTATGTACGTAAGCATTTTCGAATGCTTATGGGCAAGTTTACTCTCAGTGGGTATATTGAAAAGCAAGCCCATTAGGGGTATTGTTTTTATACCCTGAACAGGGTATATTAACTTTGTCACGATGTTTGTAACACCCAGAAGGAAGCGTCGGAGACCCTATAAAGTATATATATAAATGATCAGTATGTTGAGCTGAGTCGATTTAGCCATGTCCGTCTGTCTGTCCGTCTGTCCGTCTGTCCGTCTGTCTGTATATATACGAACTAGTCCCTCAGTTTTTAAGATATCCTTTTGAAATTTTGCAAACGTCATTTTCTCTTCAAGAAGCTGCTCATTTGTCGGAACGGCCGATATCGGACCACTATAACATATAGCTGCCATATAAACTGAACGATCGGAATCAAGTTCTCATATGGAAAACTTTCGCATTTGACAATGTATCATCACCAAATTTGGTATAGATTATTTTCTAGGGCAAAAATGTAATATCCGAGAAAATTGTTCAGATCGGTTAACTATAGCATATAGCTGCCATACAAACTGAACGATCGGAATCAAGTTCTTGTATGGACAACTTTCACATTTGACAAGATATGTGCACGAAATTTGGTATATATTATTTTCTAAGGCAACAATGTAATCTCTGAAGAATTTGTTCAGATCGGTTAACTATAGCATATAGCGGCCATACAAACTGAACGATCGGAATCAAGTTCTTGTATGGACAACTTTCACATTTGACAAGATATATTCACGAAATTTGGTATATATTATTTTCTAAGGCAACAATGTAATCTCCAAAGAAATTGTTCAGATCGGTTAACTATAACATATAGCTTCCATACAAACTGGACACATAGTTACTAATAGAAATGCACCTGTGAAGGGTATTTAGCTTCGGTGCAACCGAAGTTAACGTTTTTTCTTGTTTCAATAGCCTTTTCTGACAGATCACGCATGGAAAGATTTACGCCTGAAAAACGTTCACAAATGTTTCAACTTTATTACGAAAATTCACGTTCTGTAAAAATGAGTTTCGCGTGTTTCGTTCAACTTATAGTCAAGATAATCGGTCTACTGAGTGTACTATTCGCAACAACATAACCTAGCTTGAGACTTATCATTCATTATTTAATAACATTCGAAAGGATATCTCTAGTACTCAGTGAAAGAAAAATAGAGCCGTAGCTGAGTGTCTACATGAAGGCTGTGGAGAGATTCCGGGCCGCAGCAACTCAAACTGGCGTATATAACGACTTGGCACATTTTACGTCGAGATCTAAAACTGAAACCGTTTAGAGACTTCGGTGAGCACATAATTTCACATTTTGTCCACCGAGATAATGTGGTATCATACCATTAGACCCTTTACTGTGGGGATATGTAAAGTCTAAAGTATACGAGGGTAATTCTGCTTTTTTTACCGCTTTTCACACTACAATGCATCAACTTTTCATACAGTAAATTCGTTTTTTTTTTTTTCAAAATATTAATTTGCTTAACTTTACACCCAAAAGCCAATTCTTTTTTAATATACATAAACAAAAGTGGTAGTTTCAACGGATTGTCTCCAAATAAAAGTTCAAAATCTAGAAATGTACAGTTCTGCAAACAATTAAAGCTCTTCAAGTTTTATTTCGTTTTGCTAGTGTATGCAACATGGAAGTGCAGCAATGTTCCTCACAATGTGAACTTTAACCACGAGATTTGCCCCAAAGCACCTAGCACACAGTAAATATCCCTGTCTGGTGGTCACAGCAGTAACCATAGTCGTTGCATTTACATGATTTTTGTCTGCAATTTTTGTCAGTAACAAAGGAGTGTACAACACAACACGCATACAATGGTTATTTTCACCAAGCGTTACAAGCTATACCAGATGCTTATTTTAATTGATTTTGAATGTTAAAATTTGAATATAAAAAAAAAATACCAAAATTTTTATTTGCATTTGTCATTTAAACCATTCACTATAGTATGACTAGTCTGAAATATACAAATTACAGCATGGTGTACGATTTTAACTCGATAAATTTGTCATTGCTTTTACATAAGATTTTTTGAAAAAAGAACAGAAGTGGCAAAGAAAGTACTAATCGAAGCCTGCTACTTCCATCCGAAAGAACTATTTTAGGCAAGTCGCACTCTTGAACTATTTGAAATCAATTAAACATTAGGAATATATTAAGAACATTTTTTTCTATAAATATTTTTATTCATTAAATATCAATTTCATATCACGCAAAAATATATCAGCGATAGTTGACAGAAAAAGAGTTAAGGAACAGAAAAATCTTTGAAGAGACACCCTTATTGACACCAAACATCGACAGCGACTTATCACATATGTCTCATAACATTTGCTCCAATTACTTATTATAAAGATAGCGCTCATACCATATGAACATAAAAACAAGGCAACCAAAGAAACCATAAACAAGCTTATAAATAAACTATTGTTGTACTACTGTGCCCAAAAAAATAAGGTGACATTTGAATTTCAACTGCTCGCGTCGAAGGATTTGGAGAATTATTTTTTTTTAGGTTGGTAGTATTGTCAGTCACGTTTATGTCAAATTTAATGTCAAAATATTCATTAGTGTTTGAGATACCTCTCCGAGCCGTTCGATACCAAACGAGGTTTCAGACAAGGCGACTCCCTATCGTGCGACTTTTTCAATCTGCTGCTGGAGAAAATTATCCAAGCTGCAGAACTGAATCGAGCAGGTACAATCTTTTATAAGAGTGTACAGCTGTTAGCGTATGCCGATGATATTGGGCCTCAACACCCACGTCGTTTGTTCTGCTTTCTCCAGACTTAACAAGGAAGCAACGCAAATGGGTCTGGCAGTGAACGAGGGCAAGACGAAATATCTCCTGACATCAAACAAACAGTCGTCGCACTCGCGACTTGGCTCCCACGTCACTGTTGACAGTCATAACTTTGAAGTTGTAGATAATTTCGTCTATCTTGGAACCAGCGTAAACACTACCAACACCGTCAGCCTGGAAACCCAACGCAGGCTTACTCTTGCCAACAGGTGCTACTTCAGACTGAGTAGGCAATTGAAAAGTAAAGTCCTCTCTCGACGAACAAAAGCCAAACTCTATAAGTCACTCATAATTCCCGTCCTGCTATATGGTGCAGAGGCTTGGACGATGACCACAAACGATAAGGCGACGTTACGAGTTTTCGAGAGAAAGGTTCTGCGAAAGATTTATGGTCCTTTGCGCGTTGGCCACGGCGAATATCCCATTCGATGGAACTATGAGCTGTAAGAGATATACGACGACATTGACATAGTGCAGCGAATTAAAAGACAGCGGCTACGCTGGCTAGGTCATGTTGTCCGGATAGATGAAAACACTCCAGCTCTGAAAGTATTCGACGCAGTACCCGCCGGGGGAAGCAGAGCAAGAGGAAGACCTCCACTCCGTTGGAAGGACCAAGTGGAGAAGGACCTGGCTTCGCTTGGAATATCCAATTGGCTCCACGTAGCGAAGAGAAGAAACGACTGGCGCTCTGTTGTTGACTCGGCTATAATCGCGTAAGAACTTTGAGATACGTGTCGTTTTGTGAGCTGCTAAAATTGAGTTTTTCGTTTTTTACGATGTCGAAATTTGTTGAGCAAGGAATTTGTATTAAATTTTGTTTACGGAATCAATTTTCTGCTGCGGATACGTTGAGGATGGTGCAGAAAGCCTTTGGTGATGAGGCTATGTCTAAAAAAATGTTTACAAGTGGTATAGTGAGTTCCGAGCCGGCGGTAAACGTGTCGAAGACGGAGAGCGTCCAGGGCGACCATCAACCTCAACCGACGAAGCTCACTTTCAACAAATCAAAGATTTGGTGTTGAAAAACCGTCGATTAACAATTAGAGACTTTGCTGATGAAGTTGGCATAACGAAAGGCTCAGCCAATACCATTTTGATGTTTTGGGCCTCAAGCGCGTCGGGAGGGGATTACTTTGAAGGGGATGAAATTGATTTGGGAGAATAAATAAAGAATTTTCAAAATAAATACAATGTACTTATTTTTCGGGCACAGCAGTATATAAGTAATAAATACATTCATGAACGAAATTTTTTTAACATACATAGCTACATTTTCAATTCGTGTACACAAATCTACGTATGTAGTACAGTAGAGGCCCGCTAATCCTGATCAATTAAAACTGGTCCCTATCCGGAATATAAGGGAATCTGGTTTACCAAAGATATACCAGAACTTTGTATTAAGAAAAAATATTTATAAATTATGTTTGTTTATTTTAACAAATAATACAAATGTTCCAATAATTTTGTTTAGCCTCCATTGCTTGCTGCCGTAGCGTTCTAAGAATACACAAACTGTCCGATTCAACGTTATTTTCCTCTGACCATTGTATACAGGTGCTGAAGCTTTTAATAGCGTTTTCATGTTTAGCTTTTGGTTCATTGTTTTCGACTTCTTCAACGGAGGAATCGTCGTCACTATGGAGGGGTAAATGGTCGTTATCTCCAATAAGCCATGTGGAATGTGTGTCTGGAATTTAAAGATGAAAGCTTACGATTGTAGTGTATTTTCTATGGAAAATTTTTACAGGCCTTGGTTAAGTTCTTAATGTTAATAATAAGGGCTATCATTTTCAGGGAATTTTTTAAGGACTGAAAAAAGTTAATAGTTAAAAAAAACACCCTAATGTATATATATATATACTTATCACTTCATCACTTTTATTTAGTTTTTTGCTTATTTCGCATTTATATATTCTGTTCCTTGACTACCCGTGAACTTCTAAATTGCTTTTTAAATTTTATACGTGTTTGTACTGTTCCGCTACCAGAAGTCGCCTGCGGTACCGGAAAGATGAACGTTAGGCAGATGGCGAGAACTTGGACACACTTTAATGTATGTTCACATGTTTGAGGCTAAAAACAAAGCTATGAACTCAAGGTGATGGATACATCAAAAAAATATTAAATCAATCATAGCGATTTTCTTTGACAGCAAAATTATGACTCTTAGTGTGTTGAAACATTACCAAAAAAAATAAAAATGTGTCACAGAATAAGCATTTAAATATTTTTTGTAGTGTTATTTAACACGCGTTCAATAATTTATCTTTTGATGCTGAGTCAACTAGACAAAATTTAATACTTTCCACTTTGTAATTTAACCCGCCATAATAGTCTTATTTAATTGTGTCGCTTTCTCCATTAACTTGTATGCACATGATTAATATAAAAACTTCTCAGGAAAATTAATCTATTAATGAAACACCTGCCTGATTTTTTTAAACGGTGTTTTTTTAAACTGGTGGTTTTCAAGTGAAAATAAACGGCATATATATTAATGCTATGGACAAGATTTTTGCTTTATCATGCAATAAGGGCTAAGACGACTGCGGCTCGCTTAAATAAATTCCAGCCGACAAGTCCAGTTTCAATCACTTTTTGCAGCATTTGGAGATACACATAAGTCAGCAACAACCGACCGAATGTTCTCTTTAAAGGCGTCAAATGCTTCGTGATTTTCTACATAGACAAGCGACTTCATATAACCTCGCAAAAAATACTGGTATTCCAGAATTTCTAATTCGCATGGTCTTGGCGGCGTAGCCACAGACCCACGACGGGTGACAATGCGCTCTCCAAATGACTGCGCCTAAACAATTTTGTGAGTTATTATCACTTCAAATGCGATAATTATTCTTAGCACACTTATAAGAGCAAACGTCTCCATTAAACAAAATTTTGTTGGGAAAATCGGCCTCGGTGAATATCGCGTTTGGTCCATTCACTTAACGTTGTGCCGGAGTAAGTCAGTTTATAATAAAATCTTAAACTAAAGTATGTGTATATCAAGTAACAAAAAAACAAAAAAAAAAAAAAGACCAACTTGCAAGACAAGATGGCCTGATTGAAAATCACACGTCCATTAAAATTTGGATTCTCGTAGCAAAACATTTGGAAAAGCGCAGTTTGTTTCAATTATTCTTGTATTTCGCTATGGATTGAATAAATATGTACACTTAAGTAGGCTATTAGAAGTAAAGCTTTAAACAACTCTTAACATTTAATAAAAAACGAAGCCGCTTTTATCTACCGAGTGATTTGCAGTATAAGAAAATAATTTATTATTCAAGTGTAAGAAATACAAATATTGAAAACAACAAAAAATTAGTAACGTTTTTAAATTGTTATAAATTTGCCAGATTAAAAGACATTGCTTTCAATTATTAATGAGTTATAAAAGGTACCAGTTTTATTAAGTTTGAGACTAAAAGGAAAGTGGAAAATTTCTATTATACATATATCAAAATTTTCTTATTATATACTCAGGTGAGTATGATGGTTGCGGGACGATATTGTTTGCTAATTTGGCGAAAACTCTCCAATTATCGTGTTGAAAACACCAAGAGTTGTCAACTTGTTATTTTGGACTCTTTTAACGAATAGCTTCGTGCAATAGGGTGGGTCGATTCCGGACTTTTTTCGATTTGGGATTTCTAATAGTGCGAAGTGTCCTTAGTACGAGTACTTCCTGATTCCAATGCAACTTTTTGTTTTGAGATTGGATTGCATCTTCAACCCCAACTCCGGCCTTGAAATTTCGGAAATTCGCCTAAAATCGTGAAATTGTCCACCTAGCGCCTGAAATACGCATCTCATGGCAAAATGTATAAAACAAAAGTTATTTGTCACGTCATTTGCTACCGAAATGGTATACGTGACCATGGCCGTAGGACGAACCGTTCCCGAGATATGAGCGAAAATGCGGCGCGCCGCAGCGCAAGGTGAAAATCGGCTTGCGGCCACACTTCTTGACGTTGATTTCGCCGGGTGCTATCACTCACATTCATTCACCTACGCCAAAGGACACGTTGGGAAAGGTCTCCACACAAATATTTTTTCATCGAGTTCCTTCACTCTTGTTGGTGATTTCGCCGAGTTCTATCTCTAACATTCATTTCCCTGCGCCATACGACACGTTCGGACTGGTCTCCATACAAATATTTTTTCATCGAGTTCCTACACTCTTTTCGGTGATTTCGCCGAGTGCTATCACTTATATTCACTCAACAGAAAACAGAACTCAAAATGTATGTATCTAAATTTAAATTTAGACAGAAATGTCCTGTGTTGGCATATATCCGTACAATCCCTCTGAGTCCCAGTTACGTACTTACCAGGATGTTCTTTTGTGTTATCAGTTTGAAAGATTTCGTATAGGGTGATTGCGAGGAGACAACTATGAACCTAGGAGTAAAAAGACAGAAATACAGAAATAGTTGCAAAAAAGGTTGAAAATACTTTCAAAAAGTTATCTATTCCGATAGTTTCACACACTAGGGTTGTACAAATGCTCACCACATACCATAAGAAACTTCTGACTGTTAAACAAATGTTTTTAAGGAACCCAATAGGTTTGAGCTCTAAAAGAGACGACTTTGTCTCCTCTGCCGAAAAATTATTTGACATCGCTGTTTGTAAATGCATTTATTTTTCTTCTTGCACTTGTCCAAAGGAAAGGAAAGTTCCTATCAATGAACAACCATTTCTCTTGGACCAGAGAACCAGAAGAATTGGTCGCATTGGAAGTGTTGATCTACCTGAAACAAAAAAGATTACAAAGAAAAATGAACGTAAAGAAAAGCTTTCAAAACATCATTCAACATCAACACTTACCAGAAAAGTATCAGCTAGAACACGTGACCATTCAGATCAACCAGACTCTCATACAGACGACAACAATGTAGGTGCGTCGCACATGGATTCTTTCAAAAAGGATGCTGATGAGGAATTTTCTCTTCCATCCTCTAAACCCAAACAAAACACACTAGTATAAGAACACACTGCTTTAGTTGCTCAAAGATTTGAACTAAGTGATAGAGCAGCGGCCTTGATTGTTTCATCTGCTTTTCTGGATGCCACAAAAGTAGATTTGATAACAGAGGATCAGGCTAGCTTTGTCACTGACAAATGCAAGATTAGTCGGGCAAAAAAAAGTGTTGGAGTTAAGCTCCAAAACACAGAAACTATTGACTCTGTATGTGGGCTGTATTTTGACGGCCGCAAAGACAATACACTTACACAAGTCAGCGAAGGTGACCCCGACACTATCAAAGAGGAACATATCTCTCTTATAGCGGAACCTGGTTGTTTTTTACTTTGGCCACGTCATCTCTCTTTCCGGGTCAGCTGAGGATGAGACGCATGCTATATGGCAACATTTACAAGACAATTCAGTTGATGTGGAACATCTAAAAGCTGTCGGTGCTGATGGCACCAACACGAACACAGGTTGGAAAGGTGGAATCATTCGGAAACAAGAAGAAAGAATAGGTAGGCTATTACAGTAGGTTGTTTGTCTTCTATATTTCAACGAACTTCCATTTCGTGCTCTTTTCGAACACATAGATGGTGTCTCAAAGAGTCCAAATACATTCTCTGGCGACATAGGTAAACGGCTCCCTGATTGTGAGAAGTTGCCTGTTGTCAAATTGGAAAGTTTTCCATCCTGCTAATTACCTTCTGAGGATATTAATTAGACCCAACTTAGCACAGACCAAGCTTATCTCTATAAAATATCAGAAGTTGTTATTTCCGGTCAATGTTCCTCAGAGTTAGCGTCGATGCATCCATGTGTAACATGTGCAAATCTCGCTGGCTCACCTGTGCAAACAGAATTCTGAGATTATACATTTCTACTGACAAACCAACAAAGGAAATAAAGATTTTGGTCAAGTACATGATTCTCAATAAGATTCAACAGTTCAATCAATGATGGCTCGCGCCATCTCTGTGCTGCAATTCAAAGGTCGAGATACTTACCTGCTAAACTGTGCAAAGTTGTCGATTCATTCATTCAACGGAATGCTTTCTTTGCTCTTCCAGAAAACACTCTCTTTAGTAATGATGACTGACGAACGGATAGAAGTCTGAAAGTTGGCTCTTGACCGGCTTCTGGCAGCCAGAGAAGCAGAGTCTGACACTGAAAATTTAAGGGTTAGATGTAGTAAAGTGCCAAAGCTGAATTTCAAAGCTAATAATTACTACGATATGATTAACTGGAAGACTATTACCTTGACTGTTCCACCAGTTCTTTGTTCAGTTTCTAACGAAGAACTCATAAAAGGGCTGTCGGGAGACACTGCAGAGGTATGGAAATGTAGTGAATTCCCCTCTCACACCGTGGCAGTCGAGAGAACCTTCAAACTGGTGACAGAGGCATCTTCTAAAGTTATTGGCCCCCAATCTCGTGATGATTATATACGCTCTACACTGAAATCTAGGCAACAAGTGCCAAAGTTTCAACAAAAATTTTCCAAA
>CM050323.1:97583995-97614159 GCA_027475135.1 Bactrocera correcta | reverse complement strand
TCCGCATCACATCGAAGTTCTTCAACATATCGCTGATTTTTTCCCCACGCCTCAACGGAAGAAAAGGACACTGTGACTAAAGATAATGCCTTCTATGAGCGCTTGAAGCGCACCTATGAGAGCTGCACCCGCCACGATGTTAAAATCATGCTTGGCAATTTTAACGCCAGGGTGGTCAAGGAAGGCATCTTTGGTACAACAGTCAGTTATTTCAGCCTCAACGAGAAAACATTCCCAAAATGGGTTGAGGCTAATCGACTTCGCCGGGGCCTGAAATATAGTTATCTGTAGTACTATGTAGATTCCAGCATAAGAATATTCATCAAGCTACTTGGCTGTCTCCGGATCAAAAAACCACCAACCATCGATCATGCGATAGACGGAAGAAACGTCTCAAATGTTCTTGACGTGTGTGCGCTCCGAGGTTCTAATATCGACTCGGACCACTATCAAGTTGCAGCCCAAATTCGCACCTGCCTCTGTACAACAAAAAACGCACGTCAATAAGCATAAGAAAAGTTCGACGTCGAGTAGCTGCAATCACAACAGACAGCCGAACGATTTTCTACTCGGCTTGCACTCCTGCTCTCTGAGAGCACTCGTCAACAACTCGGTATATATATATATAAAAGGCATTTCAAACTCCTTACGTACAGCTGCAACCGAAATTATTGGTTTTCGGAAAGCGCAAAAAAACAGCTGGTACGACGAGGAGTGCCGTGTCGCAGCGGAGAGAAAACAAGCTGCCTACCTCGCAACGTTACGATCGCCCACAACATGTGTGGATGAGATAGATACCGAGAGTTGAAGAGGGAAGCTAGACAAGCTGGCCGACAAGAGTAATGCTCGAAAATTCTACAAAAATAATGCGGTGACTAACACAAGGTTTAAAAACCGGAGCATACTCTTGTTGAACCCCCAAAAGTGATCGATTTCCCAATCGATGATAATGGAGCAGATGTGCCATTTCCCGCCGCGAAGAGGTTCGAATAGCAATTACCCGTCTGAAGAACAACATAGCGGCGGGGGCCGATGGATTGCCGGCCGAGCTATTCAAACATGGCGGTGAAGAACTGATATAAAGCATTCATCAGCTTCTTTCTAAAATACGGACGGACGAAAGCATTCCCAACGATTGGAATTTAAGTGTGCTCTGCCCAACCCACAAAAAGTCTCCTAAGCATCACATATAAGGTTCAATCGGACATATTGTGTGAAAGATTAAAGTGCACTGTAAAAAACTGATAGGGCCTTGTTAGACATGGAAAATCAGCAACCGACCATATATTCACCATGCGCCAAATATTGGAAAAGGCCCGTGGAAAGGGAAACGACACACACCACTTTTTCATCTATTTTAAAGCTGCTTTTGACAGCACGAAAAGGAGCTGCCTGTATGCCGCGATGTCTGAATTTGGTATCCCCGCAAAACTAATACGGCTGTGTAAGCTGAGAAATAAAGTCTTATCTAGACGAACAAAAACCAAACTCTATTAGTCACTCATTACTCCCGTCCTGCTATGCAGAGGAATTCGCAATGACAACATCTGATGAGTCGACGTTACGAGTTTTCGAGGGAAAGATTTACGATCCTTTGCGCGTTATCGCATTCGATAGAACGATGAGCTGCATGAGATATATGATAACATTGATATATGTAGTTCAGCGAATTTAAAGACAGCGGCTACGCTGGCTAGGTCATGTTGTCCGGATGGACAAAAACACTTTAGCTGTGAAAATATTCGACGCAGTTCCCAGTCGGAGGAGCAGAGGAAGAGGCAGACCTCCACTCTGTTGGAAAGGCCAGGTGGGGAAGGACCTGTGTTCGCTTGGAATCTCCAATTGACGCCATGTAGCGAAAAGAAGAAACTCGGCTATAATCGCAGAAGCGCTGTCTACGTCAGTAAAGAAGAAGAAGACTGGCCTGCTTCATTGGCTTCTTTTTTAGTTAATCTCTTAATGCCTAGCGCATTTATGACTTCACGCATTCTTATCAGTTGAATAATGTAATACAAATACCATGAAAGTTTTGAAAGTTAATTGTGGTCAGCATTTTTGTGCGGCAATAACAAGCTATGGTGTGTCACGTGGTGACCGCGAGCGGTGTAAGTGAGCGGTCGTTTAGGAACGACGTGGTTGCTCTCTCGCTCTTTCCTTGGATTCATTTGCCGAGCGATTTTAAATTGCAACAAGGCATGTATAACTTACAAGTTGCAAGCTGTAAGTTGCAAGTTGCCAGTTGCAAGTTGAATGAGTGTTGCATAAATTTAGCAAACTTGGAAACAATAACTTATTGTCATTAAAAGTTACGATATGATCATTAAAATTTTAATTACAGCATTACAATACATACACACATATATACCTACAAGTGCTTGGTTACTAAGTATGTTTGTTGTAATGTAAGAAGTGGGGGCAGCAGTTGCATTACACACTTGTAGCTTGTTGTAAACGCTCGCTACCCATTCTCTTAAAGTTATAGTGTAATTAAAAATGTGAAGTTTTTTTTGATTCTTCTACTACACTTCTACTACTTTTTATGCTTTGCCGCTCGGCGTCACTACATTTTATACCCAGAACAAGGTACATAAAGTGTACTGTAAAGTTTGTAACACCCACAAGGAATCGTCGGAAATCATAGGTATGAATAAATGAAATCAAAAGTAAATTTATTCATATCCGTCTGTTTGTACATTTAGTATATACGAGATCTTCGTCTTCTTTCTTACTGGGGTATACAATGCTTCTGTGATTATAGCCGAGTTAAAAACAGCGCGCCAATCATTTCTTCTTTTCGCAACGTGCAGGTCCTTCTCCACCTGGTTTTTTCAACAGCGGTAAAGGTTCATCAGTTTTCAACAGAATGGAGGTCTTCCTGTTCCTCTGCTGCCCCCGACGGGAACTGCGTCGAGTACTTCCAAAAGCTGGAGTGTTTTCGTCCATTAGGGCGATATGACCTAGCTAGCGTAGCCGCTGTCTTTTAATTCCCTGAACTATGTCAATGTCGTCATATATCTCGTACAGGTCATCGTTCCATTCACTGCGGTATACACTGTTGCCAATTTGCAAATGACCATAAATCTGCCGCGACTTATTTATGAGAACCTTTCTCTCGAAAATTCGTAACGTCGACTCATCAAATGTTGTCATCGTCAATGGTTCTGCACCATATTGCAGGGCGGGAATGATGAGTGACTTGTAGAGTTTAGGTCTTTGTTCATCAAGAGAGGACTTTACTTCTCAATTGCCTATTCCGTCCAAAGTAGCACCTGTTGGCAAGAGTTTTCTGCGTTGGATTAAGAGGCTGACATTGTTAATACTGGTTCCAAGATAAACGAAAATATTTACAACCAGTCGTGAGTGCGACGACTGTTTGTTTGATGACGGGAGATATTTCGTCTTGTCCTCGTTGACTGCCAGACCCATTTTCTTTGCTTCCTTCGGGTATTTAGGTCAATGATATCAATGTCATCGGCATACGCAAGCAGCTGTAGTGTCTTATAAAAGATGCTCGATTAAGTTCTGCAACTCGTATTATTTCCTCCAGCAGCAGAGTGAAGAAGTTTCACGATAGAGAGTCGCTTTGTCTGAAACCTCATTTAGTATCGAACGGCTCGGAGAGCTCCTTTCCGATCCTGACGGAGCTTTTGGTGTGTTAGTTTTGCGGGGATACAAACTAGCCAGTTAAAATGAACTTATTGTATAGAAAACGTTTTTATTTGACAATATGGAAATTTGCCACAGATTTTATATTTTTCAAACTGATAGACCAAAATCATAATAAAGATGTTCATAAAAGATAATTATTTCTTAATTCGATCTTAATCATTTGATGTAATACTTTTAACCAATTTAGTTACACATATAGTTGCTATAAGAACTACACCTATGATGAGTATTATTGTTTCGGTGCAGCCGAAGTTATCGTTTTATGCTTTTGCAACATGTTGCTACAGAGTATAGTAATAGTTTTGGTCATCTAATGGTTGCACGTATCGCCTAAAACTAAATGATCAAAACGACGAGAAAAGTTGAAATCCGAGTGACTGTCTGTCTATCCGTCCGTCCGTGCAAACTGTAACTTGAGTAAAAATTGGCATATCCTAATGAAACTGGGTGTGTGCGTTCCTTGGCAAAAATTACGAGTTCATAGATGAGCGTAATCGGACCACTGCCACGCCTACAAAATTAAAAGAGAACTCATAAAGCCCCATAACATTAAAATGAAAAATAGCACTGTAATTTGGTACAGAGGATTGCCGTAAAAAAGCACACCTGTGGGCTAAAATTTTTGAAAAATTGGGCGTGGCCCGCTCTCTAATACGTTTAATGTATACATATATCTCCTAGACCACTACAGCTACAATAGCCAAATTCGCTTAGGATAATTCTTATAAGAACTTTTACCAACGGTGTGAAAATTAATGAAATCAGATAATAATTTCGTTCACTCCACATATAACGGTACTGTTAAAAACTACTTAAAACGCGATAAATCAATAGCTAAATGCGTCAGAGACATAACATTTAACGACCGAAATAAAAGGGCTTTAAAGAATCGAGTCGATGATAGGCGTGGCATCGTCCACTTTTATGTAAAATCACTAACTCAGAACCTGCTCTACCGATTTCAACCAAAATCGCTACATATGATTCTTCTATCGTTCCTATTTCACATACCGAAAATGGATGAAATAGGACTGCAACCAAGCTAGTTACAATCGGGACGATCGGAACAAACCATTTGTCGAATATGTCGGTCAGTGTATGAGTTATATATATAAAGTTGAACTTCCATAACTCGAAGTCTCTCTAACTCGAAATTTTTAATCTTTTTGGTGATTCGAGTTAGGGAAGTTCAACTGTACATATAATTGCTTGGATTCTTATCCTCTGATTGACGGCTTGCACCTTAAGGTAGCGCCTTGGCTTTGATTCCTGCATGTTGCAAGAGTATTAAATGTTCGATTGCACCCGAACTTAGCGCTTCCTTACTTGCTTCTGTTTTTATTCATTTCACTTTAGTTGCCTGTTAAAAGTTTTACTAAATGTCAGTATATGATTATGAGCGCTGCTAGAACTAAAGTAAGGAGTAAACTTTGATTAACAAGTGTCGCTTGGACTCATGAACATTGAAATGCCGGAGAGGCATCGAAATAGCAGTGCGGCGTGTGGTCATTGCTGTGGTTTGTAACAGCGCCTGTGTGGCAAATGCGCTAACATTTGCCGTTATATGACCGAGCTGACAAAACTATGCAGCAGCTTAACAGCTAGATGCTCGGAGCAACGTTTATGCATAATACTATTTTCGCTTCCATCTTTTCATATTTACGAAAGGCAAAAGATTGCAGTTCTTCCTAGTTAATATTAATTGTGCCGCTCGTAAGAAAGTTGCTCTCAAGTTGTTTTTAATTATAAATAAAAAATTTATCTTCGTAATAAAAGCGGTGAGAAATGGAATTTTTGTTGTAATTGTTTGTGACAGTAGAAGGAAGAATGGCACAAAGGCTTTAATAAATTATTGTGGGAAACTTAAGTTACAGAAGTGCAGAGCGCTTAGAATGCGTGTGAATATAGGTCACTTAAGTTATTCTAGACAAACACATACATACAAACGCTTTGCTTGTATACATAGTTTGTGCAAATATAAGTCTCAAACATTACATTTTAATTTCACTGGAAGAAATTGTATTCCTTTATTTGTAGAATACCGGAAATAAATAAGAAGGAAATTATGCTTTCAAACGAGTAAGAATTGCAGCTCTTCCTAGAAGAATTGCTCGTTTGTCACCATAGAAACAGCCTAACTTATTTATATATATAGTATTTAATAGACTCCTTCAGTCCATCTTTCTTTTTGAAAGAAGCAACATTATGAAAAGTAAGAAGCGAGAAAAAGTTAAATCAAAATGGAATTATTTAAAAAAATTGCAGGTAATAAAAGGTGTGGATTATCTTTACAAATATGTATATAAATTCCTATTTGAAATTAAAAAATTAAAATTTAGATTAAATAAAATTTTGAAATTTAAAAAATAGAAAAATTAAAGAAATAAACAGTTTGTAAAGTTAATGCTAACAGATCACCACCTTTACGATTTCTTCATATGATTTATATCGCCACTAAAAATCCCTAATTAAGTCAAATCATTTGACCTAAAAAGTCTTTTGTTAGGCCAAATTCCAGATATGATTCTGTCACCGAAAGCTTGTCTCTATGAATTTTTCATGCGCTTTGTGTTTTATTACTTACTGCAAACACTGACTTAAGGAGCTAAAATTTTCTTAACAATTTTTAGCGGTAAAGGTTCTACATCAGTTTTAATTAAATTATGGCTCAATAATACCTTCGACATGTCAACCTGCAAATTATAAGCTAGCAAAAGAGCCTGGAGAAAAAGTATAGATATCTGGGTGGCCATTAAATAAATTACTACTGAGCCCAAAAAATAAGGTGACAATTGAATTTAAACTGCGAACATCGAAGTTGGTAGTACTGTCAGTCACATTTATGTCAAATTTCTTGTCAAAATATTTATTAGTGTTTGAGATACGTGTCGTTTTGTGAGCTGCTAAAAGTGAGTTTTTCGTTTTTTTTCGATGTCGAAATTTGTTGAGCAAAAAATTTGCATTAAAATTTGTTTACGAAATCAATTTTCTGCTGCGGATATGTTGAGGATGGTGCAGAAAGCCTTTGGTGATGAGGCTATGTCTAAAAAAAAAATTTACAAGTGGTATAGTGAGTTCCAAGCCGGCCGTGAACGTGTCGAAGACGAAGAGCGTCCAGGGCGACCATCAACCTCAACCGACGAAACTCACGTTCAACAAATCAAAGATTTGGTGTTGAAAAACCGTCGACTAACATTTAGAGACCTTTCTGGTGAAGTTGGCATATCGAAAGGCTCAGCCAATACCATTTTGATGGATATTTTGGGCCTCAAGCGCGTCAAATCTCGACTGGTACTGAAAACATTTAATTTTTTGGAAAAAGGCGTCGCGTTGACGTGTGTGAAACGATGCTTTCCGACTACCAGGGTGTCATGAAATGCATTTAAACTGGCGAAGAGACTTGGATCTATGCTTACGACCCCTAAACAACCGATCAATCGAGCGAATATCGTGCCAAGAGAGTCGAGAACAAAAAAATCGCGCCAAAGTCGCTCAAAAATCGAGGTCATGTTGACTGTTTTCTTCGATTATCGTGGTGTTGTGCATTATAAATTCCTTCCAACCGGTCAAACAGTTAACAAGGGATATTATTTGAACGTTATGCGTCGTTTACGTAACGCTATCTGCCTAAAAAGGCCAGAATTGTGAAAAGACAATTCTTGGTTTTCACATCACGATAATGCACCGTCCCATACTGCCCTCGTAATTCGTTACCATTTCGTCAAAACCTCAACCCATATCGTTCCGCAACCACCGTATTCAATTGATCTGGTGCCGTGCGACTTCTGGATGTTCACCAAGCTCAAAAGGCCTCTCCGGGGACACCGTTTTTATACGATAGATGAGATTCAAGCCGCAACGAAGACTGAAGGCCATTTTGGAAAGTGACTACAATCAGTGTATCGAAGATTGGAAAATCCGTTGGCATAAGTGCATTGCATCTGGAGGGGATTACTTTGAAGGGGATGAAATTGATTTGGAAGAATAAATAACGAATTTTCAAAATAAATACAATTATTTTGCCTTATTTTTTGGGCACAGTAGTATAAACAAGTAAGGAAGAAAAATTTTCCCATGCAATCGCACATTTTGTACTCTTGCAACGTGCCAGGACCAATGCCAAAGAAATACCTTAGGGTGCAAAACGTCAACCAGAGGATCGGAATCCAAACAATTATAAATATATACATAACTCATCCGCTGAGCACCATATTTGCTATATGGTTTTTTTTTTTAAATTTAAAGAAAATAATTATAAGAGTATTTGGTATTATATGGGGAAATTTTAGTAATTCATGGACCCAGTTCTCATGCTTTTGGCATTAAACTATAGTGTATCCAATATTACCAGTTCACTTAATTTTGACGATAGTTCGAAAATCTTATATTAAGTATATAGGAAAGTGTATTGATCCGATTATATCTTTATTTTTAAGACATGCAATTAAAAGGCTATGATTTCATCCAAGTTCCTCATATGGAGAAAAGTCAACTAATATTCGAAAAATTGAATATTGCTTAAATGGTACTAGGCCAAGTTTTTCAAATTTTATCCATTTTAGGCAGAAATATACACTGTTATGAGTAAAACAAGCATTCTTAATTTTATTAAGACAACCAACATATTGACCTATATACGCGATATAAAGTCACTCCGAAGTTCGAAAATCTTTGTATTGGGTATATGGGGGCTAAAGGAAGTATTGGTCCGATTCAATCCATATTTGACACACGAACAAACTACTAGCAGGAAAAAAAATTTTTCTACAGTTGTGGTTCAATTTTCACAATTACGAGTATTGGCCACAAAGTGACATTGTCGTAAAAATTTTTATATCGTTATATTAGTTCCTTCTTAATTTGTATATCTAATCAAATAGAATTTAAAATGGAGTTATATGGAAACTAAGGATAGTTGATGTCCGATTTCGCCCATTTTCACACTGTAGCAGAGATGTTAAAATATTGTCATATATTTGTTTGAAATCCGTGAATCGGTTCCTGGAACATGTGATTTCACTTAAAAGAAGGTGGTGTCACGCCCATTGCTTAATTTTGACCACTGCTCTTATAACGTTGTCTAGTACCATCTCGGTAGTAAAATTTAAAGTCTCTTTACTTTTTGTTTATTGAAATTTTTATCTCACAGGTGACCCTTGCTTACACAATCCTCTGTACCAAATTGCAGTTCTATGTCTTAATTTTGTGCTTTGTTATAGCATTTTATTGTTTTTGCTCTAACGTCGTTTTTTAGGCATGGTAGTGCTCCAATTACGCTCATCTCCGAACTCGACCGTCCTCTTTTGCTAAAGAACATATAACGGGTGATTTTTTTGAGGTTAGGATTTTCATGCAGTAGTATTTGACAGATCACGTGGGATGTCAGACATGGTGTCAAAGAGAAAGATGCTCAGTATGCTTTGACATTTCATCATGAATAGACTTACTAACGAGCAACGCTTGCAAATCATTGAATTTTATTACCAAAATCAGTGTTCGGTTCGAAATGTGTTTCGCGTCCGTGTCCGATGAGCGATGAGGCTCATTTCTGGTTGAATGGCTACGTAAATAAGCAAAATTGCCGCATTTGGGGTGAAGAGCAACCAGAAGCCGTTCAAGAACTGCCCATGCATCCCGAAAAATGCACTGTTTGGTGTGGTTTGTACGCTGGTGGAATCATTGGACCGTATTTTTTCAAAGATGCTGTTGGACGCAACGTTACGGTGAATGGCGATCGCTATCGTTCGATGCTAACAAACTTTTTGTTGCCAAAAATGGAAGAACTGAACTTGGTTGACATGTGGTTTCAACAAGATGGCGCTACATGCCACACAGCTCGCGATTCTATGGCCATTTTGAGGGAAAACTTCGGACAACAATTCATCTCAAAAAATGGACCCGTAAGTTGGCCACCAAGATCATGCGATTTAACGCCTTTAGACTATTTTTTGTGGGGCTACGTCAAGTCTAAAGTCTACAGAAATAAGCCAGCAACTATTCCAGCTTTGGAAGACAACATTTCCGAAGAAATTCGGGCTATTCCGGCCGAAATGCTCGAAAAAGTTGCCCAAAATTGGACTTTCCGAATGGACCACCTAAGACGCAGCCGCGGTCAACATTTAAATGAAATTATCTTCAAAAAGTAAATGTCATGAACCAATCTAACGTTTCAAATAAAGAACCGATGAGATTTTGTGCGTTTATGCGTTTTTTTTTTTTTAAAAAAATTATCAAGCTCTTAAAAAATCACCCTATACTATATACCAAGTTGCATTACGAAATCTCAATTTTTACTCAAGTTACAGCTTGCACGGACGGACGGATAGACAGACAGTTACCCAGATTTCAATTGGTCTCATCATCCTGATCATTTATCTGTAGGTTAGGTGAATAAAACTCTTATACTCTGTAGCAACATGTTACCAGATCATAAAAATGCATGTTTGGTTTAATGGCTGCTTTAACAGCCTCCTGGATTGTTATACTCTTGCAACATGCTGGCGAAGTCGTACTGCAACATCGCCTACTTCCCATATAACACAATTTTAAATTCCATCTGACTCTTTCCTTTCACATAATTAATGCATTTTGAGTATGCCAACTTATGATCATAAATTGTCGAAATCCACTAAAACCTCAAGCCCCTAGGTATATAAAACTTGATTGGCTATGGTATGTGAGGTACCTTAATGAAACCCAGGAAACATTTTATTAGTATGAGGCATGTTATTAGTATGTAATAGTGACAAAAATAGATAAAATCGATACGTTTTTTGTTTTCCAACAAACGTTATGCCGCTCCTAAGCTACTGAACCGTTTTTAGTAAGAGTTGACACACTATGTTCAGTTCGAACCAACTTAGAAGATAGAATAGTAAAAACAATTAAAAAATAAAGAATATAGTGAAAGCCCTATTAAGTGGTCGCCCTATCGCAGATATGACCATGAATATTAAGTATAATCTATTGAACGTACAACTCTTTAACCGGCCAGAAAGACTGGTAACCAAACATTGAGAAAGCAGCCTTAAATTCGTTATTTTTTCAATGAAATTTATTTGTACAAGGTGGGTTCCAAAGTAAAGAGAACTTAAAAAAAAACAGAACAAATGGTGTTTCCGACAAAATCAATTTATTTTATTCAAAATAGTCTACTCCTGCTTCATTACAGCTTTTTGCATGGTCCAAAAGCATGTCGAATGAGTGTTTTAGGTGGTTGGCAGGTATGGCCGCCAGTATGCCAGTGCAAGATTTTTTAATGGCCTCTACGTCTGCATAACGCTTTCCTTTCATGGACAAATGCATTTTTCCGAAAAGGAAGAAGTCGCTCGATGACATATCAGGAGAATACGGGAGTGGGTTATTGTTAAAATTTGATTTTTGTTCAAATAATCTGTCGCAAGCGTCGATCGAATGTTGGATTCTGAGCAATTTTTGTCGTCAATCAATTTGTGCGGAACAAACCGCGCACACACCTTTTGTAATCACAAATGTTCGGTCAAAATGCGATAAATCGATGTTTTAGAGATGTTCAATTCCATTTTCATGAATTTCAATGAGGATTTCGGCTGATTTTGGATGGATTCCGCACAGTTTCGAAAGAATTTCCGGTGTTCACGGATTTTAAAACGGCCCCCATGTTGATCGTCATTGATATCCTCACGACCACTTTTAAAACGTTGAAACCACTCGTGCGCTCTGCTACGGGATAGGCAATCATCGTCATAAACTTGTTTCATCAATTGAAACGTTTCGGTAAAAGTTTTACCAATTTTAAATAAAAATTTAATGTTGGCTCTGTGTTCGAAGCTCATTTTCACACAGATAACACAAACATACTGACACTTAAAACACAATAACTTCACTTCAAATTTCATGCCAAGTTTCAGAAAAGTTTTTCAAATTTTACATGTTAAATGGGAAACAAACGGACGTATGAATATTTTCCTCCTTTAATATTCATACGTTGTTAAGGTTTCAGGTAAAAGAAATTACTTTTTTTGCGAATTTATTTCATAAATATGGATTGAGAAATATTATTGGGATCTTTTTAACCCCAATTGTGTGCTCAATAATATACAATAGTTTCGAATAAAATTACTTAATCCATATTTAAGAAACAAATTCGCCAAAAAGGTTGTTTTTGTACCTTAAAACCCTAAACCCGCCTTAAGTGATCACCAGTTCGATCAATTCGTTTAGTGAAACGACGATGGAAATCTTTTCCGAGAAAGAAAGAAATTTCTTCATATGAAAAAAAAACTACCAAGCAGTTTCTAAATGGTATTTTAACAAGTGGTGAGGGGTTAAGTTCAGGTGCAACCGAACATTTTATACTCATCCAACTTGCAAGAATCAAAGCCAGAGGAATACCTTAAGGTGCAAAACGTTAACCAGCGGATCTGAATCGAGGCAATTATATGTATATATACATAACTTGCCGGTCTTGATCATCACGGAATGAGAACGGCCCAATAACGCCTCCGACTTATAAACCGCACCAGTATTTTTTCGGGATGCAATTGTGACTCATGGAGTACGTGTGTATTGCTGAATGACCAATACCATATATTTTGAAGCCAGATAGCTAGAAATGAGTCTCAATCCACGAACATGCGATGATTCTAGTGGTCAAGCGGCTTCAGTTCTTGATCTCGTAAGGATGTAGCCAAGATCTTTTCGCAAAATTCGCCACAACGACATCACAGAGATGTCAAAGACGTGTGGGAGACTAATGTGAGCTACCTCAATTGATCTGCTAGCGGCAGCAATATTTTCGATACTACGGGCACTTCTTTATCTCACAGGATTCAAATTTTTCCACTAAACGCTCAATTGTTGATCTGACGAGACGATTATGACGATCATAAAATCGACGTAGAGCTCTTAAACCGACTCCGAATTTCGGTAGTAAATTTAATAATTTCAACTCGTTGTTGGATCGTATACCTTTCCATAAAATTAAAAATCTTAGCCAAAAGAAATGTCAAACGAGCGGGAAAATATGGCGTGGTTTGCTGTCCCTATCAATCTACTTCTGTTGCTTCCTATTAAAAACCCCTTTATATATGTATATAAATATATACTAGGGGATCCGGCCACGCATTGCTGTGGTATACTTTTAATTTGTGGTATACAATACATACTATTATTCATATAACAAACTATTCAATACAGTGAACATATTATTTACGAGTAAAGGCGAAAACGTTTTTATCGGTATAAGAATCCAAGGGATTGAGATTTAATTTTAAATATGTTCATAAAGGGTGGTCCAAAGTATACAGGACTTTTTGAATCTACCGCCCCTTGGTGGCGCCATCTATATGTCGACTGGTGCGTTAGAATCTGCTATCTTTATCGATTGCCCATTGAGTGAATTTCATGACATTTAAAGAGCAATGCTACTTCCCTAAATGTGTCAGTATCGATGCGGTGCCCCGCTTACAAAAATTTTAATCTAATTTAATTAACTGCTATTATCCAGTACGTAATTAAGGGGCGAAAAAGCAAGGAGAGGAACATGAGTAGGTATATGTATATAAATTTTTGTAAATTGAAAGAGGGTGTTCTAATAACATAAGCTTGATAAACATTACCACCACGCCTACTTCCAATATAATTCCCTTTGAACATTATCAGTTAGTTTAATTAGATAACTCAAGAAAAAGTATTCGCATTTAAATCTAGCACGCATAGAACTATTGATACGTAAGTAACAACTTTCCGTTAAACAGAAATTGCTCTACACTATTTCGTAGAACACATTTTTTAGTATCTAGCGCATCTAGAAGTTTATCCCCTCATGCGAATTTACACCATATTATTATTGAGAAATCTTAAACATACAAGGTCTGTCGCAAAAGAAACAGGACAGTTAAAACAACAAAAAATAATATTTTTCAAAAGTTATATTTTTTTTATTCAAAGTAGTTTTCTTGTGCTTCAATACAGCATTTAGCCGGTCAATTAGAATTTCAAATGAGTGTTTAAGGTAATTTTTCGGAATGCTCTTAAGAATATCGGTCGTCGCCTTTTGGATAGCTGAAATGCCCTAAAAACAGTGTCCTTTCATGGGCAAAGGTAAAAATCACAGGGTGCCAGATTAGGTGAGTAGAGTGAGTGATTAATGGTTAATATGGAGTTTTTTGTCAAAAAATCAGTGACAAGCGTCGACCGGTGACACGGCGCATTATCGTGCACGATATTGTGGTCGAGCACGACGAATGCGTGACAAAAGACGCTTCATAACACCAAGATAAACACACCATTAATCCTTTGGCCATGTGGGACGAACTCACGGTGTACAATACCTTTGGAATCGTAAAAAAAAAATCAGCATTGTTTTTATTTTTGACTTCTGAAGACGACTTTTTTCGGTGACTTCTGATCGTCACAGAAGTCCTCACGACCTTCTTGGAATCGCTTAAACCACTCATGCACTACGGGATAGGCACTGATCACCATAAACTTTTTTCATCATTTGAGATGTTTCAGTAAACGTTTTCCCAAGTTTACTCGTAAAACAAAATTTAATATTTGCTTTTTGTTCAAAATGCATTTTACGACCGATGATCAAAAGCTGCTATAACTTTTTGATCGATAACACCGATTATAGTTATCCAATATTGTTACATTTTTACGAAATGTCAACAAGAGATTAAACTTTTTATTTCATATACCCAGCAATAGGTGGCGCCACCAGAAACAGTTATATTTAAAAAGTTCTGTATCTTTTGCGACAAAGCTTGCATATAACAAGAAAACACGTTAACTTCGGTTGCACCGAAGCTTAATACCCTTCACAGGTGCATTTCTGTTAGTAACTATGTGTCCAGTTTGTATGGAAGCTATATGCTTAGTAACCCGTTCTGAACAAGTTTTTTAGAGATTACATTGTTGCCTTAGAAAATAATATATACCTAATTTCGTGAATATATCTTGTCAAATATGAAAGTTTTCCATACAAGAACTTGATTTTGATCGCTCAGTTTGTATGGCAGCTATATTCTATAGTTAACCGATCTGAACAATTTCTTCGGAGATTACATTGTTGCCTTAGAAAATAATATATACCAAATTTCGTGAATATATCTTGTCAAATGCGAAAGTTTTCCATATGAGAACTTGATTCCGATCGTTCAGTTTATATGGCAGCTATATGTTATAGTGGTCCGATATCGGCCGTTCCGACAAATGAGCAGCTTCTTGAAGAGAAAATGACGTTTGCAAAATTTCAAAAGGATATCTTAAAAACTGAGGGACTAGTTCGTATATATACAGACAGACGGACATGGCTAAATCGACTCAGCTCAACATACTGATCATTTATATATATACTTTATAGGGTCTCCGACGCTTCCTTCTGGGTGTTACAAACATCGTGACAAACTTAATATACCCTGTTCAGGGTATAAAAATGAAACGCCTTTTTTGTATGTCCGAGCATTACGCCCGAACCACAGCATGAAAAGCCATGAAAATTTACACGGGTATTCCTTTAGTTCGGGAGAATGTGATAACGCCGGTCTCACGCCTTTCAAGAACGCCTAAACCGATTTGGTTGAAAATTGGTAATGAGGTAGTTTTGAACCTCGGGACGGATATACGCTACTTTCTATCGCTTTATGTTTCACCCATATTTCGTACATGTCTTTAGGGTGTTAAGAAAATATTATTTACCGAATTTCATTGAAATCGGTCGAGTAGTTCCAGAGATATGGTTTTTGGTCCATAAGTGGGCGACGCCCCGCCCATTTTAAATTAAAAAAAAGCCTGGGTGCAGCTTCCTTCTGCCATTTCTTCCGTAAAATCTAGTGTTTCTGACGTTTTTTGTTAGTCGGTTAACGCACTTTTAGTGATTTTCAACATAACCTTTGTATGGGAGGTGGGCGTGGTTATTATCCAATTTCTTCCATTTTTGAACTGTATATGGAAATGCCTGAAGGAAACGACTCTATACAGTTTAGTTGACATAGCTGTAGTAGTTTTCGAGATATGTACAAAAAAACTTATTAAGGGGCGGGGCCACGCTCACTTTTCCAAAAAAATTACGTCCAAATATGCCCCTCTCTAATGTGATCCTTTAAGCCAAATTTCACTTTAAAATCTTTATTTATGGCTTAGTTATGACACTTTATAGGTTTTCGGTTTTCACCATTTTGTGGGCGTGACAGTGGACCGATTTTGCCCATCTTCGCACTCAACCTTCTTATGAAGCCAAGAAATATGTGTGCCAAGTGTCATCATGATATCTCAATTTTTGCTCAAGTTACAGCTTGCACGGACGGACAGACGGACGGACGGACAGACAGACATCCGTCTGCTCGCCACCCTGATCACTTTGGTATATATAACCCTATATCTGACTATTTTAGTTTTAGGACTTACAAACAACCGTTATGTGAACAAAACTATTGGGTTGACCGAAAAGAAACCGGTGATTTTGCATAAAAACAGCGTTGACAATTTTTTGAACGGCTTATGACTCTGTTATTGCATTTTTGCTTTTGTCAAATATCAGCTGGCACTTTTACCTTGCCTTAGAGAAAAAGCGCGCGTAATTTCATTTATATTTGTTTTTTTTGGCGGCAATTTTAATATGGAGCCCACAAAGAAGCATTTTCGTCATATTTTACTTTATTATTTCCGTAAAGGAAAAAATGCAACTCAGGTTGCTTAAAAGTTACGTGATGTGTATGGTGACAAAGCCTTAAAAGAAACACAGTGCCAAAGTTGGTTTGTCAAATTCCGTTCAGGTCGGCCAAGTTCAGTTGATGATGACGCCATCAAGGCTTTAATCGCATCGCATCGTCATGTAACTGAGCGTGGGATTGGAGAGAAGTTAAATATACCACAATCAACCATACAGGATCATATCGACATCTTGGGATGGTAAAAAAGCTAAAACTCAAAAAAATTTTGAAAACATCACCGATTTCTTTTCGGTCAACCTAATATAATACTCTCCTTAGCAACTTTGTTGCGAGAGTATAAAAATACAAATAACACGGCTAGTGGCAGGGTACATTGGTTTTTGTACATACATGGATTATAGTGATAGTTTTAACTGAACAAAAAAAGATTGAATCATAATTTGAGATTAGTGTATAATAGCTGACTAATATTCCTGTGGCTTCCTTTGTGTAGTATCTGGGTTTTAGCAGTCGATTTTGCAATTACATTCGATGAATGTTGAACAAAATATTACCATATGATTAGATATAGGGCGTGAGAAGCGCCCTCTTCTGCTCTACTACTGCACTGTTATTCACTTTTTTATTGTTGGAATTAACTAATCAGTCTGATTTATTTTTTTATAAATAAATATGTTAATGACGAATACAGAATGATTTTTTATGCTTATTTATTGGGTATGTAATAGTTAAATGAATGGTTGAAATGGCACGTAAAAAAAGAAAAGGTCCTGTACGATGTCCACGACTGAGGTCACAATTTTGGTTCAGAACAAAAATTTCAAAAAGATTATTAATCTGTAGATCGCGCTATGAAACCTTTTTTTGTTTCTTTGAAATTTTACAAAATGGTGGCGGTTTCAATAAAAAGTATTTAATTTTCACCTTTTGTCAAAAAACAAAAAAAATAAAAGCTTCCCCAGCGTGATAGCGAAAAATGTTATCCCCGAATTGGAGCTAGATATCTGCAAAACTCTTGTTTTGAGAGTGGAAACCGTTTTGAGAAACACCATTCTTAGAAAAACGCGTTTAAAGATTGAAATCACTTCGTTCCCCACCGTAATAATTTGAATTTCGATTTCGAAATTTGAAAGAGTGTTTATTATAGTGTATAGTATCTGATAATCTAAGAAAGAAACCTATTTCTCAACTATTTCTCGAAAATTGCACACTGACACGATCCTTTAAGGGATTTACGAAGTCAAAAAAATATGTAGATTTCCAATTATTCCATTATATTGCTACCACGATAAATGATATCCTTGACCACAAGGAGCAAACGGAGTCGCGAATTTAGACTAGTACACAATTAAATTTAAACCTTAAAAAAAAAATGAGCCAAACTTTTTACCTTTTGCTAGACCTTATAAACCAATGTTATAGATTTCTGTTTCCTTCCTTAGTTATAGCTCTACATGACAGTTATCGCAATGAAATTTTGTGAGAATTCCATAAAAAAAGGATGGTTTTGATTCATATTTTGGCCAAGATCCCATATAGTATAAGTTGACCTAAATCCACTTAAGAACATAATATTGGACGACATATTTTTTCAAGTTGAAAGTTGAAAAACGCAATTTAAGCTGACTATTAGAATCAAGTACTAAAGAGGTATTTGTTTCCATACTGCACTACTTGGCTATCGAAGAACAATAGACAAACATTTTATCTTCTGTCCTTTTTGCAAGTTCTTATCACTGCAATACCTTTATTCAAGATGCAAAGCAAGAATTTTAGTCTTTGTACTGTGAAATATCCGCATTGAACAACTGCTGGAAAACTAGTTGCACCAGCAGCTCACCTGCCAGATGTTTGTAGAAACTTGCCACACAAAGGAGTCATCAATCATGCCTGAATTGTTGCCACTGACAAAATCACCGGCAGCAGTCGGTAACAGGCGCTATGCTGCCGGCATACAAATTCCAAGAAGAGCAGCAAAACGGACAATAAAAAAATACTAAAACAAAAATGTTACGGAAATGTAGGAAAGGACGGAAGAGAACATTAAAAAGTGGTGTGATTGAATGAAAGAACGTGTTCCGAACAAACTTTTTGCTTGACAGCAAGAACGCATTGCCTAAGTGAATAGCTGAGTGGCTTTCAAATAGATGCACTGACGGACTTGTTGTCTCCGCTGCCAAACACATACGAGTATGTACATATGTCCTTACATATTCGTACAAGCTTTGCGTAATGGCTACACAAATGCTGCAGCTTTTCGAATAACGGTAACATGTGCTGTGCACGTCAAGTGACTAGCAAATCGTCAAGACAAACCGCACAATTACAAACACGTATGTGCTACGCATGTCAAAGTAGTTGTTGTAATACTAGTATTTGTTGTTGTCACCAGCGTCAACTGCAACTCTGCATCACTGTTCTTGCGATTACTCCCTGCTATCTTTAATGTTTCTATTTCAATCTACTTTCTTTTTTGTCAACTAGTTTTGCTTTTAGCTACGCTGTGCTCATGTCCGATGTGGGCTCTATTTCAATTTATAGCCGAACAACGGTAAGGCGTGAGAAATGTCACTGCAACATGACGTCACAGACTCGAACATTTTACTGCTATTCATGTGTCACTTGTCACCAATATGTTAAGAGAAAGAGTTAGATAAATGAAATCTTCATACGTGAAGTGCTTATTGTTTAAAAGTTGTTTCCGGTTGCCGTTCATAAATCATTTAAAAGTTTTAATGAGTTTTAAAATATAACTGTAAGCGGAAATTTCAAAAAGTGGTAAATAAAAGGAGTAATTTGAACATTTAAACAACAAGACACTAACGAATATTGATAGTATAAATAGTAGTGTTTTTAAAACTGAAATAATTTATAACTGTACCCTTTTTATCTGAAAATTTGCAATTAGAAAAATTAATTATATAACTGCTTTCAATCGGCTAAATTAAGACAATAGAAAAAATTAGGGAAATTTCCAAAACGTGTGACTGTATTAACAAAGATACTTGGTGAAAATATTGTCCAGTGGTGTGAAACAAGATGGGTAGAGAGGCACGATGCTGTCCTTCAATTTCTTGCGAAGTTACCGTTGATCATCGAAGCTCTGTCAAAAATGAACGAGTGGAAGAACAGAGAAACAGCAGGCAAAGCAACAATTCTCATATCGGCTTTGTGTAAGTTCGAATTTATCGTCGGACTCTTCTGTCTCAGCGACATTCTATAGCTCACCCATTCGCTCAGCGTAGTTCTTCAAAAGGACGTAATTGATTTGGCGAAGGCATCAAAAATGATTGGGACGTTGCTTGCCACGTTGGAAAAAAACGGGAAAAAGTTGATGAAATATTCCGATTGATTTATTCAGAAGCCAAGAAAATGGCGGAAAAACTCGATGTTGACAAAACGAAATCGAGAACATGTGGTCGACAAACGAAACGCGAAAATTACGACTTGAAAACTTGTGAAGATTACTTACAGGGTCTCTGTCAACATACATCAAAGAAGATTTGGAAGCTCGTTTTTCACAAGAAGTTTCGCATGGTTGACAATTTTAAAAGAAAACGAAATCGATGATATAATCGGATGCTTGATAGAAAGATTCGGGTATCTTCTGGATGATGAAAAAAGCATACAAAAATTGAAATTCAAAGATTAATTAAGCTACTGACCATGTCACTGGCAGCAGCAACAAAAAACTGAAGGCAGCGAAATTCCAACTTCTGCACTGGAAACATTATGAAAATGTGATGTCAACATATTCCCAACAATCCACACCTATCTCCGTGTATTCTGTACACTTCCCGTAACAAACGCGAGTTCTGAAGGTTCTTTCTTTTATCTTCGCCGCATCAAAACATGGCTTAGGACGACCATGCTTCAAGAAAGACTAGTTGGATTAGCGTTGCTTCATACACATCATGACATCGAAATCACCGCCGAAGAAGTCATCGAAAGATTCGCAAAACTTGGCAGCCATCGTTTTGCGTTATGAAACACGTAATGTAAAAGGATTTTTCTGTTTGAATTTTTAATAAAATGAGCCACCATGTAATGCATGCATATGGTTGACTTTTCGATTATAATCACTTTGTTTACCTAAAAATTGGAATTGATAATTTTTGTTTCATAATTTGTACTGTATTTATCTCGCAATAATAAGCTTGAAAGATAAATTCAGTTTGCCGCGCTCTGATTCTGTTACTATTCTGCTTGTTCGCAATTATTTCTGAAAGCTTGTATTCGTGCAGTGCAAAAACTATTTGCTTTTTAGCCGTAAGTGAGGAGTTCGATAAGAGGTTCTCAATTAACATTCTAAGATATGTGATGTCACATTTCAAGTATTGTATGGGAATAGAAAAGTTTCGAACTCTCCGTGTCTATTTTAAATAATTCCGAAGGTATATTGTTCGGTCGTGACATTCTGCAAGTCATTGAAATTATATTTGGGAGATCGCTTATTCCTGCATTTTTCAGGCTGGTGGGTCTTCTCATGAAGATACTCAGCCTGCCCAACGAATTTAAATTTTTATTTTCCTCATGTTCGAAGCAGCTCTTTTCACGATGGAACTACCAATAATGCAATGTATATAGCATAAATATTATGTTATAATTTATACTTAATTTAAATAAATTTATATACACCCATATATACCTTCCTCTGTATACCGTCATCTGTGGTGAGAAAACATTGTAAATATTTAATATTAATTGTTATCTGATCACTCTGCATATCTACCACAGCATTACTCGTTATCATAATTCCTCATTTCCCTTTATCCTTTAATAATGTATGTTTATACATACCTACAATTGAGAACAATTAAGCTTAGCTTTGTTTAAATCTATCGTTATAGTTCTAGCCGAGATAAAAAATGTCCAATTGGAAGTGAGAGAGCAATTGCTAAACGTAAAAACCTCCTGAACTCGATCAGCTGTCAAAGTTTAGAAGGTTTCGACGTTTAGCAATTGGAAACGTGGGATGGCCAGATTGAAATCTTAACAAAAAAATATGTAAACGGAGGGATTTCTTAGGTCTAGACCACTACATAATATGTAAAAAAGCGATAACTAAAGAAAACACGAAATATAAATGTATTTTATGAAATTTTTTTTTCATGTGATGCATCATAGATTAATTTTCAATGGAAGATTATTCAAAACCTTTACCAATTGAAAGCTAATAATGTCCTTATTAAGTATTAAATGTTCCTATTCAGTTATTTTTATATAGCATAAAAATATTTAAATAGTTTCTCCATATATCAAATTACCACTATATAGTAATTTTCAATCGTAGTAAATGTTGGGTGTTTTAATTTAAATACACAAAAAGTATTATTTTGTATGATCTGGCTACAATGGAAAATGTTATAAAAAACGTTAACTTTGGACATCGCTTTAACCCTGGTTCTAGTTCGCATTTTATATTCGATACCTGCAGACGCAAGGGTATTTCGCTTGGTAAACCATCAGCCACGCAACTTTCCACTTGTTGCCTTTCATATGTTTATATTAATAAATCTTATTAAAATTATATTTATGTTGTTTATATCGTGATTCGAAGCTATCAAAGAAGTTTGGTAGCTCAACACCTCATATTATTATTTAAAAACTACACAAAGAAGACGGCAAGCACGGACTCGGTTAAACATTGGTTAATAGAGACCCCCGTTCAAATCGTTTCTAACATCCTTTAAAATAGTTAAGTTTTTAATAAGGTTAGAAACGGCTTTTAAACAAGACTGGATACAAATAAAAAGAAGCTCGAATTATGGGTGACAGCTGAGGCAAAATGAACCTTAATGACCTAATTTCTATGTGCCTCTGCTGAGCTTCAAATCGATCAATTTCTTAAGTGGATGGTTACTAGTGATAAAAAGTAAATGACTCACTTTTGACTTATTTCTGTCCTATGCTCGGATCAGAAGACCTCTCCTCTCTTCAATACTTAAGGTAAGCTATAGCATGTGATACTTATTCGTAGCTATACGCAAACAAACGTTATATATTTGTAGATTTATATATTCAAAGTTTTTGATCGCTCTTCCCTTTAAATTCATATACAATTAGCTTATAAAAAAGTTGTTTTATACTGAGTTTTTACTTTTTCCAAAGCAAATGGGAAGATTTTATCAATTTCAATTCAGCTTAGAGTCAAATTAGTTTTAAAGGTTGTAAGTAAAGCAAACTTGTTGTTTGAAAAAATTCGAATTTGTTGTAAATATGTTATGCAATGTACAAGTGAAAACCTACAACCGCCCGGTATTGACACCAAACAAATTTGTAGCAAATAAAGTTGAATATTATTGTAAAAACGTTACATTCTTTTTTGAACTTTCTACTTACAATGTTGAGAATGCAATATAGAAGAGATGAAGGTTTGCGCAAAGCTTTAGAGAAAACACTTTAGAAAGCAAATGAATGCTCAATTGTGTCAGGTGCAGGCAACAGCCAATTTTTAATAATATGGATAAAATTCTTACAGAGAGTGATATTGTGAGTTTACTGTAACTGAAACGAATTCGTGATATAGCAGTAATGAAGCGAAAAAGTTGCTATTTTAAACCATATTAAACTTATTACCTACCTACTTATTTCATGATTACCAAATGCAAATTACCAAATACATCTTAACATAAGTCGGAAAGGCAAAACAAATGTTTTTGTTGCTCGAAAGTTTGGTTAGGAACCAGCTCTTTCAAGAAAGAGCTTGTAACTCTGCACCAAGTCTTGAGTGTGTCCATATGTATGGTGTATTATAGAACATGATCGTTATTTCTAAGCAATTGTTCTATAATTTAAGTTTCTCTTCGGTTAGGTGGTATAAAGCATACATTAAAACTTCCAAGTTACCCGACCAACGGTTTATAATTGCTGTGAAGGTTGTACATGAAGCTTTCAATAAAATCAACGGCGTTAATAAATTTAATAGGAATTATTAATAAATATTGTATTAAAATAATGTTTGCTGTAATGTAATATCAACTTCGACGATACTATTTCCTGTTTTCGTTAGAGTTTAATAAATGAATTTGTTATAGTAGCAAAAGTTGTACCTAGCGCTCGAACTTTTAGTTCACTCATGTGTACATAGTGACGTGTTTCATTTGTACCTCTTTTCCAACTCAAAGAGAAATGCAAAGCTGTACCGCGTCGTTTTCGACGGAACTTCGCAAGGAGGGTGCAACCATGCCCATACACTCATAAAACTATATATCTACCAATCGACCCGATTGCGATGCTTTTGCTGCTCGTCCGCCCGGCTAACAGCATCTGCTGCCGTTAGTTGCAGGGATTTCGACTTGTTTGTTTGCATACGCTTCGCCACCGCGGCAACCCAACGCTACGTACACACACACGTATAAACTCATTTATTGCTCATATTAAATGACGTTTACGCGCAGATTTAATTACAAATGCAAAGTAAGCAATTTTGCTGTCAATGGTGGCGCCCTCGCCCCCATACTACCGTTAGCTCTGTGCACATTCATCATCATTTAATTTGGTGCATATAAGCGGAAACGCAAAGCGGCACATTTATGTCGGCAATCGTCAATCGGCAGCGCCAAAGGCAAAAACAATAACAGCAGTAACAGTAGCCAACTTCAATTGCAGCTGCACCGTCTGTAACGAGATGATGCGCCATCATTGATGAGGTGCAGAGATAAAATACGAAATAGCACGAGAAGAGAGTGTGCAAACAAGAACATACGGGATGGAAGGTGTGCTATTACGGACGATAACTTTGCGAAGCTGGTCGCTGTGTGATGGAAAGATATCCACATTGAGATTGAGTAGCATGCAGTTTGTAGCGTTGCCTACCGTATGAGTTCGTTTTGCATTCATTAAACTTTGGAAATACCTGGATGCAACAACGCGATTTCTTGGTTTGTGTTTTGGTAACCTTTTAAAGATAGTTTAAGCGCTTGTCTCTTGTGAAAAGCTTTTTGAAATCATTTGATTCTTTTTAAGATATTTTGTATAAATGTATAATTTAGCTTTAAAATAAAGAAGGTATTCCATAAATCAGTTAGTTGTTATTGAAACTTTTCGGTGCTGAAATGCAAGAAGATATTTTTAGTAACCACAATGTATTGAAGGACTCAATACCCAGTTCCTAAAGGCTTAACATTAAAAATGAACTTACTTTAGTTTATCTTGGGTTTTGGAAATGAAGGTATCAAAGAACATCACAAGCAATACTTTCTGATTGCACGAATTACAGAGAGCATTTATGATATACTGTTATGAGTAAAATATGTTCAAAAATTTTCATTGAGATAACATATAAATCGATTTTCGAACTTCCTCTTGACTTTATGTTAGATATAAAGTCAAGAGGAAGTTCGAAAATCTTTATATTAGGTATATGGGAAGTATTGACCCGGTTTCACCCATTTTGGATACATATAATTACTATTTCAGAAAAAAGATTCTGTCTGAATTTCTATTGCATATCTCACACATTGACCGATATTTTCGATCAAAAGTCAACTATAGGTACTGGGGTTTTATTAATATCAGTGTATCTTTGTGCCTTACATAGATAAGTTTGAGCGAAATCTTGGCCTAGCCCCTATGTAACTAATATCAGGATTTTCGAACATCCGGCTAGCTTTACTCTATATGATTTGTTTTGCATCTTAAAATATTTCCCTGGCTTTAATTTTCGAAAGTTGCAAGAGTATAAAATATTCGCTTGCATCCGAACTTAGCCCCTCCTTACTTGTTATATCTATATGGCACTTTATATGTTTTCGGTTAATGGCGATTTGTGGGCATGGTAGTAGTCTGGCCCTCAGTTATACGGATTCGCGATTATCCGGACTACCAACCGCGACCAATTTATATGTACCTACAGGTCGAAATTATGGAATCATGAACGTGTCGGAACTTGAATATTCGTGTGGGGTCGCTGCCCCTGCCCCGCGTGTTTCATTATTGTTTTGGTTCGTTTGCAAATGTGACTCCGCTCTAACTTGCGTGTCACGTCTACATATTTCAACATGCCAAAGCGTAAGAGGGTGGTGTTATCGCTTAAAGACAAAATAAATATCATTGATTCACTAAAAAAGGAGAAACCGGCCGTAAGTTAGCTGAAAAATATGGTGTAGGTACATCCACGATAAGTGACATTAAGAATAATACCGATTCAATTTTGTTCTACACCTGCAAATTAGATAGTGAAGACGGGAGTACAAATCGGAAGACGATGTAAAAACCGAAACATGAACTTTTAGAAGAAGCTCTGTATTCTTGGTTTTTACGAAAACGATCAACTGGGCAACCGATATCTGGACCTTTGCTCTGTGAAAAAGCATTACAGTTAAATAAAAAATTAGGCGGCGATGAATCATTTATGGTAGGTAACGGATGTTTGTATAGATTTAAATCATGTCATGGAATTCGTGAATTGGAAATACAAGGTGAAAAAATGTCAGCTAATGTAAATGCAGCAAACTCTTTTAAAGATAATTTTAAGAAGAATTTGAATGAAAATAACTATGACTTGGATTTCGTTTATAATGCTGATGAACGGATTAAACTGGAAGTCGTTACCTTCAAAATCTTTAGCTTCTAGGCGAGAGAATTTAACACCAAGATATAAAACAAGCAAAGAGCGAGAAACAATATTAGTTTGCGCTAATACTGCCGGGACCCACAAAATACCTTTGCTCCTCATAGAAAAATCAAAGAAACCCAGATGTTTTAAAAATATCAGGGTACCCTTAATTTATAAAAATCAAATAAGCGAATGGATGAACTCTGAAACATTTATTGACTGGTATGACAACACTTTTATCCCTGAAGTAAAAAAAAAAAAAAACAAAACGAAATTGGCAAGCAAGGAAATGTGCTACTTTTACTGGATAACCCATCCTTCAGTTGAATTGTTAAAGAGGGAAAATGGAAAGATTAAAGTAAAATTTTTGCCTCCTAATGTAACATCCTTGCTACAACCAATGGATCAAAGTGTTATTGAAACATTGAAACGACTTTACAGATAACAACTTCAACTTATCTGTTGAAGAAGATAACGTAGAAGTCGTTTTATCAATTTTTAAGGACATGAATTTAAAGGAGTGTTGTTAAATGGTTGTAGATGAATGGGATTTGATTGAAAGGACGACTTTAATTGGACTTGGAATAGATACTTAATCGTGAGAATGATAATTCAATAACCAATACGGATGATTCTATTTTCCAGGATATGAATGAGGTAATGTCAAACCTACAAATATGTCAGGATTGTGATGATGATGATATGAAAGAGTGGGTCACTTGTGACAGTAATGATCAAGGCTTTCAGATTATGTCTGATGACGAAATCGTAGAAAACATTTTGCAGATAAATGAACAGCAGGAAATGCAAGAAGATGAAACAGAAGAAAACATAGACGTGGAAAATGATATATCCATCTCATGATGTAGCATTTTATGCCCTGAAAACAGCTCTCAATTAGTTTGAAAAACAAACAGAGAGTGATATTGTGAGTTTACTACAACTGAAACGAATTCGCGATATAGCAGTAATGAAGCGAAAAAGTTGCTTACGTCAAATGACAATTACCAAATATTTTAAACCATATTAAACTTATTACCTACCTACTTATTTCATGATTACCAAATGCAAATTACCAAATACATCTTGGAAACAAATCGATTATCCGGATTTCCGAATTTCCGATTATCCGAATGCCTATCGACAACATTTAGTCCGGTTAATCGAGTTTCTACTGTACGTCCATCTAGCTTGCACGGACGACCAGACAGACAGTCAACCGGATTTTAATTTTTTTTCGTCTTTTGTCATTTTTTATATATAACCCTATAAACGTACAACCATTAGGTGAACAAAACTATGTATAATACTTTGTAGCAACTGGTTTAAGAGTATAAAATAATGGATGAAATCGGATGATAGCCACTCCACTCCTCATATAACGGCAAGTTAAAAACTACTAAAAGTGCTAATTAATACCTTAATAGGGAGGATGCCTCATAATAAAATTTTCCACAAATATTTCTTTTCAAGTGTGCCAGCTTATGATCAAAAACTATCTAAATCAGACCAAAGTTTTTAAGCCCCAGGTACCGAATATGCGCACCCCAATCCTACTGCGAAGTTTTTATCGAAAATATCGATGAATCTGTGAAATATTTTATAGAAACTGAGAAAGGAATATTTTCTAATAACAATATGCTTGTGTCGTAAAAATGGCGTGAATCGGATCCATAACGATAACTTTGTCGCCATTTGCTTAATATAAACATTTTCGAATATCTGCTGACTTTACCTACACCGCTAATATCGGTTAATATGAAAGTTTTTTGTTAAAGTTTGTGCGAAAAATTTAAATAAAAACAGTTGAGAAATTTTAAAACATTGTTTTGCCAACAGCTGAAGGTATTACACCGTCTTTGTCTTTGGAAGTTGAAAAAGATTGGTTTTCACCTTGGAAAATCATTATACCCATTCAAGTTGTGATGACCAGAGCAGCCATTATTTTTTATATATTCGAAGTTGATTTCATTTTCAGGTTTGACAAATTTGGCGAAATGTTATTTTACTATGGAGAGTCAGCTTAAAAATAACCAAACCTGGTCAGAGTATGATTCTTGTTTTTTTTTTTTTTGTTTTTTTTAAACAACCTCTTGTCACACAGAAGAGACTCGGAAATCGGATGAGATTGAGAATAGCGTGCATAACGAAATATTGCTCCGTTTGGGTTTTTAAAACAAATTTCGAGTAATTTTACTTACTTATTATTTACAAAGAACTTAAACTCAACCAAACTTACTGTAACGAAACGAAACTGGTTAATATCTCCCAAAGACTGCAGTTTTCTTCAAAAAATTTATGCTAATTATTTTCTGCCGCTACAAAAAACATAAAGAAAACCCCAAGAAAAATATTATCGTAATTTACTTATTTAATTATTGCTTATTTTCTTGAACACAATCTTTGGTTTTATTATTTGAAGGGGCACTGACATGCTACTAAATACAAGTATTTCTCCGAGATTTAATTAATGGCTAACATTGACCATATTAACAGCTAAAAATGTCACATTTACCCATGCGAATGTACAAATAATTATGCAAAATCACAGTAAACTCACCTTATCTAAATATAGACATATGTAAGACAGAAAAAAACTGAGTAATTATCATAACAACCTTGGCAATGGATAATGATGCCAACGGCAGCATTTACTACGAAAATTTGCTTAAAATAATAACAAAGTAGCAAGTGTAAGGGAAGAAAAAATCAAGGCCAAATAAGTAGATAAGGATAAACACTTTTACTCCCCACAATGAAAAGATGTGTTAAAAAACTGTAGAGATCCACCATAGTTATACATACTTAATGCGTCCCCAAGCAACCTTAGTAGTCATTCAACTCTCTCTCTTTTTCTGCCTTGTTGTTGCTGATTTGTTGTCATTTCTATAATGTGTGTAGAATACGTATATGTATGTATAGATTTACTTATATTTTGCTTATATTGTGCTTGCTCTTTTTCATCTTCAGCATTTTTAAAGTGTTTGAGGTGCATTTCAAAAAAAAAAAAATTAAAAGGGAAACATAAATTAAAACACAATATGTAGAATAATATTAATCGCTAGCTTTGAAATATTTTTTTGTTCACTTTAGAAGATTAGCAAACTTAGGAAACTAATATTCTTGCTTTTAAAAATATTTCAAGCCTATAATCAAGGAGGGTTCCAAAGTAAAAGGACAAAAAAAAAAAAAAAACAAAAAAAATTTTTTTTCGGCAAAATAATTATTTTATTAAAATATTTTTCTTCTTTTTTAAAACAAAACTTTTTTGGCCGGGTTTCCCCAAAAGAAAATTTTGGCCCCCGCCACAACGCTTTCCTTTCATGGGCAAATGCTTTTTTCCCGAAAAGGAGGAAGTCGCACGTGCATTAGGGAATACGGGATGGTTAATGGTTAAAATGTATTTTTTTTCAAATAATCGTTCCTCGATGTGGATTCTGAGAATTTGTCGTCAGTCAATTTGTGCGAAAAAACCTGGCCCCACTTTCGTAACCCCCAAAAGTTCGATCAAAATGCCATTAAACGATGTTTTGGTGATGTTCAATTCCATTTACGTGAATGCAATGATGATTTCCGCTGATTTTTTATGAATTCACGCACACTTTCGATGGAATTTCCGGTGATCACGGATTTTGAGACGGCCCCCATGTTGATCGTCATTTATGTCCTCACGACCACCTTGAAAACGTTGAAACCACTCGTGCATCTGCTCCGGTAGGAATCATCGCTAAACTTGTTTCATCAATTAAAAGTTTCGGTAAAAATTTTACCAATTTTAAAAAAAAATTTAAAATTTTGCTCTTTGTTCGAAGCTCATTTTCGCACCGATAACACAAACATACTAAAACTTAAAAAACAATAACTTCATTTCCATTCAATGAAATGTCATGAAAATTTTCAATGGACAATCGATAATGCTAACGCACCAGTCGACATAAGTGGCACCACTAGGGCGCGCTAGATTCAAAAAGGCCTGTTTACTTTGGAACGCACTTTTTATATATGTTTTCTTAACTGGAAGTAAATTGAACACTTTCTAAACTTGATATTAATATTGTAGTAATAGTTTTTTTTTTAGTGAAATTTATCAATAAGTTAAACAGTTTAGCCATTCTTACACAAATTTATTTGAAGCACATCAAAATATGCCTGCCTCTTTACTCACTTTAGACCTAGAGTCCTAAAAAAGTATCACTTCAATGAAATTTTCTCTACTTCTGTATTTTTTTTTCAATTTTATGCCTTAAATATTTTTCTTTCAATATTCACCTATTAGAGTC
>CM050323.1:97407995-97582995 GCA_027475135.1 Bactrocera correcta | reverse complement strand
TCTAGCGGATAAAGACAAGCTTGAAAGAAGGGGGTCTGAAGAATCCACTGCTCTATTGAAAACATCGGTCATATTATTTGTTCTTGCATGTGTGTTGCGATCTCTCTTGTATAATTTATTTCGAGCTTCTGACGCATTTTCACCAAAACAACCAACAATTTTGTATAATCTGTGAGCCGTGAGCAAATATTTTATGAATTGTTGCTGACATTGGAAACCATAAATATTTTTCCATATACAAGAAGGCAGTTCTTTTGCAAAAATCTTCAAACTTTGTGGTATCTATAGGATACTCGCAGGAAATTGCAATTAATATAACTCTAAAGTTATTCAAAATTTCTATATCAATATTTGTAATTAAAGAAAAGAGTTCCAAATTGTTAAATGCTTTCCTAGCAGTATTGCCGTCATTTGATGTTCCACTACCATTTGCTTTAGGTTTATCTACATGAAGGCCCATTTCTTAGCAAAACCTCTTTTGTACTTACTGTTTACGAAGTTGGAATGCTTCTTTATCTGAAGCTTCCCTTATTTGCCACTTTTTTAATTCGATTCTATAAGCAATGTGTACAACGAATTCAAATACTCGAATCCATACATGTAGTGGACTAATACCATATCTAAGGGATGTAAGTTTGGGTTTAAAAACATCAGAATTAAAATTTTTAGTTGTTACGAATTGTTTTGGTGTAGCACCACATATTGGACATTTTTGATTAGAATTGGTGTTTGTTATAACATTTAGTACTTTTCCATCAATCAAAGTCATATGCAAATCATAATTGACAATAATTTTTTCTCCGTTATCAAGGTAATATTCAAATGGATTTAAATAAGATATTTGCATATCTAGCTGACTATTTTCTGATAGAATTAGAGCTGTAGATTCTTTTGCTAATTGCATTTTTATCGGCCTGCAAAACCGCACTGATTGCGTAGTGCGATTCTTCCAAATAATTTTGCCAGAACTGTCCAACATTTCTAAAGGTATAATGGTAGTTACAAACAGTGATTGGTCAAAAAGTTGAGGTGTACTTGTCTCAAACCTTTGTTTAAACATACTTTTTCCCATTGTACCGTCAAACCCATAGCTAGCAATTAAAACAACATTCGAAATTTCTGCCATGACGTGCAAAACATCTTTTTGGAATAAAAGAATGCGTTGTGCGGTATGGTCTAAGAGATTTTGCAGTGATACTTCTGCTGAAGACTCCGACACAGATATCTCCTTAGGCCGGCAAAGTAGCTTGCATTTAATTTCTTCCTCATAGCTTGGATATATATTGCAATTCCTTTCTTTATTTAACAACCTCATATTGTTATATTGTGTTTTGCTTAAATCATTTTCAAGTAAAAATGCCAGAGCTTCTTCCGGAGTGAGTGGAACTGCTTCGGGTTTTTTTTAGGTAACAGCTTCTCTTATTTCGCTTTGTTCAGCTTGATGTGCAGTTTTCTTTAAAATAAATGCTAAATCACTTTGTTTTGATTTTTTTGCCGCCACAGTAGCTGCATGTATCAAAAAGTCAACATCGTCATTGTTTTCACAAGAAAGATCACTTGCCAGCTTCCTCTTAAGCCGTTCTTTTGCATCTGTGTGGCTAACCTTTGTTCGTCCTGCTTTACTTGAACAGGGTTTTTCAAAATCATTCTCAGAAATTTCAATAATACTTGTTGCGGAAAGCCACTGGCGGTATTTCTCTTTAAATCTATTAACCATACGATTACATTTTGATAATTTTTGGCTAACATATGCTAATAAATTTTGTATTTTTTTTCTTATTTCATCATTTTTCTTTAAACTTAACTCATTAGTAATAATGTTTTTAAAAACCCAATCCAAAACAACATTAGTTTTGCGATTGCCCTCTATGCAAACTCCAAGCATTTCTTCGTGTTGGAATTTAAAGTTTGCTGAAAATTACAAATATACTTAAATGTGGCAAAAAGGGGTCAATGTTACATACATGATTTTAAAGAACATACCCCAAACTTCCATCGAACATAAAAATCTGGAACAATACGATACAATACACACAACTTTCACTCCACAGAACACAGATTAATACGAAATTTTCGGTTAAAAAAGCTATCAAACAAAACTTCACACTATACGGATATAACACAATAAACCACATTTTTTTCCATTAAGTTAAAAAATAGATACATTTCTTATATTCTTCCATTATAAATTTATTTCTTTTTTTTTCCTTTTTAACTATTAATCGAACAGCTGTTTTCTTACAATATTTTACTGAACTGTTTACAAGTTTGTTGTTGCTTCAGAAGCATCATGTTTTACAGCGCATATTTAGAACAGAGTTGCCATATCCAAATAATTGTTTGTATATTTTAGACCACTGAAATGTCTCAATTAATACTGCGTACCTATTTTTTTGAAATAAGAAAAAATAATTTTTGGATTTATGCCAAACAATTTGAATTTCAAACCATAGTGCATTGGTCCGATCAAAGCAAATTATTTGAAGATAATAACGTTGCCTTCAAAAATAATAAACAGTCTGTCAAGTAAGAGCGTGGTCGTGTTAATTTATAAAAAAAAATATATTTTATGAAACTTTCATATTTATATATACATTGTACACATTAAAAACAATGATGCAATTTGGTCAATAATAAGTCCAGTCACCACCGGCATCGGTAATTGCCTGGCATCTCCGAGGCATGCTTTCTACTAATTTGACGGCGTATTCTAGTGGAAAGGATCTCCAGATCCGACGAATTTCGTAAGACAACTGCTTCAAAGTGTATGTGCGTCTTCCACGAAGTTTTGTTTAATATATGCCCACACATTTTCAATAGGGTTTGCATCGGGCGATTGCGACGTCGAATTTTGCATTGAGTACAGAGCTTGCTGCTTCTTCATTTTTTCTGATGAACCATCATTTGGCAGATGGCAGTAAAGCCTTTTTGTAGATTTTTATCATTTTCTCGGCATTTAGGTTGTCAGTAAAGAGGTACAAAGTGCCGAATTTCTGCCAAGTGAGTAACTTTGTCACAAGTTTTTCAGTCAACAGAGGCTTCTTCATTGTATTGCGCCATTTCAGATCATGAATCCGAAGAAGGGTTCGGATAGTTTCGTAGGATATATCTAAACCTTTTGGCATTCATTTTGCTTGTCCTTCCCACAGTGTTAAACCAAGATTCCGCGAAAAGAGATTCACTATTATTTTTTCATCTTTTTTGTTCACTTTTCCTATCGATCCAGGTTCTGGTAAATCATCGTCATTTTTAGCCACTATGTATCGCTATATCCACTTCTGTACAAATGCTTTCGACTTTCTCATATATTTAGCAGCAACTGATTGCGACATTTTGGGAACTTTCGGGTGGATGCAAAGGAACACAGCTTCGTAGCGCGACGCGTACTTAGCACTCATGGCGTTTAACGTGATTCTTTTTCAAAAGATCAAAATTGAACCTTTGTTTACAATGCATGAAGGACAAAGCTTCTCGCTATCGCCTCGCGAAGGAATTAGAGCGAAATCTTTCATTAACTGTCGGTAAAGTCAACCACGCTCGTACTAGACAGACTATATGTCAAATTCCATGAAGATATCTTTTAAAATAAAAAAAGGTCCCACACAAGAACTTGATTGATCGATTCATTTGTATGGGAGCTATTATATAGGCATAGCCGATATCGACGTCTCCGAGCAGCTTCTTGTAGAGAAAAGAACGACGAGTTCGGGTATATACACAGTTTAGCATGACATTAATCTTCGTTTTCACTTTAAATTCATAAAAGATCGTTAATGCTTGGGGTAAGAGGTAGAAATGCTATTCAGAGGTTGTTTGCAAAGTATCTGTACTTTACGGCTCTACATATAAAAAAACCAGCCAATTAAAATCGGTGATGTGATAGGTCACACGGACACCAAATTTGTCAAGCAAAAGATCAATGGTATCGTGGTTTAACTGACATAGTTCGCCATTCTACAAATGTACGAATTATTCAGAACTATATCTTACATTTTGGTATCACTTAGGAAGTATCGTTTAGTACCTCTGCAGTACTTACAGTTACCTCAAAGGCACTATCAGCTTTGTTCAAATATGTATGTTTATCTATTAGTTTTCACAGAACAACATCGTTCTTTGGACTAAAACTTTGCATGAGTCCAAGAGTGACTTCCTTCCCAACACAAAAAAATTATACTAACAAAGGATTGAAAACATAAATCACTCGCAAAAACTTAGATTAGATTGCGAACATATTCAGTAAAACAAAATTGTAATGAAGTATTTTTTTATATTCATCATTTTATACTACCCTTAAACTGTCTCCCGGTTGGTAAAAATCTAGACTTAATGGAATTTAGAAGGATATCTATTAAGTTAGTTCAAGACGCTCATTGACCTGCCGATAAAGGTAAGCTCAGAAGTAAGGGAATATATAATATTTACTTGATCATAACAAAAGTATATTCATTACTGAAACTGATGGTCTTGTTACAGATTAATTAATTTCTATAAAATATAGTATTGTATAAGATAGTACATAAATTGAAGAAATTGCTGGAGAAAAATCAACTAAATTATAAGACAGCTAATCTTCAAAATTTGCACTCAAAATAGCAAAGATATTCGCTTAATGCATTACTGAGAGAGGGGTACTGGTTTTACTTCCAGGCATCAACAAAAAAGCTATTCGATAATTATTAAAGCTAAACTAGTAATTTTAAATGTAAACTCCTTTTAAGAAGGAGAGTGAAAACTTGCATATTCTCCAAATTAACCCTAACTCATAAGGCAAAGGTGTTACGACTTGTCAAGATAGACAAGTGCAATTATGAAAATATTGAGCCTTAAAATTAGTTCTCCTTATATAACTATAAGTTCTAGTATCATCTCTTGTAAGATAACACAAATTTCGTTTTTCCGTGATAATCTAACAACTTCGCTTCCAACTCAAATGGCTGTCACATACTAAGGCAAAAGGAATTGCTATAGTTGCAAAATAATCGCATTTTCACGTTCAAAGGAAGTCCATCGGTCGATTTGGAACAGGCATACATGCACATTTCTTATCATCATCACAGTTGTGTGATTCACAAAGCACTTGCAAAAGCAAAAGTAGCAATTTGAAAGTCAAAAGAAACAAATATTCCTTTACCAATTTGAGTGATGAGTTGCAGGGCTTCGCTTCTATTGTATTATCCTTATGCTTTGCATTAATCTTCTTAGTTGTTTTTGTATATGATTTAGTAAACATAACAGTGAGTTCTTGCTAAGCTCATTATGGTGGTTCGCTTGTATTAAGTAGAGCGCGAGGTGCGATAGGTTATTGGTTATAATGGATTTACATATATCGAGACAGTGTATAAATATAAAAGTATTTCAATAATAAACTCTTCTTGTGTCTCAAAAAGGTACATTTACATATACGTAGGCTGCTATATATATTTCTGGCCTAATAATTAAAATAGGAATATTTATCAATGAAAATGGTTTTATTGTTTTTCAAAATATTCTCCATCAAGATTTATACACTTTTGCATGCGCTCAAACCAATTTTCGAAGCACTTTTTCCACTCCGATTGAGACACCTCCAAAACATGGTTTTTGAATGCTTCAACAGCATCTTCTGGCGACGAAAATCGTTGACCACGCATTATTTTCTTGATGTGTGGTAATAAAAAGAAGTCATTGTGTGCCAAGTCAGGGCTGTAGGGCGGATGACCCATCAATTCGACGTTTTGGCCGGTTAAAAAGGCGCTGGTTTGAGCCGATGTGTGAGAGCTCGCATTGTCATGGTGCACAATGATTCGTCTTCTCAAATGGTGGTGTACCACTCAGAATTAACCGTCTTACGTTGCTCAAGCCGCCTCGTGACCAGTTTTGCCGAAGAAACAGGCGACCTTTTTCTTCGAAGTGCTTCTTTCACGAACAACTTTCGTTGGATTTGGCTCGTCTTGGAAGACCCACACGGTCGATTGCTGTTTTGTTTCGGGCTCATACGCATAGATCCATGATTCGCCACCTGTGACAATTTTATAAGCGTCTTTTTGAAGCATGGCGATCGTATTTTTTCAGCATTTCTTTACAGCAATCCACAAGAGCCTGTTTTTGAGCGATTGTCAAATTGTGCGCGATTCAACGAGAACAAACCTTTTTTACGGCCAGGGTTCATGCAATATCGAATGTATGCTGGTGGGAGAAATGCATAGGCATGCTTCTATCTGAAGATATGTTACATGACGGTCTTGCATTATCACTTCACGTACGGCATCGATGTTTTCTGGCACAACGGCTGTTTTTGGACGATCTTCACGGAATTCGTCTTTGAGCGAGCGTTGGCCACGATTGAATTCATTGTAATAGTTTACAAAGACTTTAGTTCATTGATGCATTCTTGTCGCGATAATCCACGTCGAAATTTGTAAAAAATGATTGCACGAAAATGTTCACGTGTTAATTCCATTTTTTTGGCCGAGATGAATTTTTTAATTCGCTGAAAATAAAACAATTCACGATTAAATGACAAAACGTTCTGAGTGATGTTATGTTAAAAAATGTCAAAATTTCCAATGGAAATGTCAGATTGCACCTGGCAACACATAGTGTTGCCTAGGCCAGAAATATATATATATCAGCCCTCGTACGGAGGTATATATGATGAGACAATAACCGGTGTGTCTAACGTAGATGCTGACGACAGTCTTACCCCATGGTGCTTAATAATCGATCAAATCAATGCCTTTCTCAGCTCCCCAAGAATACGGGGCCAATTGCAAATGTGAAATGAACACACTAACCACTTTGGAAGGATTTAAGATCCATCTAAACTTCTTTCGTACTTTAGGTTTCGCACCCAGTTGCAATGGAACTCCATGTTGAACTAACACAAGGTCAGTTCTTCCGCATTCGGTTATTAAACCACAACTATCACGACACTCTCCGAAATGTCGTGCAGGTTGAAGCGAGCTCTAAAGAGAAAGCAGGAGCCTCCCGTATTACTAGAATTAAGTCTGCGGTCAGATCTCGTAGCTGAAACTACTGCCAGTTGAAATTTCATGCTTCTCTTGAGTGATGATTAGGGGTTGTACCAATAGTTTCATTGAATGAACGCACTATTTTTAGTATAGATCACTCCAGGACGAACTTTTTAAAGGTCGTCCAAAATTAGTTATTGTTTCAGAACTTGCTTGCGTAAACTGATATTGCAAGATCGTCATGTCACCTATTGTGAATTTAAGAAAACTATAGACAGTAGTAAGACCAGCATTCATCAATATTACATGACTGCAAAAACAATTTTGCCCCAGTGCTTGCGTTGAGAGAATTCCTTCGAAACCCGTCTAATTATGACTTCCTTACGGGTGATGAATTGTGGATTTAAACATTTAAGCTCGAAAGTGAAAAGCAGTCGACTGTTTTCTGAAAGAATTGGACATATCGCAACCATACTACTTGAACAACTCAGAACAGTAGATTTTGAGTGGTACACAATCATGTGTTTGCCAGTTGGTTTTCAAGAAATTAGTAAAACAACTCGCCGAAATCGTGTTACTTTTTACCACGACAATATTGGTTTTCACACACTGAAGGAAACAATTGCATTTTTGAGCACTCAAAACATCGATTTGATAAGCCATCTACCGTATGGTCTTGACTAGGCAACGAATGACTTATTTTTAATCCCGTACGTTAAGAATGAACTAAGACGTCGACGTTTTTCGACATCTGAAGACGCACTTGATATTTTCAGAATGCTTGTTTAATTAGAGTGGACAAAATGCTTCGACAGTTGGTTTAAATCCATGTAAAAATGTATAGATCTTAATGATGAAGATTTTTATAAAAAATTGTTTCACTTATTAACATTTGTTTTCGTTCTCTAATTGCTGTCATCTAGAAGAATCTTACTCCCTAGGTATACCTGCATCTCCATGTGATCATCGGAAAACCGATAATTCTGCATCAATAACAGACTTAATCAGAACAAGAGAAGATGTACCTAATAAAACCTGCATCGCATTCTTAGACGATGTGACATATAGGTAAAAAAATAAGCATGGTGAAAATTGCTCATTTCCACGCTATTTCGTTTCCATAAGTGGCACAGGACCTGTGACATTAATTCTTGCAAACTATTAGAAAATAGGATTAATATTAGAACTATGAAATAATAATATTACATTCAAACAAACCGTTAACTTAGCCAAAAAACTGAATTAAGGGTTAATGAAGGAAGCCCTAGACTGAGAAGAATGAAGTAGAACTTTCTCGGAAAGTCCTAATCAAACCCTATGACCCCTATGACCCGAATATGCGGACCCCACTACTTATAGTTGGCTATGATAAAAAATATCTGTCAATGTGTGAGATATGTACATAATTGAAATGCAAGGATAATACTTTCCTGATGACAGCTTATCTGTGTGCCAGAAATGGGTTGAAAAGGGTCAATACTTCACTTAGCCCTCACATACCTAACATAAAGATTTTCGAACTTCCACGTGACTTTGTACATATATCAGCCAATATTTTAGTTATCTTAATGAAAATTACGGAGCGTGTTCTGCTCATAAGTTTATTCTTGTGCATAAAATGAAAAAAAAAAAATGGTTCTAAACCCCATATAACTAATCAGGTTTTTCGAATATCCGACTGGCTTTACTTCATAGGCTTGGTGATCGTATGTCCACCTGGGAACAATTTTTTAGTATGTGGCGTGATAATAGTTAATAGATAAAATCGGGTCGATTCGACTCCATACATAGTTGTTTCAATTTTTCCAACAATCCTAAATATTTACAATTACCGAAGTTATCTCTTGTATGTATATTCGTATGGTCTGGAGGATAGACAACACAAACTCTTTTAGCTTCATTATTCTCCATATCCTTCTCGATTTATTTCATACCGTCACCAGCAACCGTTAGGTCAACACACTCATCGCGCTTTGCATTTTCACCAAACTCACTTTTTCCGGCTATAAATTCAGTTTACAATTATTCTTGAAGTAATTCTTCTTCAAAAAATACGCGAAACTTTTTTGTTCACAAATTATTTTCAACTTTTTTGCTACAAATTTACCATTAAAACTTTGTTTGTATTCGCTACTTTTTGTCAGTCATTTGCTGCACTTAACTTTTGCCTTTTGTCTTGTACAAATAATGAACCTATGCAAATGATTTTTTCATTCTGTAAAATTGTTTTCATTATTTTCAAGTTGTAAGGTATGAGTATTCGCCAAAAGTCTCCGATACTAATTACCCTTCAAAACAATAGACTCATATAATTCAACAAATGAGTGTGCTGTTGCTGTACAAAGGCTGATCGAATGATGGCTGAAAACGTAAATAACGGTTTATTCCGCTTACTTCTACAATGTAAATGAACCTGTCAAAAGTTTTTAAAACGTTATTTGAATTTCAATGAAGAGGAGAGCATCGGAAAAGCTAAAAACAAAATTTCTAAAAAGTTGTTTATTGATTTATGGTGAGTGGAAAAATGAGAGACATTTCAAGTGCTTTTAGGTATGTTTTGAATTAGTGACTTGGTGGGCTATGGTTTCAAAACCTAGTCACAGTAATTTTAAAATTTTTTTTGACGATTATAAAATTTTTTTATGATAATATATTTTTCCTTTATATCATGTAAGTTTTTCCATTCTTAATCATCAAAATTTGTTTGCAAAATCCGTCAAAATCGCTTATACAGCACATACCTTTGGTGGTCAGTTATGTAATATTAATTAGTGGTTTCACAGCACTGAAGATTGATCGAGAGTTTTGATTAATATTCTTTCAAGTCCACAAGTTTCTTCCTAATATCATTCGTTTCTCAGTATAATCTACCACTACTATCTGCAGGGTGGGCCATATAAAATTTTAAAAAGTCAATAAAAAAAAATGGTTTGATATTTTTCAAAGATCTAACATTTATTTACAAGGTTGTTTTATGAAATTTATTTGTGGAAAACAATTTCGGACAAATGACCACCACGGCTGAGTTTACAGTAGCTTATCCGATCCACCCAATTTTCGAGAACTTTCTCGATGGTTTCAGGCCTTATGGTAGCTACAGCAGCTTGAACCTCGTACTTTAGATCTTGAATTGTTTCTGGATGGTTGGCGTAACATTTGTCTTTAACAGCTCCCCACAGAAAATAGTCCAACGGAGTTGGGAGGCCAATTCACATCACCTCTTTTGCTGATTATGCGATTTTCGAAGATAGGGCGAAAAAAGATTGTGTGTAGCGTTTGCTGTATGGCACGTAGCGCCGTCCTGCTGGAACCAAATGTTGTCCAAGTCTTCCTCTTCAATTTGCTTAAAGAAAAATTTGGTTAACATTGCGCAATATCGCTCACCATTGATGGTTACGGCGGTTCCTTCTTCATTTTCGAAGAAAAATGGACCGTTGATTTCACCAGACCAAAATTCGCACCATACAGTGACTCGTGCTGGGTGCATTGGCTTCTCCGCGATTACGTGCGGGTTTCCTGTGCTCCAAATGCGACAATTCTGCTTGTAATCATCGAGGTGGAAATGAGCCTCGGCCGAAAAGATGATTTTTCGGTAAAATTGACCATTCTCGGTCAAATGATCTTCAGCCCAATCTGTGAACTGTAGACGGTTCGGGTGGTTAAGTGGCTTCAGCTGTTGCACCAATTGAACTTTATATGGCTTCATAGCGGGGTCTTTTTTCAAAATTCATCGCAAAGTTGTTCGCGAATGTTTAATTCTTGCGATCGACGGCGAGTTGAGATGGATGAGAATCTAACATTTTCAGCCACAGTCGCAATATTTTCGGTTGAACGCGTGGGAAATGAACGTTGACGTTTTAGTTTATCTACCAACGAGCCAGTTTCACGCACACGCTTGACAAATTGTTGTACAAATTGAACTGATGGCACTTTTTGTCTGTCCATTTTTTTGCCAAATTTCTCACAGTTTGGGTTGAATACTCACCACTTTGGAAAAAAGTTTTCAATACTTCCCAGTTTTCTTCTAATGAATAGCGAACCATTTCGTAAATTTTAGATTTTTTTACTGAATATCTGTCACTTTCCGATTGGTATTTGACGTTTCCAATGCCGAAATATAGATAATTCAAATTTAAAACGTTAGATGGCCCACCCGTTACTATCTACTAGTATATATCTAAAAACAAACTAACAACGATTTTGCTTAAAATTTCTATTTCCAATGGAATCACGACTATGATGGCATAGAAAACTTTTTAAAAGTGTTTTGAATAGTCTACTCGTGGATTACTGTATAAAGCGTTGTCACATTTTATTTTCCTTGTAAGCCAATTTTAAAGGCAATAATAATTCTTCGAAATAAGTTCCTAAAAGTTATCTCAGGGAACCAAAATATACCTTCCTTTTTTGCAAAATAACTAATCTCTTGAAGCCGCTGAAACTAAATACCTACATCTTCTGCGCTTTACATATTTTCATCTTTGAATTAGGCTGGCAACACTCGCCGTTTAGCTGTATTTTCAATTAAAACTAACAACTCTCGAAGCTAATAATTTTCCACACACACATATATACATTCCAAAGCATATATTTTACCATAATTTGTTTTAAGCATCAGCTATTACGCACGGGAATGATGAACAATGTTATTGACCACTTTAGCTTAAGCACCGACTGCACGGAATGCTGATAACCAACATAACCACTTATGATATATCATAGCACATTACCATCTATATGTACATATATGTATATGCGTGTACTATATACATATGTACGTGTTTGTGCTTTTGTAAATCGTATTTAACCAGAAAATTAAATGTCAACTTACTGACGGAGACATCGATGGTTACCTTTGACTTAAATGCAACAACAACATATCCTTAGGAATAAGACGGCAGCGTAATAAAAGCCACAGCAAGTGAACTGTTGAGCGGATTGCAGCAACTTCTGCCAGCTGCCAACTCCTGGCAGCGCTCCGTTAGCCACTTTCGGCACCAGCTACAAGCTGTGGCATTGACATCTGTCCGACATTTAATGTGCGTAATCGTAACCGGTACCGTTAAACAGATTGGTTGCTGTCAAGAGCAAGTGATGGCTTACGCAGGTACTTATCTTAGGGTGTGTGCACCATATGGTTAAGTATGTAAACAATTTGAAAATCAACTGTCATTTGCAGGTAAATTTATTGGCGTCTCTCGCAAGACGACAGGCAATTATGTGTGCTTCGCACATGCAAGTACTTACACTTCCACATATTATAATACACAAACAAGCCTACGCATTTACTTGTAAGCCATCATCTTCGTAGCTCAGACTTCCGGTACGTGATATAATTTTTGGCAGCCATGCAGGAAGATGGATTATGAAATATACCTGGGTGAAGGATGGAGATCTGTGATGGCACACGATACACGTGTTGAAAAAGTGATGGTATACCAATGTAAAATCATTATAAGTAAAGTTACTTATTAATGTTGTTACTTCCTTTTGTAGCTGACATATTATTTTTAAGATTTTCTCATAAGAAGGAAACGAGTTATGAAGCCTAATTGTAAAAAAACTCGTTTGCGGTGAAAAATGTTTAACAAGTTTATGAAATGATAGATAATCGGGCAAAAATCAGAATTTACAAATGTTAAACTATACCTTTGACGAATCTTTGTACTCTCAGTATTTATCTACTGGATACTTAACAGAAGTTGAGTAACGTCTTGCCACAGGTATAAATTATAAAATCATCTAGGGACATTCCTTGGCCAGTTTGAGAAAACCCTTGCCAGAATCTTATATATTTTCATAATTTGCACTCAATTCTTTTCTCTATACGTTAGTTCCGAAATAGACACAACGTGTCCATGCTACGTGGTTTCTTGATACCCATAAAAGAATGATGAAATATAGCATAAGTATATATTTCAGCAATGCGACCCAGAGTCTGTAAAATATGTTTTCAGGATGTCTTAAAGTAGGGTGCGACAACCTGCTCATTCGGCTCAAGTTTTTCTGCTTGATTATTAGTATTTTTAAGTTAGGAAACAAAAAGAAGTCATAGGTGCCAACGGTTGATTGAGTCCACCAATTTAGCGGTAGCGACGGCGATGGTGTGCTCTTTGTCCTGGTGGAAGAGTACTTTTTTCCTTGCAAATAAAGCTGTTATTCCTTCATATCGGCATCGGATCTGGCAAATAATTCGGCATTCTAAAGCCATGTAACCTGTCTGACTTCCTCATGGTAGCCGATGTTGATTAAATCTTGTGAATCCTAGAAAAAGTTGATCATCATTTTATCGGTTGATAGGGCAAGATTTGTATTTGTTAGACGGCGATTGCTTTGTTTTGGTATGGATTCAGTTTTTAAACACTGCTGTGAAGTGGTCTTACTATTGCACTTGTTATATGGAGGGAACAAATACGGCACCAATGTTTCTGATATATTTGTTATGCCAAATATTTTTTGCAGATGGTCATGCTGGTTTCAATTCTAAGCTACCACGCAAAAGTTTGTCTATCGCAAAGATGAACAACCCTTACACGCGGTCAGGATACAACGATGGTTAAAGTTTTTTCAATGTTACACATTCAAAGTTGCTCATGTAGTATGTCCTTGTTTTAGTAGTTATACCCGGTAAAAAGCGCAAGTTTGCCACGATGTAAAACCCAGAAAGATACGTCGGAAAGCCTGTTAAGTACTGAGCTGAAACGATTTAGCCATAGGCGCGTGCCCATCTGAGTGTATAAGACTTGAGATATACATACATATGTAGATCTTTAATTTTGCACACCTTGTTTTTCCCCAAGAAGTTACTAACTTGTGGGAATGGGCGATACTGAAAGCGAAAAGTAAAGAAAGTAAAGCATATAGCTCTGGGTGATTTTATTTATTTTTTTGAAGTTATACTTGTTATACGAGTTTGGAAAAGGTTGCGATTGATTCATATTGCGCAACCTTGTCTGCGAAGATGTTCGAGTAGCAAGGGCAGCGGTGATAATCGGCGATCGTTTCTTTCGGCACAGCACGGATTTTCTACCAATAACACAATGTTGCCATGCTTATGCTATTGTTGTTTTTGTAGAACAATTTTTTAATTTTTGGTTGGTGACATATTCACATGTGTGCGCATATGTATGTTTGTATGCTTGTGCATTATTGAAGTTATACTTCTTTTTCTTTCGTTTGTCTTTCATTTCTGCGAATTCTCAACTATTCTGTGTGACTTTTGGTTGAAATACTCTGCGTTGGCCTTTGAAAAATTAAGGCTATACTTCACAGCATCATTTCTGTAGTTGGTCTTCATTTACATTTTTTGAAAATCGACCCGCGATGGCGAGGTATATCGTTTTATCTGACAGCGTGAGGTTTATGAACTTCATTCCTAATTTTGTCTTGTGGCATATTATAAATGATGTTTCTTCGAAAATCGCTCGTTTACAACGGATAAAACTACTTCTGAGTGATTTTAATGAATAAATTCCAAGGTTTTACTCAAAAATAATGCAATCAATCAGTACGCATATGTATGTTTGTATGCTTGCGCATTATTTTTCTTTCGTTTCTGTTCCATTTCTGCGAATTCTCAAGTATTTTGTGTGACTTTTGATTGAAATACTCTGCGTTAGCCTTTGAAAAGTTAAGACTTCATAGGATCATTTCTGCAGACAGTGTTTATTTACTAATTAATTCGTGTTCTATATAATATAGACGTACTATTTGTAGTATTAGTACACAGTGAATAGTGATTGAAACAAACAATAAAATAAGTGACATTGATGATACGCATAATACTGGGGATTCCAGGTTATGTGATGGTAAGTTTCTCTCGAATATTTCAATTGTCCGTAATAGATGCACCTTGTGCATTATACTTGTGCTCTTGAAACTAATATCAATTGGATTGGCAAAAATTTTAATGGTTTGATTTTAAATTGATTTTAACAACTGATGAATCAACGATCGTCTTCATTATAATAGTAAAAAATTGAATTTAATTGCCATTTATATATCACCAATTTCATCGATGAGAGATATAAAATTGTTCATCGGTAAAGTTTTATTACCGTTGTCAACTGCAGGTTCTCCAGCTTTTGCAGATATTATCGGAGAACCAGTAGAGTATAGCGAACAACCGCTACTCCTTGCGGGAGATTTCAATGCAAATTTCTCATTGCCAGGAGCTGAACCATTACTGGCATTCCTCAAAGAGAAATTTTTATTAGAAAGGATCAATGGAAGAAATGATCCTACGACAAAAGGAAGTACGACCATTGATGCGGTATTCGCGAGAAATATAGATAAAATAGATGTAAGACATTTCATATCGTATTTTAGTTATCATAATCCAATTGTAAATATTATAGTGAACGCAGAAATGATAATTGATTTGGACTTTGCTTTATAAAATGTCCACAAAATGTGCATAATAAATTTATAAAATGTGAATTTAAGAAAGTGTTAGTCATTCCACCATATTTTTATCCTTTCCCTCTCGCTAGTTTTCTTTCATACAAAATTATATGCATTTCTTGGAATATCATTAAAAGGTATAACTTCATCCGCGCGTAGGGACTCCACGCATCAGTTTTTTTTTTTCGTTTGCTACTCGGAAAAAAAAGTTCCTAGACACCACTAAGAAAGCCTCTCCAAGCATGAGTTCTTAATTGTAACGGAAAGGTCCTCCTACATACAGTTTTCTATTGTTTCTTATTTATCAGATAGAAAAATTTATATCTCGCTTCCAACTACTTGAAAAATTATCTTGTTCCTTAGATTTTGTAGGAAATTGAATGTTCTACAAAAAAGGTCTCCACGTATTTTTCGTAAACCCAGCCATTTAAAAGATATTAACGGTTGAAGTTTGATTATTTTTGGGAAAAAACCAAACGAAAAAAAAAAATTGAATCACCCTAGTACAGCTGCCATACAAATTGACCGATACAAATATATAAATGAATAGCATGTACGCAAATCTGTTTTATTAGATATCTTCTCGAAAGGTGGTGATACAATTTTGAAGAATTTTGCTCAAATCGAACCAATATAAGATCAAAAATAAGTACTTGTATGGAAAACTATATTATTTGGAAACTCCAATTTTATCCCATAAAAATAAAACAAACCAATTAAACCTCCAAAATCACAAACAAAAGAAGAGAGAGCAGCGAAAAACCCTAACCGAAATATGCAAATACAACAAGTTAAACGTTTTCCTTGCACATAGTTACTTTTCTATACATTGTTTCACACAATCAGTGTCACCGTCAGCAGCACACCAAATATGCTGGAATGCCAGCAGCAGTAAGATTGTCGCCATCGCTAACAGCAGCGACACCATTTTCATTTAGCACACTATTTTCAACGCCATCAAAGCAATCATTCGCAACGTTGCGCCCTTAGATAGTGTGCATTTAAAGTGCAACGTGCACGTAGCTGTGCCATGCGGCAGCCATAGACATGTGTGCATGTAGTTTTCACAGCATTTGTCTGTGTGTGTATGTGTGCGAGCAACCGCAGTTGGCAGCCAAACACGCGCCACATCAAAGTCAGCGAAAAAACTGCAGTAAATAGTAAAAGTAAGAGCGAACTGTTCATTCACAGTGCTTTGCAATTCCACCACCGCCTTTACCAAGTCTTTTTAGCTTCCACTTACACTTGCTGCTTGTTTACGGTATACTAAGTATTCACTTCTTGGAAACCCAATATGCATTTCATTTTTTTCTTTCGTTTGTTCTTCTATATGCCGTTGTCTTGCAGTTGGCAGTCGGCAGAATTTAGCAGAAGTGTTGAACGATTGTCCACACCTAGCTTGAATAGCACGGAAGGCTGTTTCGACTTGCGCCGCAGCTGCGAGTGTGCTTCTTTGTAGTGTGGAATTCATTCTTACACACACCGTTGATCGGCTTAGACTCGGTGTGAATGCAGCTTAGTTATTGCTCATGCATTTCGCGGGCTTTTTGTGTTGCCCTGCTGGACATGCCGCTGTGTCCTTCCAAAGCAGTTGTGCTTGGTCTGTTTTTAGCTTCACTTTAGTTTTGCGTCTTTTTTTCGTTTTTGCATTTTCATTGTTTTTGCTTTCTTTCCTATGTAGGCAGTTGGCAGATATCCAAAACAAGAGCCGCAAACATTTTGTATGTGGGCAGCATCTTCATATCAAAAGCGTAAGAAAGCGCTGCTTCATTTGCTCATCATTGCAGCTGTCATTTGCCGGCGGTGGTGCTTTTGGCTCATTCAAGCACTTGGCTTACACAAGTAGGCTTTTTTGTAATGTGCTATTATTGTTTGCATTATTCTAATGTAATATTAGTGTGCTTATGATTTTTTGGCTCGATTTAATCACTTAAATGGTCTTTATAGAGGTTATTAATTTAAAAGTTAAAGGATTTCTGATTTTTACAACAACAATTGTTGTTTTCAAGTGTTCAGAGTACTAATTTGTTCAAAAAATAAAAAAATTGCTTTTGCTTTTTCGTTTGTAGAGAAGCGAGACACATTTGCAGACAAAAAAGAGAGAGGAGGAATGCATGAGTACGATGAGCTGGACAAGCTGACCGACAGTGGTAACGCTCGAAAATTGAAAAGATGTGGCGACTAACAGAGGATTTTAAGAACTAATCATACTCTCATAGAGCTCCACCGGTGAATTATGCCTAGAATTTACTGACATTAAGGAGAGAACACTTCTCCCACCTGCTGAATGGCAGTGAAAACTTAACTCCAGGTGTAATCGATTACATTGGAACAGACATTTCATTGAACAACCATGAAAAAATTTGAATTGCAATTACCCCTCTGAAGAACAACAAAGCGGCGGGGCCTATGGATTACCGGCCGAGCTATTCAAATACGGAGGCGAAGAACTAATAAGAAACATACATCAGCCTCTTTGTAGAATTTGGTCAGATGAAAGCATGCCTGACGATTGAAATTTAAGTGTGCTCTGTCCAATCCACAAAAAGGAGCTGTCTCTATGACGTGATATCTAAATTTGGTATGCCCGCAAAAATAATACGACTGAGTAAACTGACGTTGAGCAATATGAAAAGCTCCATCAAAATAAGGAAGGACCTCTCACAGCCGTTCGATATTAAACAAGCTTTTGGACAAGACAACTCCATATCATCCGACTTCTTCTATCTATAATGCTGTCGTAAGCCGATGATACTGCTATCATTGGTCTCAACAACCACGCCGTTAGTTCTGCTTTCTCCAGACTGGATAAGAAAGCGAAGCAAATGGGTCAGGTAAAAAGGGCAAGACGAAATATCTCCTATCATCAAACAAACAATCGTCGTATTCGCAACTTGGCGAACACGTCACTATTGACAGTCACAACTTCGAAGTCACCAACAACAACGTCAGCCTCGGAATGCCACCCAGAATAACTCTTGCCAGCGTGTGCCATTTTGGACTAAGTCGGCAATTGAGAAATAAAATCCTCTCTCAACGAACAAAGATCAAATTTTAAAAGTCACTCATCATCCCCGTCTTGCTATATGGTCAGGAGTCGGCGTTAAGAGTTTCCGAGAGATCAATATCTGAGATTTATAATTGAAAATTAGGAGTAGTACTTCTCTGGCAATGGTTTGTCTGTATGTTAAAAATGGGTTGCATCGGTTCAAAAGTTTTCTTAGCCCCATACACCTAATATAAAGATAACCGAACATTCGGGTGACTTTGTACCGCATATATTGGCCAATATGAAAGATATCTCAATGATAAAGAGCTAGCATTTTTTACACATTTACAGTGTATATTTGTGCCTAAAATAAATAAATTGGAGTGAAAACTTGACTTACTCTCCATATAACTAATATCAGGATTTTCGGACATCAGGCTGTCTTCACTCTATATGATTAGGTTTTTAATAAGTGACATGTGAATAGTATGTGATAATGGGAATAATAGACAAAATTTGATCGATACTACCACAACTCCCATATACTACATATGTATAATGATTTTCGTTTTTCTAACAAATCGTATGTGTCTGTCAGTGTATGAATTATATATAGTACATAAAATTGTTTGGATTTCGATCCTCAGGTTGACGCTTTATACAATGAAATATTTCCCTGCCTTTGATTCTTGTAAGTTGCAATAGTATAAAATGTTCGGTTGCACCCGAACTTAGCCCTTCTTTACTTGTTTTATAATAGAAATAATGAACAAATTTTTCATTTGAGAAGTCGGTTGATGAATTCGAATACATTGTTTTTCAAACAGATAGTGCTAAATCAGAGCCGCACAGGGAAATTTCGTGTAGATTATATTCAAAACGCTTCGATGGCAAGATTAACAAGTGTTATTTTTGTATTGCTAAATCCAGTAGATAGGTGAGACAATCTAGTCAACATGACATAAGCTTTGAAAAAAGTTACTCATGCCCGTCGTCGTTCTATGCATTTCTGAAATATATAACGAATGGAATGTTACTTATCCGCCCCGTCTATGTACTAGTGATGAGCGAGATAGGTGAAATATAAAATGTAATACACCCAACTCTTATTTTACATGGTAGATACGTTCCTCAGAAATCCGTGTAAAAAAAAACGATGTAAAAAAGAGGCGGTTTCTATATTAAAATGGAGGATACATTCTATATGATCTGAAAACCGCATAAGATGAAATAAAGATTTACTTCGAAAAATCGTGTAAAAAATGTTGAAAACTATAAAATTTCAGATATGCATACAAATTTTATGTTCATATGGCATTTTAGTGAGCATTAAAACTAGATTAAGCAAATAACAAAAGAAATCTGTTAATCCAGAATTAAGAACAGAAAAGTTAGAATAGAAATAAAGAAAAAATATTAACATTGGTATATAATTATTTGTCGCTACTTGATAACAAGCGCCATTGTTTTGAAGAACTGGACTAAAGACGGTATATTCGCTGGAGATATCCATTTCAGCAATGTAAATATCATGCGAACAAAATGTGTAGGTAAAAAAGAGTTGGGTGTATTTGCAAATCAAAAATTTCATATAAAGAATCTTTAAAAAATTTAAAGAAACAAATCCAACATAGGCTTCCTACAGTGGAACTACCAGCTCAATGAGTGTATATGTATGTAATAATTTTATAGTTTTTAATATAATAAAGTTATTAAGTTTTGCTTTGCTAATAAAAACAAACAAAGCATGCTATAACTACTACTGTAATTCAAACCTCCTCTAACTCGGAAGCTCCAAAATACATATAGTACATTGATAATGAGCCAAAAGCCTTTAGACAAATTGTTGCGGTGGCAAAAAGAAGAGTTGAAGGTAAGTTTGAGTCCGTCATAAGTTTAAAAATTACCAATAATCGATTTTATTTTTAGCTATAACTTGTTTAAGACAAAAATAACGACGGGTTTAGGCAGGACAAAAATGTATGCGAATACAAAAAAGGCAATCGATAATGCGCTATGCTTTTTATAATGTATTTCCAACCATTTAGCATCGCAGAAGATGATTGATTTCGCGAATTTGTAAAAGCACTAAATCCGGATTATCAGTTGCCTAGGTGGCATTCTATTTCTAATACAATAATAACTGTTTTGTATGAAACATGCCTGCATAGGAAAAAATTGTTAAAAATCGCGTAGTTTTATTGACATCACAGCATATTTTCTCAACGCAAAATTTGAAATATTGTCCAATGACAGAGTCGCATACCACGCAAAATTTGTCAGCTGAATTAGTGCCTGAGTTGTCTTTGTGCCTAAAATTAATAAAATTGGGTGAAAACTTGACCTGGCTCCTATATAACTAATATAAGAATTTTTGAACATTCGGCTGACTACAGTCTAGATAATTAGTTTTTTAGTACGTGGCATAGTATGTGGTATTGGGAAAAATAGATAATACATGTAACGATTTTCGTTTTTCTAATAAATATTATGTGTCTGTCAGTATAGGAGGTATATGTGACCTGGTCTATGAAAAGGAGGCTTAGGTGTCAAAAAAAAAAAACAAAAAAAAAATTGATTTTTTGACACCTAAGTCCCTTTTCGTGACCAGGTCACATATATAAAATTGTTTGTATTTCGGTCCTATGGTTGAGGTTTTACACAATAAAGTATTTCTCTGCCTTTGACTCTTGTAAGTTGCAATAGTATAAAATGTTCTGTTGCACCCGAACTTAGCCCTTCCTTACTTGTTTATTATATTTAATGCTTAAGCCAAATTTGAAAGCTTATGTGATGAATTAAAAAAAACTTTAGAATACAAATTAAAATTCTTTTCATTGTTGCAATATTCAAAATGTTTAATTTAAGTATCTAATAATGTTTAGTAATATTAAATGTAATAATATATAAAAATTGTTTGTAATAAAAATATAGTTATTTTTACTCTTTTATTTTTATTATTTTTTTATTAAGATGTTTTTATTTATATTTCTTTTAACAGCACAGCATTCAGTTCGAATATCATTTAATTTAAAACAAGAATTGTAATTAATTAATTTCGGAAAAAATTGTGTAATAAAAAAATAGGGATTTTTAATATTTTTCGAAAGATTAGGAAATTTCAGTCATTAATTTGTTCTTGAACATATTAATAGCGGATATGCAAAGCATTCTGATGGATTATGGATTTCCCATGATCTACCACATTAGCGGTAATTCATTGTAAGCAATATGTGAAACCATCATACTAACATACAAATTAACTATGCAATACGCTCTGAGTGTCGGGTAGCCTACATTTGCGAAAATGTAGTGAAAAGAAAGGCGGAAAAGCTGGACTCTAGCTACTGGACCCGTGTAAACGACTACTATGTACTACGAGGGCTGCTATATATATTTCTGGCCTAATAATGAAAATAGAAATATTTATCAACGAAAATGGTTTTATTGTTTTTCAAAATATTCTCCATCAAGATTTATACACTTTTGCATGCGCTCAAACTAATTTTCGAAGCACTTTTTCCACTCCGATTAAGACACCTCCAAAACATGGTTTTTGAATGCTTCAACAGCATCTTGCGGCGACGAAAATCGTTGACCACGCATTATTTTCTTGATGTGTGGGAATAAAAAGAAGTCATTGGGTGCCAAGTCAGGGCTGTACGGCGGTTGACCCATCAATTCGACGTTTTGGCCGATCAAAAAGGCGCTGGTTTGAGCCGATGTGTGAGAGCTGGCATTGTCATGGTGCACAATGATTCGTCTTCTCTTGTTCGTTTTTCGAATTTCTCCGAAGACTTCAGGAAAACAAATGTTGGTGTACCACTCAGAATTGACCGTCCTACGTTGCTCAATCGAAACAGTCGCCACATGACCAGCTTTACCGAAGAAACAGGCGACCATTTGCTTCGAAGTGCTTCTTCCACGAACAACTTTCGTTGGATTTGGCTCGTCTTGGAAGACCCACACGGCCGATAGCTGTTTTGTTTCGGGCTCATACGCATACATAGATCCATGATTCGTCACCTGTGACGATCTTATAAACGTCTTTTCAAGCACCGCGATGGTATTTTTTTAGCATTTCTTTACACCAATCCACACGAGCCTTTTTTTGAGCGATTGTCAAATTGTGAGGGATCCAACGAGAACAAACCTTTTTTACGGCCAGGTGTTTATGCAATATCGAATGTATGCTGGTGGGAGAAATGCATAGGCATGCCTCTATTGAAGGTATGTTACATGACGGTCTTGCATTAACAGTTCACGTACGTCATCGATGTTTTTGGACGACCTTCACGGAATTGGCTTTGAGCGAGCGTCGGCCACGATTGAATTCGTTGTACCAGTTTTTCATAGTGCTATAGGATGGTGCTTCATAGCCATACAAAGATTTTAGTTCATCGATGCACTCTTGTCGTGATAATCCACGTCGAAAGTTGTGAAAAATGATCGCACGAAAATGTTCACGAGTTAATTCCATTTTTTGGCCGAGATGAATTTTTTAATTCCCTGTAAATAAAAAAATTCACGATTAAATGACAAAACGTTCTTTGTGATGTTATGCTAAAAAATGTCAAACTTTCCAATGGAAATGTCAGATTGCACCTGGCAACACTAAGTGTTGCCTAGGCCAGAAATATATATAGCAGCCCTTGTACCAATAGCTTTTTTTTGTATCGTATTCTTCTCTTTAGATACCGTAAACATATCAATTAAAAACCATAAAACTTAGAAACAATTAAATATTTAATGATTGGTTTTTGACGATAATTTCACAGTATCCAAGGAAAATATTTATGTTTTTTGGTATATCTTATTAGTATAAATTCTTCAGCTTAAAATCTTGTATTAAATTGTTGTTTTATATGATTTACTATACCGATATCGTGATTCTACAAATAAAGTGCGTTTGGTCTACAAAATGTAGTTTAACTTTTTTAAGTAGGCTTCAACAACATATTGATCAATTTTCCATGATGTGTTCTTGAATAGCAGAGAGAGAAAAAATTCAAATATTAGGTTGCCAAATATCTCCCTTCCGCCATTTCTTTTGAATTTCGCGGCTATGTACGAGTATAAAGCGCTACAGAGCTCGTATCTGGCAATACTATATATCTTTGAAAGGTCTTGACATAACCTACAAATCTCATGCAACCTATGCATGATTAGTTTGGATATTGCGTTCAACAGTTATAGACGAGTAAACATGGAGTTCACTAACGCCGAAATTCACGCTATTTTAAAATTTTCCTTCGTTAAAGGCAAGTCCGCTAGAGAAACGTTCTGTGAGATTAATGGTGTTTTGGGGGATGGTACTCTATCACTACGAACTGCCGAGGAATGGTTTCGACGATTCAGAGCGGGTGAAAACGACACCATTGATAAGCAAGCCGCCGGAGGACCTGTGACGACGTTTTCCGATCAAATCATGGAAAACATCGAGTTAGACCGGCATGTGAAATCTCGTGACAACGCCCAGAAGATGGGAGTTAGTCATCAAACCATTTTAAATCATCTGCAGAAGGCTGGATATACAAAAAAGCTTGATGTTTGGGCAATTTGACGCAAAAAATCCTTCTGGGCCGAATCAACGCCTACGATATGCTGCTGAAACGAAACGAACTCAACCCATTTTTGAAGCGGATGGTGACTGGCGACGAAAAATGGATCGCATACGACAATATCAAGCGAAAACGGTCGTGATCGAAAGCCGGTGAATCGTCTCAAACAGTGGCCAAGCCGGGACTGACGGCCAGGAAGATTTTGCTGTATATTCGGTGGGATTGGGAGGAAATCATCTACTATAAGCGGCTCCCATATGGCCACACGTTTTTATGAGGGGGTATTATGAATGAATATAGATGAAAACTGATTATCGAACGAAACGGCGCATATTTGAGCTATATCCGATCACTATAACACTTTTTATAAAGCATTGAATAAAGAGTAAAAAAGCGGAAGCGAGATATTTGACAACCTAATATATGCGATAAATATTTGTCGATCTCGAACTTAAAGTCATACTCGTATGAAATGTGTTGTCAAATTGAGCATAAGAGCACGCTTCAAAGTTATGTATGAAAGCTCAGAATGCTCGTAGACTAAACTAGAGCTTAACGAACTTAGCTATTGCGTATTTGCAAACATATTGATTTTAAACTAAATGAAATTTGATTGAAAGGTATAGAACCCTTGCCGCCATAAAGTTTACGAATAGATACATTACCCGTTGTGATCCTTCCTGGAGTGAAGCTGAAGCGATTGAGGGTTAATCGGATATATTCATTTCCGAAAATTTCGCCTGCAGTTTGGATATTTTTTAACAGATAGAAAAAGTGCAATTAGCAAGTCTTATCACTTGTTACTCTCGAAAGAGAGTAACCACTTTGTTGTTTTATTTTGTAAACAATTTCACTTAGTGTTGAAGAAACCACACGTAAATATCTTAAAAAGTAACTTAAAGATATACTATATGTCTAGATGAACTAACATTTTTCCCGGTTCTTATCAGACGCCGATGTATATGAGGGATAGAATTCTAAACTTTGATTCCATTTTCTTTTAGGATATCAAAAGATATCAATTTTAGTGACTGATTTCATATATCAGGGGAAAATAAGAGTTGTGCAACTTTCTTTACGGCTAAATACCCTCTTATTCTAGTCTAGAAATCAAATTTTGGGCAATTTTTTTGAATGTTATTTAAAGAAAACCAAAAAATATTTTTACTATCCATTTTTTATGGGGTTGTTATTGATATCTTAAAAAAACAGAAAAAAAATTTTACAAAAAAATATTAAAAATTTAAATAATAATTAGAGGGGGGGGATAAGGTGTAAAAAAACATAGCGACATTGATCCTGACTCTCCTGGTGGTCTGAAAAAAAATCAAAAGAAATTTTTAATCAGTAAGGATGCTGTTAAAGTCCGGGAACACGAATTTTTTTTTTTTTAGAAAATTTTGACACGATGCTGGTAGGAACGATAAAGGATAATATAAAGAAGGTTCACACAAAATTTCAAGTAAATAGGTTGTACACAACTTGAGATAATGCCAGTACCGTGTGGAAAAAAGTAGTTTCGAGAAAAACGCGTTTGAAAAAGAGAGTCAAGCCGAACCGGGCTAGGTACTGCGTCACTAAAGTAACTGTAGCTCTTAAAATAATTTTAATTTTTAAAAATCCTTTGGAGGATACGTTCTTAAGGGTCTAAACTTTAAATATATGAAAAAAGTTTTCAAAATTCTCGAGTAGAATACCCTCTTAAGTGGCCGCCACAGCGCTGTGTGTTGAGTGTGTAACTACTAAACGGTAGTTCCTGAGTTGAAATACCGGCTTTGAAAAAACTTAAATGACATAAAAAAGTTGATTTAATTGTTATAATCTCGTCATAGATGATTTTGTTAAGAAAAACTGCCCCTAAAGCTAATCTGCCATTCGGGGAAAGTTTGAAACTTGTATAACTCTTCAATTGCCAGAAATTACATGACATAAGGCCGCTCGCCACAAATATAGAAGCTCAGCCAAGCAACTAGCAAATATGAAAACACCATTTAGTTTTGTACATTTATATACTATACTTCTATATAATTGTTTAAGCGGAAACTAATTTTCTCACTCATTCACCAGCACCGGGCAATCAACACAGAGTCAAAACAATATGAGTAAACAAAAGCAAAACTGACATTACCGATAACAATAACAATTTTTCACTTTATTGAAGCGTAATGTTGTTACCTACAAAGGTATGGAATTGAGGGTAAAAACACATATATACAAACATACAACAAAGGAAACGGTGTTGATATTATAACGCAAGGCGTAAGGATTCCGCCTGATATTAAGCAGCATTGACTTACTTAGTAGCTTGGGCATTAGAGAAGTGCGAAGGTGTCATAAATACTTATGTCTACGTATACATACGTATGGATGTGTAGTTCGGTGTCGCTATATAAACGTTAGTTTGTAGTTAAGTTATACTACAGCTCATGTTAACATTGCTGGTATACTTATATAGACTAGATTACGTTTGCCTTTGCCTTTCAGTCGTTGGTTTAATATTGAAAATTTATTATCTTTTCCCGAGGAGTGAACATAATTTTTAATTAACGACAATTTAATTGGCAATCAAAAGCGAGAGGGAAAGCGTTGAAAGTGTTAGTTAGAGCAAAAGTGAAATTGAGTAGAATTGAGTTAATGGTGCCGCATGTTAGGGGTATTGGGTGATTTTCACTACTTGAATGGGTGCACCCCACGCTCAACCACATTTTGAGCTGCAGAGCAACGTCAATGTGTTGGCTTGGGGCTATTTAATAGCTGCTGCTGTACGCAGCAATAAAAACAGTGGGTTGTGCTTCAGATTATTTTTGAAATATTTTATTTAAAAATATATTTTTGTGTTTCCAAAAAGCGATCTGATATCATTCATGATAATTTTTTAAATTATCGTGAAATATAAAAAATATTTTGACCGATATAAGTTAAAGCTAGTAGTTTTTGAGAAAAGCGTGGAAATAGATCTCACCTCACTTGATTCTAAGTTATGGAGATATTTTTTTCTAATTATGCATATAAACGCTATTTTGATTTTTAAAACTGTGAAGTTCCCTTTTGCTTTCAAATTTTCAAGATTTATTCCAATAAAAGAGTCTAGTCCAAGTACCTATTGGGATTCTTTATTGTCTGGCCAGCAACAGGTCTATAAGAGTCTCAGATTTTCAAATGCCACTAAATTCCTTCACTTATTTCCCAAAAAAATGTTTAATCGTAGCATCAAAAAATTTCCAAGAGATGTCTCTAAGAAGACAAATAGTATGTTGCATAATAAACATGATAATTTTATAAAAATCTCCTGAATACAGCTTTGTGTTTTTAACCTATTCAAGTAATAACATTATATTATATTATCGTTACTAATCTACGATCTTCTGAAAAAGCTTCTTAATGGAGCTGAAGCGAAATATGTAGGTATCTACCTTGATGATCATTAAATGAACTGTGACTAGGAATATTATATAGGCACCTTTCAAGTAAGTGCGCCGGAAACTGGGTTATCTTGAGAATGAATAAACCCCATTCCCATAAAAGTCATAAAAATGTTTACTTGCACCTAAAGAATCGTAGATTAGCTGATGCTAAGATAAAGGACATATAATAAACATAAGCGAAATTATTCAATAAAGAAGTTCCTTTAAGTTTTATGAGCGAAATCAAATTTCTTAGATTCAGAGGTCATACTGGTATCGTTGGAGTATCGGGAGGATCAGTGAAAACCATTCTGAAAAATGATTTGAGCCTAAGAGCATTGAAAACACGATTGGTTCCAAAATCACAATTTTTTTTCAAAAAACAGACGCGCTAACGTCTGTGAAACTTCCGACTACTAGGATATCATCAGGGATGAGCCTTGGATCTATGTTTATGTCCCGGAAACAGGCGACTAATCGACCGAATATCGTAGAAAAGGTGAGTCGAAGCCTAAAAAACCCCCTCAAAGCAGGTAAAAACTCATAGTTATGTTGACAGTTTTCTTCGATTATCGAGGTGTGATGCACTCCGAATTCCTTCTGGACGGTCAAACTGTCAACAAAGAAAGGCTATTCGGAAACTTGACTTTGACAATTGTTTCGAGGATTGGAAAAAAACGCATAATGGCATGAGTGTATAGGGGCCAAGGTGGGTTACTTTGAGGATGCCTACATAGGTTTTGAAAAATAAATTAAGAATTTTAATAATGTCGTAGTAGTAAATGTTCCATTAAGAACAACAATAGATTAGATGGTCCAGAAATTTGTCACATTCGTCTCGTTCTTGTATCATTATTAAGGGGGTATACTAGTCTAGAAATTAAAAAAAAAAAACGATTTTTTTTTATGTTTTCAAAGCTTAACTATTCAAGAATATGTGTATAAGAGAATTTTTCAAAATTCAAATTATTTTCGGAGATATAGGCATTTTTCTGACCCGTCATCCAAACTGGTTCGGCCGGAACGCGAAACTTTAAACGCGTTTTTCTCAAAACTGACTTTTTCGGAACGATGCCCACAATTTCTCAGTTTCTACTGGACCGATTTACTTAAAATTTTTATAGGGTCTTCTTTATAGGCTTGTCTATGGTTGGAACTAGCCCCATTCCAAAATTTTTATTTTTATTATTTTGAAAAAACTCGAAATAGTCAGAAAAAGTGATGAAAAAAAATGTTTTTTTCAGGCAGTCGCAATTTTGTGAAAAAAAAAAATGTTTCCTACTTTTCCGTAGTTCCGACCATTGCGACATTATTCTAGATTATTAATCTTTTTTTTTAGTTTCATATAACTAGGAGGATTGGAAACATGGGCATGGTTACGTGGAAATTTTTAGAGACCCCCTCCCACTTCGGTAGGTATTTGAAAATGTTTACTTTTTTAGTTTTTAATTTTTTTCTGTACTCTTCAAAAATTAAAAAATAACTAATAAAAAATGGATAGTAAAAATATTAATTGCTTTTTTTTACGACACTTTAAAAATTACCTGAAATTCATGCTTCTAGACTAGAATACCCCCTTAATATTTAAACCGTTTAAAAGAGGCGACATCTAATATGAAATTGCCTTACATATTCTAAGCTTTTCATACCTTTCAGGACCCCGTGAAATAAGTGCATATTTTTATTTATAACTTTAGTCCATATTTGCAGTGAATTCTTATTAATTCTAAATAATTGATAACGGCTTATGTCAATAGACATATAGAGCATTATCTTAAAAAGTTTTTTAAAAAATATTTGATTGTCCATAAAAGTAATTTTTTTTAGATAATGACAGAATCAGTAAAACTATTGACAACAGTTTATGACAAAATATGACAGTAAATTTTCAAGAAGAATGTATAACAATTCAATTACCAGGTAAGTTGGTGTGAGCAATTAATATAATTAAAAATTTTACGTTGTTTGCCATTTCAATCAGTTCTCTCGACACAGTGGAAATTTATACCATCGAATTTGTATTATTTTTTATTTAGCGGCTTATAATTTGGCAAAGTCTACGATAATATATGGCAGAATTATTCGAGAAATAAAAATATTACATTCTAATTTAGTTAGAGTTAGCACTTTACACTTTTGTTGCCCTTGCAATTATGGGAATGCAATGTTATGAAAATTTGCATATGTTTATCATTTTCTACCAACATACACACTGTTTTCATATATTTACAAATGTCCATTTATAATTTATGCAAATATAATAATTTTTGTGTTATTTTAATACTAAATTTCGTTTTGTTAGCTCTTGTACAATATTCATATGCCGCATTATAATTTCATCAATTTTATTTTCAAAAATATTAACAATTTTCGAAGCATTTATTTCCACAAATTGCAAATTAAGCGTGCATTTAAAATTTTTTATACAAATGCTACGTATTCATTATTATCAAACATACTTAACTATGAATAATTTATTGTTTATTTTGCCTCAAATTTTATTTAATAGCACTACTTTCATAAAATCACCAAAAATTTTGCCATTAAATTTTCCTTTTATTTTCCACGCTTCGCACTACAAATGACTTTCAAATAGTCAGCCTTACCCTACAGTACTTACTGTAGAATTTTTTTTTATTGTTCATTAACGTCATTCATAATCGAGTTGTTATGCAGCAACATTTTAATTAATTTCATACTTGTACATTTCACGCAATTAACGGCGTCGTGGCAAAGCCGTTCCGTGGTTGGCGCTTATATAGAGAAATTGAAGAATTAATCGTTGTCTATAAGTGTTGATTGCCTTTGTTTTTGCTATTGTAGTATTGAGTAAAGCTGTCTGCATTGCATTTGAATATACTGTATATGCAGACATACTTATAAAGGCAAATGTTAATTTCTTAGAATATATATTATACACATTGTATTTGCATTGAGAATTGTTCTTGTTTTTGGTTTTTTTAATTACCACATGCAATTAACGACAGTTTAATGTGCTCGCTCAATTTGTTGCGATCATTTTAATTGATTTTTAGCATTAATTAATTATATATAATTGTATATACATATAGCATAGCAAATTGCTCAGAATAATTGAAGTGTAAATGAATAAGTTAATTAAAAGCGAAGAAAGTAAATATTTTATATATTTTCCTTAATAGCATGAAAGTTAATTAATAATGCATTTGGCTAAAATTTATTACCTCTTCGTTGTACTAGTATATATTATACATTCAATATGATAAAATTTTAGTTAGAAGAGAACTAAGACCATTTAATGAGGCCATTTCAAGTTCTAATATATTTTTCAATGCAAGATGAGTTTGCCTAGAATTCTTTAAGACGCATAGCTGGTGTTAAATTATATAAAAAAAGACTTGATATTTGGTTAAGTTTTACCTTTAAAATAACATTGACGTTCCAAATAGTTTTTGAGTTACAACCTTCCAAAGTTTAGATACTCCGTTTTTCCCGAATCAGCGTTTTTCAAATTTGCTTGAGTTATTGCTCTGTTCACTAACGAATTTCTGTATGTTCTGTTTAAAGTTCTCCATTTAATGACCTACCAATTTTTTAGTCTGATCAAAAATCGATTTTTGGAGGACCAAAATGCCTCTACGACTGCATAACGCTTTCCTTTCATAAGCGAATGCATTTTTCCGAAAAGGAAGAAGTCGCACGGTGCCATATCAGGTGAATACGGGGAGTGGTTAATGGTTAAAATGTGATTTTTGGTCAAATAATCGGTCACAAGCGTCGATTCGAATGTTGGATTCTGAGCAATTATTGGTCGTCAGTCAATTTGTGCGGAACAAATCGTGCAAACACCTTTCGTAAGCCCAAATGTTCGGTCAAAATGCAATAAGTCGATGTTTTGAAGATGCTCAATTCCATTTCCAATGATGATTTCGGCTGATTTTTGAAGAATTAACGCACAGTTTCGATGGAATTTCCGGTGATCACGGATTTTGATTGGCCCACATGTTCATCGTCATTTATGTCCTCACGACCACTTTGAAAACGATGAAACCACTCGTGCACTCTTCTACGGGATAGGCAATCATCGCCATAAACTTGTTTCATCAATTGAAACCTTTCGGTAAAAGTTTTACCAATTTTAAAACAAAATTTAATATTGGCTCTTTGTTCAACTACATGTACTGACTACTGACACTTAAAACGCAATAACTTCACTTCCAATCGATGAAATGTCATGGAGTTCTCACTGGACAATCGATAGCAGATTCTAACGAACCTGTCGACAAATAGATGGCGCCACCAGAGGCGCTAGATTGTAAAAGTGTTTACTTTGGAACGCGCCTTGTATTTGATAAGATGTCTTCATGAAATTTGCCATATATTATACAAGACAACGATATAAGTTCGACCATTATAGGATATGGCTGTCAAAAAAAATTGAACAAATGGAAAGTTATCCTCACGATATTTTTTATAGATTATTGCTTAAGACAAAATTTATAACAGGTTAGTTGTAACTACATGATCATTAGTTTGTGAATTATGAGAAAACGAAATTTCGCTAGTTGATAAGATATTGCTTTTTGAAAAGAAAAATACTCTTGAAAAAAAAAACTTAGCTTGATAACGAGTTTCTGAACACTGCTCTAGGAAAGTTATCAAGGATTGGTATGCTAAGTTTAGAGGTGGTGAAATGAACATCAAAGACGGCGAGCTCTAGTTTTTACCGACGAAAACATCAAAAAATCCACAAAATACCGTTGTTTAGTCACTCTAAAGATATTAACTAAACCTGTACGTAAAATCATTCACGAATGTTTTGGTATGAGAAAGCTCTATGTGAAGTGGATGATCGCGCGAGCTCACTTTTGACCAAAAACAGTGACGAGTTGATGATTCGGAGCCGTGTTTGGATATGCTCAATAATAATAAACCTGAATTTTTGATCGCCTAAACTCAGGCTTATTTTGAAGCAACACTACATCAATTAAGGAAGCGCTAAGTTCGGGTGCTGTCGAACATTTTATACTCTTGCAACTTGCAAGAATCAAAGCCAGGGAAATACTTTAAGTTGCAAAACCAATCATTTAAAGTAAAGTGAACCAGATGTTCGAAAGTCCAGATATAAGTTATATAGGGACTACGCCAAGTTTTCGCTCAATTTTTTTTATTTTAGGCACAAAGATATGTACACTGGTATGGCAAAAAACACATTCTCTCATTTCCATTGAGATAATCCACATATTGGCCGATATATGCGTTACAAAGTCGCCGGAAATTCGAAAATCTATATGTTATATTCACATAATGACCGACATTTTCAATCAAAAGTCAACTGTAGGTACCGGGATCTAAACATTCGGTACCTAGGGACTTGACTAGTGAATATTGGATTTGAAAAATTTCAAGTCGTAAGGTGGCACACACTAAACTAATTATTCGTGCTAAGTTTTAACTCGTTATATTGATTGCTTCTTGATTTGTGTAGTAGAAAGTGAACGGATCCAGTGGAATTTAAAATTGTGTTATATGGGAAGTAAGCGTGGTTGTTGTCCGATTTCGTCAAATTTGGTTGCTGTAGCTTCAGTGGTTTAGGAGATATGTAGATTAAACTTAGTCGAAGGCGAAGCCACGCTCAATTTTTCAAAAAAAATTCCCACAGGTGCCCTTTGCTACTTCGATCCTCTGTACCAAATTACAGCTTTATATCTGAATATAGTTTTTAGTTATGGCAATTTATTTAGTTTCGGTTAATGGCAATTTGTGAACGTGGAAGTGGTCCGATTATGTCCATCCACTAACTCGACATTTTTTGTACTAAGGAACCCATATACCAAGATACATATCTCAATTTTTTCTCAAGTTACAGCTTGCACGGACGGACGGATGGATGGACAGACGAATAGTCAACCCGTTTTCATCTTTTCTCACCATCCTGATTATTTATATACATGTATGTACAGTAGAGGCCCGCTAATCCGGATCAATTAAAACCGGCCCCTATCCGGAATATAAGGGAATCCGGATTACCAAAGACATATCAGAACTATATATTAAGAAAAAATATTTATAAATTTCTGTTTGTTTATTATAACAAATAATACACATGTTACAAACAAAAAAAAAAAAAAAAAAAACTTAAAACAATCCATTGAAATAAACGTTAGAAATTTATACATATGTATGTATTAAGCGGTGTAATATAAATTCTAAATTTAATTGAAAAAAATCGGTTAATTTTATTTGGCGAACGCTTTTTTGTTTAGCCTCCATTGCTTGCTGCCGTAAAGTTCTAAGAATACACAAACTGTCCGATTCAACGTTATTTTCCTCTGACCATTGCCACCTGAATGCAATTAGCTTTTAATAGCGCCTTCTTGTTTAGTTTTTGGTTCATTGTTTTCGACGTCTTCAACGGCGGAATCGTCGTCACTATGGACAGGTAAATGGTCGTTATCTCCAATAAGCCATTCACTGATTTCAGATTGTGGCAGTTGATGATTGTTATTATCCATTCTCTGCAACAAAGCTCCGATTTCAGTTATCTCTTGTGCAGCTTCACGCTGTGACGTTCATTTTTCTTTAAGAACAGACAGAAAAACGCTATCATCTGGATCCTCGTCAGCATCGGAATTATTTTCGGTATTAACTATATCGTTATTCCTGAATAGGGAAGAATTTTTTGGCAATATTTTGCTACTGTATCAGACGACAGCTTATCCCAAGAATTCGCAAGCAAAAAAACAGCATCCTTCATTGTGAGAATTTTAATGACTTTGGAAACATCATTTTCTTCCAAAGACAGGATATGCACCAAGAGGCTTTTGCGATAATACAATTTGGTTAAACGCATTGCGTTTTGGTCCACTGGTTGGATGGTTGATTAGGTGGAAGAAATATGGTTATAATTTTACCATCATCGCTCGTAAGCTGCGCAACCGATGCGTGGCAAGAGGCATTATCAACTAGTAAAATAGCTTTTCTATCTAGGTTGTTTTCCGCTTGAAACTTTACGCTTTACCTGTTTGACAAACGAATCGTGAAACCATTTTACGAAAATAGTTGAAGTCGTCCAGGCATTTTTTGTCGAGTAATAGTCAACTGGAAGATCCCCACAGTTCTTAAAAGCTTTAGGATTTTTTGCTTTTCCAATGACCACCATTTTAAGTTTATGTTGGCCATCACCGTTTGCACAAGCAAGAAATTTTACTCTCTCTTTAGAGGTATTTCTCCCTGGAGCACTTCTTTCTACAACAGACACCCATGTTTGATCAGGAAGTAATTTCCAGAATAATGCGGATTCATTCGCATTATATGTTTGAGGCGGCAAAATTTTCAGCTCATTATTTTTTCAGAAAACTTAGAAAACAGTTTTTCTCCGACCACTTTTAATTGACGAAGATCACGTCTATTTTTAAACCTATAAACCCATCCTTTGCTGGCAGAAAATGTTTCGTTTTCATAACATTGGGCGTGAATTTGATTAGCCTTTTCTTTTAAAATATTTGTTGCGACAGTTAAATGTCTTTCTCGTTGACATTGGAATCATTCATATAATTTATTCACCACTTCTGGGTTGTCTGGTTCCCGCAACGCAATTTGCAAAGAAGCTAAACAAAAATCAGCACTGTAATATAACCGGTGAGGGTATAAAAAACGACAACTTACTTCTTTAGTTTTTCTTTATTTTTGTTTTATGTCCGAAATTGTGGATGTCCCGATACCATATTTTTCAGCTAGCAGTTTTCCACTTACACCATCGCTCAGCTGCAATAAAATATGTTCTTTCCGCAAGAGTTAATGTTTTGTGAGACGTTTTTGATGTCATTTGCAAAACTGAGCGAAAGTTTTTCTTCTGTCGCATTTCATACTTATTCGGGTTTTCCCCGTTCTACAAGTATGAACCAAAGCGCACGCATAAGTGACGAAATAAAAGGGGTGAGCGAATGTCAAACAAATCAAAAGAGCGAATGTAGTGAATAATAAACATGTGATCCGGATTAGAGAATACGGATAGAGAATGTTGGTCCGGTTTACTAGGGACATAATAGATATTTTGAATTTTTTTAAACCCCGTCCGGATTACAGTGGAATCCGGATTAGGGCGTGTCCGGATTAGCGTTCCTCTACTATATTGTCATTTCAGAAATGGTGCTAAGCGTGGTTAAAACAAACATAATTATAAGACAGTGATTTTGAAACCGTACTAGATTAAAAAATTGTGAACAAAATTTTTTTTTCAACCGTGTAACTTCAAATCCTTGTAAAAAGAAACCGTGTAAAAAAAGAGTTGGGTGTATACACAACCCTCTAACTATCACGCTTAGTTATAGGTGAATATGTACAACCGTTAGGTGAACAAAACTATAATAATCTGCAGCAGCTGGTTGCAAATGTATAAAAATGATATCGGAACGTTGGAAGGTTACTGTAATCAATGACTTGTTAGCTGCTGTTCAGCCTAACAGATCCAATTCAAATTAAAGATCTTTATAAACCCTTTTATGGTCCTATATAGGGTATTATAGTTTCAGTACGGCCTAGGTTAATGATTTTTATACTCTCGCAACAAAGTTGCTAAAGAGAGTATTATAGTTTTGTTCACATAACGGTTATTTGTAAGTCCTAAAACTAAAAGAGTCAGATATAGGGTTATATATACCAAAGTGATAAGGGTGACGAGTAGAGTTGAAATACGGATGTCTGTCTGTCCGTCCGTCCGTGCAAGCTGTAACTTGAATAAAAATTTAGATATCATGATGAAACTTGGTACACGTACTTCTTGGCTCCATAAGAAGGTTAAGTTCGAAGATGGGCAAAATTGGTCCCTTGCCACGCCCACAAAATGGCGAAAACCGAAAACCTATAAAGTGTTATAACTACAAAGGATCGCATTAGGGAGGAAAAATGGGCGTGGCCCCGCCCCTAATAAATTTTTTGTACATATCTCGGAAACTACTATAGCTATGTCAACCAAACTCTATAGAGTCGTTGGAAGAAATCGGATAATAACCACGTACACCTCCCATACAAAGGTTATGTTGAAAATCATTAAAAGTGCGTTAACCGACTAACAAAAAACGTCAGAAACACTAAATTTTACGGAAGAAATGGCAGAAGGAAGATGCATCCAGGCTTTTTTTTAAATTTAAAATGGGCGTGGCGTCGCCCACTTATGGACCAAAAACCATATCTCAGGAACTACTAATCTAATTAATTTTACAGCAAAATAAAAAAATATGTAAATGACGGATAATGAAATCTCGATTATCACTTTATCATGCGAGAGTATAAAATATTCGGTGACACCCGAACTTAGCCCTTCCTTAGTTATTTTTTTCACTTTTTTATTGAATAAATATATCTTTTAGTCATTTGATTTAATTCAAGATCGCTTAATTGCTATAAATTACTTTATTCGTGACTTTTACACTGCAAACACATCTGCACACATAGCACGTACGAGTATGCACGCAAATACGTGTGTTTATATGGCAAGTTGTGCACGCATGTGCATAGAGGCAAACCACACGCTGCTGACGAGATTCACGACCTAAAAGCACACACTGAACAAGTTTTGCCACAATGAGCGTACAACTGTAAGAGTGGCTCAAATGCAAGTGTATGTCAGTGTGTATTTGTTTAACTACGACGACAACGTGGTTACCTTTGCAAGAGCCGTGGACTTAGCTAAAGTTTGCGCCATACTTTTGAAATAAACTATATATGTATGTATGTATATGTAACATATGTTGTAAGTATATAGTATGTGCGGCACTCGGGGAATAGTGCATAGCCATAGATCAGATATTGTACAGCAGTTGCTGGCTGCTTTATGTGGCATGTATCCAGGCAACATATTGCCAACAGTTTTAGGCGCACACGTTTGCTGCTGATAAGATCGTCCTCTGACTGAGATTTGGAGATAACCGAAGTTCTAATGCTTAGCAAGTGCACGTGCGTAAATGTTGTACTTACATACAGATATCGGTATAACGGTGCGCATTTATTTAGCTCGTAGACGGCAAGTAGTAAGAGTGACATAATGATGAAACTTACCGCATCACATCACACCTCATGGGATTTCCGTGTGCCTTGAGTTCACTCGTTTGCCTTTGCTTGCTTTACAAACTATTGCTAACCTATACAGGGATACTCGTATATATAAGTATGTAATGTGTATATACAAGACATATCCTGTAATCATGTTCAATGTATGTTTTACATAGGTTGCCGTTTTTATTTCGGGATTTGGCAACCCAACGAAATAAAACGCGAACATTTTCGCGCGATTATTTTGTAGTACAAGACCATCCTGTGACCCATCTTGAGATTGAGACAACTATAAACATTAGTGGGACTGGCATCCATTCAATATTGCATGCGCATTTGAATGTAGAAAGAATTTTTTCACGTCTGATTTGCGCCAAATGACTTATTTTTATCTCCGTACGAAAAAATAAACTAAGGGGTCACCATTTTTTGACTCCTAAAGAGGCGATTGATGCGTTCAGAACGCATGCTTTGGAGATACCTCAATCTGAGTGGAAAAAGTGCTTCGGCAATTGGTTCAAATGCATACAAAAGTGATTAAATCTTAATGGAGAATATTTTGAAAAACCATTAATATTTGTTTTTGTTTCCTAATCCTGAAATATAAAACGCAACCTACGTATATACATATGTATGTACATATATCCAAATGTATTCCATCTTAAACCACGCCAAGACTTTTAACAACGCATCACGTGTATGTGGAGATGTATACATATATATATATATATATATATATATATAAAACGTATGTGCGTATAAACGTGTATGACTATGTAGTGGTTTGTTAACAGGAAGCTCTTTGGTTTGCCTTGCCGTCTCCTACCACCGTTCGGATTTGTATTTTTTTTGCCACCAAAGTTCAGCACACAGTTTTGGTAATATTTCAAACAGCAAACAGTTATGTAAGACATTGGAAATATACATAACTGTTAAAATCCTGGATACATTTTGTAGACATAAAATTTTAGATATTCTTACTAAAAATTTAAACAAACTATGTAGCCGCAATAATATCATCTTTAGTAGGTTAAAGTCATAAAATTACAAATTTTTTCGCGATTGGTTGGTTATTGGTTTTTGGCTCACTATCGCATAGGAATAAATACTTTGAGGACCACGTTTTTGAGACAGTTAAAGAATTTTAAAAATCGCTTAGTCAGGTGTATCAAGGTTGCTATCTAATTGTTAGAAAAAACAGTGATTTCCACTCACGTGGAAAATATCTCTCATAAATAGCCTCCAGGTATTCTGGAATGAACTTTCACAAGCTTTTGCAAATCTGTCCGTTTAAACCATCACTCCACTGGGCAGAGTCCGTTGTGATTTACCTGCCGGCGAATGCCTAACCTCACGGTGCTTTCTATTGCTAGAAGCAATTCAATGCGTTGATCAGCGCCCCGAAGCATAAATTCCTTCAGCACTCATACCTTGGAGAACCAAAGCATGAATGCATTCTACACTTATACCTTGTAAATAGGGACACCCTAGCCGCCTTGGTTGGGTACCCGGCCGACCTAAAGCCTCTGCCGTACTCTGGGTCCGGCACCCGGTCGCAATGCGACTCTACATTGGACAAAATGCCTTGCCCGCATTTAGGCTTAAACCGCAGCCACCACGAATCTCCACAAGCGTCCAAACCCAATGAGCAGATTGGAGTTACCTCTAAGGGCTAACTGGTGAGACCTTGTAGCTTTTGCTACTACCAGTTGAGTCCCCAAAAATTCAATGACTGGTTGCATTTGTCGCTTGTCGCAAATGCTTTATATTATTTGAAATAATATGAAGCTTAGAATATGACTTCAAGCTGAATATTATAGCACTATTCTGACTTAAACATTTAAAACAAACTTGTTTGTCAGACACAGTGCATGTGGATTTTTGTCGCCTTGTCGCCATGCCTAACGTAATGTCTTACCACGGGTATATTCTTCCCCCTCCACGCAGGGGCCTCCCTACTCGCAATGGGGACTGCACTGGTTAGTTATGTAAAATGTTTAAATACTCTAGGATTTTTTGTTTATCCAATTACAATTATTTAATTTTGTGACTTCCAGTAGCATTGGCACATGTCAAAAATGCAATACGTTTTTTTTTCAGATTTTTTTCCCAGTGGCTGTTTTTCCATTCTATAAACGTATAATTTTCCTGGAAAAAGCTTCCAATATAACCCGGATTCATCTGGTCGCGACATATGCCAATTTCCTGAATTTTTGCTTGTATCTCAGTTTTGAACGGCTCTACTAGTCCCGGTCAAGAAAATAATTTTTTCCCTGAGATTGAAATAAAGCGTATTCCAGACGTTTTTTTTATATCCATCCATCGTTGGCAAAAACCTTGACCTATCCTTGCTTAACTTGGCATGAAATTCCTTAGCTTTATCTTTTAAAGTTAATCGGCTAATTCTTGCTGCGTTGTAATAAAAAACCATTTGTAAAGTGTTTTTTCCAGTTTCGGAAGTTCTCAAACACGAATCGTTTTACGTTTTCCAGAGCCCGATAGCGTATTATTAATACATTCTAAAATTTTTAGCTGCACTAATAATTTCAGTATTTTTTTCTAAGCACGAAACATTTAAAAATACTCATCTAACAATAACAGTGCCCTTGCATAACTTCTAGCTGGATATTGAGGTGGATATGTTATTAAACAACAGTACGAAGATGTACATATGTATGTGTTATATGATATAATGGGTTGTCAAAAAAGCCTTGCGGTATTTTTATTGAATCAATTCGTGTGGCACCCATACATCGAGCTTCTTAGTGACTCCAAGCTTCTTCAAATAGTTTATAACGGTCTGATGACTACTATGCCGGTCTCTTTCGACCAATTCAGCGATTTTATCGCAATTTTCGACGACAGGCCTTCCGGAGCATGGCGAATCTTCCCACCTTTACATCAGAACGAAAACGTTGAAACCATCGTAGTGCGGTGGAAATGGAAACTGTATCGAGTCCATAAACTGCACAAATTTTATTGGCGGCTTGAGATGCATTTTTGCCTTTAGCGTAGTAGTACTGTAAAATATGCCGTATTTTCTCTTTATTTTGCTCCATGTTTGCGACGCTATAACTCACCAACGACGTAAAAGAAACGACATGACCCGATGCGACGAACAAAACTAGAACTACGCGCTTTCAGCGCCAACTAGCGAAAATTTCGCATTACTTTCTTGGCAACCTAATAATTTCACGTATAACACTGGATTTCTGGATTTCTTTCGAGTTTTCGAGGCATCATATTTTATTCGAGTTTTAAAATAGCCAATGGAGAGAAAAAAATGTTCAAGTTTCCGAACGTTCGAGTTATCGGCTGTTCGAGTTTTCGCGATTGCGCTGTATGTTGAGGAACAACTAAACATTTTTTCAATAACTTTGATTCACTTTTGTAGGATAACTTCTTATTGGACCGCCCCGAATATTCTCTGCATTTTCATCGCATTGTTCTCGTTTTCCAAGTTGAAATACTTTGAAAGTAATCTGATATAACCCACAGTTTAATTGACCAGTAACGAAATATAGTTTTAACTACTACCCAGCTGTAGCTTTTTTAGAATTTAATGAAGTACTACAATAGTAGGAGAGTGTTTACGACAGTTTAAAATTTAATCACAGTATTCGAAAAACGATCAATCCAAAAACTGAGTGACGAGGTCTGATTAAATTTTTGGTATATTTTACAGAAGTATTACCAAATACTTCTATGGTGTTAAGGCCAATTAATGAAAGTATAATACATAAATTTAATAATTTGAAGCAGTGAAAATACTTGTATTGCTTACTTGGACAAGACTTTAATAGTAATTCGAATCTATCAGTATTAACACGTTTAATTCAATTGTAGGGTATGAAAAACAGACTTAAATCCAGGAACTTTATGGAAACAACTAAGGACAATAAGTACGGGTACAGCCGAACATTTCATACTCTTGCAACTTGCAAGGTTTAAAGCCAGAGTAATACCTTCAGGTAAATAAGATTGTTAGTTATATGAGGTTTAGGTTAAGTGTTCATGCGATGTTATTCTTTCTAAGCACAAATATGCACCGTTATTATAAAAATAAGCTCCTTAAAGCTAAGGGAAGTATTGACCCGATTCAAACTATTTTTAAAAAACAGACATACTGAAAAGGATTCCTCCAAATTTCAATTACTCGTATATATCACACATATTGATCGATGCTTTCGGTAAAAGGTCGACCATAGGTACTGGGGTTCACATATTCAGTACCTAGGGGCTTGAACAGATTTGCACTAATTGCGCAAAGGTTCATTCTGACATAAAGGGTGATTTTTTAAGAGCTTGATAACTTTTTTTAAAAAAAAAACGCATAAAATTTGCAAAATCTCATCGGTTCTTTATTTGAAACGTTAGATTGGTTCATGACATTTACTTTTTGAAGATAATTTCATTTAAATGTTGACCGCGGCTGCGTCTTAGGTGGTCCATTCGGAAAGTCCAATTTTGGGCAACTTTTTCGAGCATTTCGGCCGGAATAGCCCGAATTTCTTCGGAAATGTTGTCTTCCAAAGCTGGAATAGTTGCTGGCTTATTTCTGTAGACTTTAGACTTGACGTAGCCCCACAAAAAATAGTCTAAAGGCGTTAAATCGCATGATCTTGGTGGCCAACTTACGGGTCCATTTCTTGAGATGAATTGTTGTCCGAAGTTTTCCCTCAAAATGGCAATAGAATCGCGAGCTGTGTGGCATGTAGCGCCATCTTGTTGAAACCACATGTCAACCAAGTTCAGTTCTTCCATTTTTGGCAACAAAAAGTTTGTTAGCATCGAACGATAGCGATCGCCATTCACCGTAACGTTGCGTCCAACAGCATCTTTGAAAAAATACGGTCCAATGATTCCACCAGCGTACAAACCACACCAAACAGTGCATTTTTCGGGATGCATGGGCAGTTCTTGAACGGCTTCTGGTTGCTCTTCACCCCAAATGCGGCAATTTTGCTTATTTACGTAGCCATTCAACCAGAAAAGAGCCTCATCGCTGAACAAAATTTGTCGATAAAACACATTTCGAACCGAACACTGATTTTGGTAATAAAATTCAATGATTTGCAAGCGTTGCTCGTTAGTAAGTCTATTCATGATGAAATGTCAAAGCATACTGAGCATCTTTCTCTTTGACACCATGTCTGAAATCCCACGTAATCTGTCAAATACTAATGCATGAAAATCCTAACCTCAAAAAAATCACCCGTTATTAACTGATTTTTGATTTATATACCGAAAAATTAAATAATAAATTGGAATTTAAAATTTTGTTATATCGGAAGTTGGCGTGGTTTTAGCCCGATTTCGTTCAATTTCATATTGTAACCTAGAATTGTCAAATGAATGTTATGTGCCGAATCTGGTTAAAATCGATTTTGTCATTCTTGAGATATGTGATTTTACCTGAAAGTGGGCGGTGCCATGTGTGATTCTGAAAAATAGAGAAACAAGTATTCTATCGATATAGCGTAGCGTACAGTTGCATTTATGAACTCGGAATAGAACGCTCTAAGCAATAAAGGTTCAATAGAGTAAAATAAGACTTAAACGATTCAATTCTAGTTGATTGCACTTTCCGGATTTTCACTTGAGCAAGGACTGTTAATACGGCAGCATTTTACCAAAATATTTTAGGGATGTTTTATGTTCCTAGAAAACTAACAACAAACATACGATTTTTTTAGTAACTTAAAAAAGATATTTTCACACAGACGGGCAGACACTTTTTGGATAATTTCAATGTAATGTTTCAGATTCCTGTGTTGTTTATAAATAACAATGAAAAGTGAGAATGATTTGTTTATTATTAAATGACATAAATATCGAGTATGTCCTAGTGGTATTTACTACAGTGCCCAAATAAAGAAGCGCAAATTCGGTGTGGAATTTGTGGTGGGAGAGAGACTCCATCGCTGAGTACTGGCACTCACCTCGGTGGATGAACGTCTGCCACAATCCGCATCACATCGAAGTTCTTCAACATATCGCTGATTTGTTCTCACGCCCCGATGGAAGAAAAGGACCGTGCAACCAAAGATAACGCCTGTTATGAGCGCTTGAAGCGTACCTATGAGAGCTGCCCCCGCCACGATGTCAAAATTATGCTTGGCGACTTTAACGCCAGGGTGACCAAGGAAGGTATCTTTAGTACAACAGTAAGTTAATTCAGCCTTTACGAGGAAACATTACCAAATGGTTTGAAGCTGATCAACTTCGCCGGGGCCTGAAATATAGTTATCTGTATATCTATGTAGACTCCAGCATAAGAAGATTCATCAAACTCCTTGGCTTGGATCGATCATGTTGTGATGTACGCCCCGAGGTCCTAATATCGACTCGGACCACTATCTAGTTGCAGCCCAAGTTTGCATCCGCCTCTGTGCTGCAAAAAACGCACGTCAACAAACACAAGGAAAGTTCGACGTCAAGAAACTGCAATCACAACAGACAGCCGAACCATTTTCTACTCGACTTGCACTCCTGCTATCTGAGATCACTCGTATATATAATACAAGGAAACTGTGGGACGGCATTTTAAGTTCCTTGCGTACGGCAGCAACCCAAACCATCACTTTTCGGAAAATGCAAAAGAACAGCTGGTACAACGAGGAGTGCCGTGTCACAGCGGAGAGAAAACAGACTGCCTACCTCGCAACGTTACGATCGCCCACAACACGAGTAGATGAGATAGATACCGAAAGTTGAAGAGGGAAGCTAGACAAACTGGCCGACAGGAGTAATGCTCGAAAATTCTACAAAAAAATGCGGTGACTAACAGAAGGTTCAAAAACCGGAGAATACTCTTGTAAAGGTGATCTAAAGGTGATCTAGTAACCGATGCCCATAGTATACTAAAAATAAGGAGGAACCACTTTTCCAGCCTGCTGAGTGGCAGTGAAAGCAAAACTCCAGGAGAAGGTGAGCCTGATTTCGCAATCTATGATAATGGAGCAGACGTGCCATTTCCCGCCCATGAAGAAGTTCGAATAGCAATTACCCGTCTGAAGAACAACAAAGCGCAGGGCCGACGGATTGCCGGCCGAGCTATTTAAATATGGCGGTGAAGAACTGATAACGAGCATGCATCAGCTTCTTTGAAAAATATGGTCCGATGAAAGCATGCCCAACGATTGGAATTTAAGTGTTCTCTACCCAATCCACAAAAAGTCTCCTAAGCACCACATATAAGGTTCTCGTAAAACTAATTCGGCTGTGTAAGCTGAGAAGTAAAGTCCTCCCTCGACGCGAATTAAAAGACAGCGGCTACGCTGGCTAGATCACGTTTTCCGAATGGACGAAAACACTTCAGCTCTGAAAGTATTCGACGCAGTACCCGCCCGGAGGAGCAGAAGAAGAGGAAGACCTCCTCTCTGTGGGAAAGACCTGGTGGAGAAGGACCTGGCTTCGCTTGGAATCTCCAATTGACGCCACGTAGCGAAAAGAGGAAACCACTGGCGCGCTCTTGTTAACTCGGCTATAATTGCGGAAGCGCTGTCTACGTCAGTAAAGAAGAAAAAGACTGGCCTGCTTCATTGGCTTCTTTTTTAGTTAATCTCTTAATGCCTGGCGCATTTATGACTCCACGCATTCTTATCAGTTGAATAATGTAATACAAATACCTTGAAAGTTTTGAAAGTTAATTGTGGTCAGCAATAACAGGCTATGGTGTGTCACGTGGTGTAAGTGGGCGTTCGTTTAAGAACGACGTGGTTGTTCTCTCGCTCTTTCCTTGGATTCATTTGCCGAGCGATTTTAAATTGCAACAAGGCATGTATAACTTACAAGTTGCAAGCTGTAAGTTGCAAGTTGCCAGTTGCAAGTTGAATGAGTGTTGCATAAATTTAGCAAACTTGGAAACAATAACTTATTGTCATTAAAAGTTACGATATGATCATTAAATTTGAATTACAGCATTACAATACATACACACACATATACCTACAAGTGCTTGGTTACTAAGTATGTTTGTTGTAATGTAAGAAGTGGGGGCAGCAGTTGCATTACACACTTGTAGCTTGTTGTAAACGCTCGCTACCCATTCTCTTAAAGTTATAGTGTAATTAAAAATGTGAAGTTTTTTATGATTCTTCTACTACACTTCTACTACTTTTTATGCTTTGCCGCTCGGCGTCACTTCATTTTATACCCAGAACAAGGTACATAAAATGTACTGTAAAGTTTGTAACACCCACAATGAATCGTCGGAGACTATAGGTATGAATAAATGAAATCAAAAGTAAACTTATCCATATCCGTCTGTTTGTACATATATACGAGATCTTCGTCTTCTTCCTTATTGGCGTATACAACTCTTCTGCGATTGTAGCCGAGTTAACAACAGCGCGCCAGTCGTTTCTTCTTTTCGCAACGTGCAGGTGCTTCTCCATCTGGTCTTTTCAACAGCGGTAAAGGTTCTATCATCAGTTTTCAACAGAGTGGAGGTCTTCCTGTTCCTCTGCTGCCCCCGACGGGAACTGCGGTGAGTACTTCCAAAAGCTGGAGTGTTATCGATCCATTAGGGCGACATGACCTAGCTAGCGTAGCCGCTGTCTTTTAATTCGCTGAATTATGTCAATGTCGTCATATATTTCGTACAGGTCATTGTTCCATTCACTGCGGTATACACTGTTGCCAATTTGTAAATGACCATAAATCTTCCGCGACTTATTTATGAGAACCTTTCTCTCAAAAACTCGCAACGTCGACTCATCAAATATTGTTATCGTCAATGGTTCTGCACCATATTGCAGGGCGGGAATGATGAGTGACTTGTAGAGTTTAGGTCTTTGTTCATCAAGAGAGGACTTTACTTCTCAATTGCCTATTCCGTCCAAAGTAGCACCTGTTGGCAAGAGTTTTCTGCGTTGGATTAAGAGGCTGACATTGTTAATACTGGTATTCCAAGATAAACGAAAATATTTACAACTAGTCGTGAGTGCGACGATTGTTTGTTTGATGACAGGAGATATTTCGTCTTGTCCACGTTGACTGCCAGACCCATTTTCTTTGCTTCCTTCGGGTGTTGAGGTCAATGATATCAATATCATCGGCATACGCAAGCAGCTATAGTGTCTTATAAAAGATTGTACCTGCTCGATTAAGTTCTGCAGCTCGTATTATTTCCTCCAGCAGCATATTGAAGAAGTCGCACGATAGGAAGTCGCTTTGACTGAAACCTCATTTGGTACCGAACGGCTCGGAGAGCTCCTTTCCGATCCTGACGGAGCTGGAGCTTTTTGTGTGTTAGTTTTGCTGAGATACAAACTAGCCAGTCAAAATGTACTTATTGTATAGAAAACGTTTTTATTTGACAATATGGAAATTTGCCACAGATTTTATATTTTTCAAACTGATAGACCAAAATCATAATAAAGATGTTCATAAAAGATAATTATTTCTTATTTCGATCTTAATCATTTGATGTAATACTTTTAACCAATTTAGTTACACATATAGTTGCTATAAGAACTACACCTATGATGAGTATTATTGTTTCGGTGCAGCCGAAGTTATCGTTTTATGCTTTTGCAACATGTTGCTACAGAGTATAGTAATAGTTTTGGTCATCTAATGGTTGCACGTATCGCCTAAAACTAAATGATCAAAATGACGAGAAAAGTTGAAATCCGAGTGACTGTCTGCCTATCCGTCCGTCCGTGCAAGCTGTAACTTGAGTAAAAATTGACATAACATAACATAATGAAACTGGGTGTGTGCGTTCCTTGGCAAAAATTAAGAGTTCATAGATGAGCGTAATCGGACCACTGCCACGCCTACAAAATTAAAAGAGAACTCATAAAGCCCCATAAAATTAAAATAAAAAATAGAACTGTAATTTGGCACAGAGAAAAGCACACCTGTGGACTGAAATTTTTGAAAAAAATGGGCGTGGCCCGCTTTCTAATACGTTTAATGTATACATATATCTCCTAAACCACTACAGCTATAATAGCCAAATTCGCTTAGGATAATTCTTATAAGAACTTTTACCAACGGTGTGAAAATTAATGAAATCAGATAATAATTTCGCCCACTCCACATATAACGGTACTGTTAAAAACTACTTAAAGTGCGATAAATCAATAGCTAAATGCGTCAGAGACATAACATTTTACCACCGAAATGAAAGGACTTTTATGTAAAATCACTATCTCAGAACCTGCTCTACCGATTTCTACCAAAATCGCTACATATGATTCTTCTATCATTCTTATTTCACATACCGAAAATGGATGAAATAGGACTGCAACCAAGCTAGATACAATCGGGACGATCGGAACAAACCATTTGTCGAATATGTCGGTCAGTGTATGAGTTATATATATAAAGTTGAACTTCCATAACTCGAAGTCTCTCTAACTCGAAGTTTTTAAGGTTTATGGTGATTCGAGTTAGGGAAGTTCAACTGTATATATAATTGCTTGGATTCTTATCCTCTGATTGACGGCTTGCACCTTAAGGTAACGCCTTGACGTTGATTTCTGCATGTTACAAGAGTATTAAATGTTCGATTGCACCCGAACTTAGCGCTTCCTTACTCTTCTTTTATTCATTTCACTTTAGTTGCCTGTTAAAAGTTTTACTAAATGTCAGTATATGATTATGAGCGCTGCTAGAACTAAAGTAAGGAGTAAACTTTGATTAACAAGTGTCGCTTGGACTTATGAACATTGAAATTCTGGAGAGGCATCGAAATAGCAGTACGGCGTGTGGTCATTGCTGTGGTTTGTAACAGCGCCTGTGTGGCAAATGCGCTAACATTTGCCGTTATATGACCGAGCTGACAAAACTATGCAGCAGCTTAACAGCTAGATGCTCGGAGCAACGTTTATGCATAATACTATTTTCGTTTCCATCTTTTCATATTTACGAAAGGCAAAAGATTGCAGTTCTTCCTAGTTAATATTAATTGTGCCGCTCGCAAGAAAGTTGCTCTCAAGTTGTTTTTAATTATAAATAAAAAATTTATCTTCGTAATAAAAGCGGTGAGAAATGGAATTTTTGTTGTAATTGTTTGTGACAGTAGAAGGAAAAATGGCACAAAGGCTTTAATAAATTATTGTGGGAAACTTAAGCTGCAGAAGAGCAGAGCGTTTAGAATGCGTGTGAATATAGGTCATTTAAGTTATTCTAGATAAACACATACATACAAACGCTTTGCTTGTATACATAGTTTGTGCAAATATAAGTCTCAAGCAGACGCAAATGTTTATATTTTAATTAATTTCACTGGAAGAAATTGTATTCCTTTATTTGTAGAATACCGGAAATAAATAAGAAGGAAATAATGCTTTCAAACCAGTAAGGATTGCTCGCTTGTCACCATAGAAACAGCCTTACTTATTTATATATATTTATAATAGACTCCTTCAGTCCATCTTTTTTTTTTGAAAGAAGCAACATTATGAAAAGTAAGAAGCGAGAAAAAGTTAAATCAAAATAAAATTATTTAAAAAAATTGCAGGTAATAAAAGGTGTGGATTATCATTAGAAATATGTATATAGATTCCTATTTGAAATTAAAAATAGAAAAATTAAAGAAATAAAAGGTTTATAAAGTTAATGCTAACAGATCACCACCTATACGATTTCTTCATATGATTTGACCTAAAAAGTCTTTTGTTAGGCCAAATTCTAGATATGGTTCTGTCACCGAAAGCTCATCTCTATGAAGTTTTCAAGCGCTTTGTGTTTCAAAACTTGCTGCAAACACTGACTTAAGGAGCTAAAATGTTATTAACAATCTTTAGCGGTAAAGGCCCTATCATCAGTTTTAATTAAAGTATATTTCAATAATACCATCGACATGTCAAAATGCAAAATATAAGCTAGCAAAAGAGCCTGAAGAAAAAGTATAGATATCTGGATGGCCATTAACTAAATTATATTGAACAAAATATAAAAATGAATATAATAAGGAAAAAAATGATCCGATGCAACCGCACATTTTATACTCGTGCAACTTGCCAGGACCAAATTCAAGGAAATAACTTAGGGTTCAAAACGTCAACCAGAGGATTGGCATCCAAACAATTATAAATATATACATAACTCATATGCTGAGCACCATATTTGCCATACGGTTTTTTTAATTAACGAAAATAATTATATTTGGTATTATATGGGAATTTGAGTAATTCATGGACCCAGTTCTCATGCTTTTGGCATTAAACTATATTGTTGCCAATATTACCAGTTCACTTAATTTTGACGATAGTTCGAAAATCTATATTAAGGTATATAGGAAATTGTATTGTATCCGATTATATCTTTTTTTTTGCCAATAAGACATGCAATTAAAGCTATGATTTCATCAATGTTCCTCATATGGAGAAAAGTCAACTAATATTCGAAAAATCTAATATTGCTTAAATGGTGATAGGTCAAGTTTTTAAAATTTTATCCATTTTAGGCAAAAATATACAGTCTTATAAGTGAAACAAGCACTCTTAATTTTATTAAGATAACTAACATATTGACCGATATACTCACTCCGAAGTTTGAAAATCTTTGTATTGGGATATGGGGGCTAAAGAAAGTATTGGTCCGATTCAATCCATATTTGACACACGAACAAACTACTAGCAGGTAAAATTTTTCTCTAAATATTTTTTGTCAAAAGGTTACTTTAAGTACTGGGTGTTCACATATTCGGTACCTAAGGGTGTGAACAGTTGTGGTTCAATTTTCACAATTACGAGTATTGGCCATAAAGTGACATCTGTGGTGCAAAGTTTTATATCGTTATATTAATTCCTTCTTGATTTGTATATCTAATCAAATAGAATTTAAAATGGAGTTATAAGGAAAGTAGGGATGGTTGATGTCCGATTTCGCCCATTTTCACACTTTAGCAGAGATGTTAAAATAAAGTCATATATTTGGTTGAAATCGGTAAATCAGTTCCTGGAACATGTGATTTCACCTAAAAGAAAGTGGCGCCCCGCTCATTGCTCAATTTTGACCACTGTTCTTATAAAGTTGTCTAGTACCATTTCGGTAGTAAAATTCAAAGTCTCTCTATTTTTTGTTTATTGAAATTTTTAGCCCACAGGTGACTCATGTTACTGCAATCCTCTGTGCCAAATTACAGTTCTATATCTTCATTTTGCGCTTTCTTATAGCATTTTATTGTTACGGCGAATTGTAGGCATGGTAGTGGTCCAATTACGCGCATCTACAAACTCGACCGTCCTCTTTTGCTAAAGAACATATACTATGTACCAAGTTTCATTACGAAATCCCAATTATTACTCAAGTTACAGCTTGCACGAAAGGACGGATAGACATACAGTCACCCAGATTTCAATTGGTATCATCATCGTGATCATTTATTTGTAGGTTAGGTGAATAAAACTATTATACTCTGTAGCATAATGTTGCAAGAACAAAAAAATTCATGTTTGGTTTAATGGTTGCTTTAACAGCCTCCTGGATTTTTATACTCTTGCAACATGCTGGCGAAGTCGTACTGCAACCTCGCCTACTTCCCATATAACACAATTTTAAATTCCATCTGACTCTTTCCTTTCACATAATTAATGTGTTTTGAGTATGCCAACTTATGACCATAAATTGTCGAAATCCAACAAAAACTCAAGCCACTAGGTATATAAAACTTGATTGACTATGGTATGTGAGGTACCTTAATGAAACCCCGGAAACATTTTATTAGTATGAGGCATGTTACTAGTATGTAATAGTGACAAAAATAGATAAAAACGATACGATTTTGGTTTTTCCAACAAACCTTATGCCGCTCGTAAGCTACTGAACCGATTTTAGTAAGAGTTAACACACTGTGTCCAGTTCGAACCAACTTAGAAGATAAGATAGTAAAAACAATACAAAAATAAAGAATATAGTGAAAGACCTATTAAGTGGTCGCCGTATTAAGCGGACATCTCCATTAACCATGGACATTGTTGATGTTTATTAAGTATAATCTATTGAGCGTACAACTCTATTAACCGGCCAGAAAGGCTGGTAACCAGACATTGAGAAAGCAGCCTTAAATTCGTTATTTTTTTCAATGAAATTTATTTGTACAACGTGGGTTCCAAAGTAAACAGGACTTAAAAAAAAAAAACAGAACAAATGGTTTTTTCAACAAAATCAATTTATTTTATTCAAAATAGTCTCCTCCTGCTTCAATACAGTATTTTGCATGGTCCAAAAGTATGTCGAATGAGTGTTTTAGCTCGTTGTCCGGTATGACCGCCAGTATGCCGGTGCAAGCCTTTTGAATGGCCTCTACGTTTGCACAACGCTTTCTTTTCATGGGCAAATGCATTTTTCCGAAAAGGAGGAAGTCGCACGGTGCCATATCAGGAGAATACGGGGAGTGGTTAATGGTTAAAATGTCATTTTTGTTCAAATAATCAGTCACAAGCGTCGATCGATGAAACGGATTCTGAGCAATTTTTGTCGTCAATCAATTTGTGCGGAACAAACCGTGCACACACCTTTTTAAGCACAAATGTTCGGTCAAAATGCGATAAATCGATGTTTTGGAGATGTTCAATTCAATTTCCAGGAATTTCAATGATCATTTCGGCTGATTTTTGATGAATTCCGCACAGTTTCGAAAGAATTTCCGGTGATTACAGACGGATTTTGATTGACCCACATGTTGATCGTCATTGATATCCTCACGACCACTTTGAAAACGATGAAACCACTCGTGCGCTCTGCTACCGGATAGGCAATCATCGTCATAAACTTGTTTCATAAATATGGATTAAGTAATATTATTAGGATCTTTTGTACATTATTGAGCACATTATTGACAATGAAAGGTAATTATAATGCCAATAGTGTGCTCAATAATAAACAATAGTTTCGAATAAAATTACTTAATCCATATTTAAGAAATAAATTCGCCAAAAAAGTCGTTTTTGTACCTTAAAACCCTAAACCCTCCTTAAGTGATCACCAGTACGATCAATTCGTTAAGTGAAATGACCATGGAAATCTTTTCCAAGAAAGAAAGAAATTTCTTTACATGAAAATATACTACCAAGCTGTTTCTAAATGGTATTTTAACAAGTGGGGAGGGGTTAAGCTCAGGTGCAACCAAACATTTTAAGAAGAAGGATCTTGCAAGAATCAAAGCCAGAGGAATACCTTAAGGTGCAAAACGTTAACCAGCGGATCTGAATCTTTATATATATACATAACTTGCCGGTCTTGATCATCACGGAATAACGGCAAAATAAAGCCGCCGACCTATAAACCGCACCAAACAGCAATTTTTTCGGGATGCAATAGTGACTCATGGCGTACATGTGTATTGCTGAATGACCAATAACGTATATTTTGCTTATTAACGAAGGTGTGTTCAAAAAGCACCGCGAATCGTAACTGACAGTTTTCTTCGATTGCAGGGGCGTGGTGCATCATGAGTTCTTGCCACAGGGAAGAACGGTCAATAAGGAATAGTACCTGCAAGTTATGCGCAATTTGCGCGAAGCAGTCCGTCAGAAACGTCCGGATTTGTGGAAGAACAAAACTTGGCTTTTGCACCACGATAACGCTCCTGCTCACACACACCGATGCTTGTGCCAAAAACAACACACTAATGTTGCCGCAGCCACCGTATTCCCCAGATCTGACCGCCTGTGACTTTTTCTTGTTCCCTAAACTGAAAAGGCCCATGAAAGGACGACGTTACGTTTCTCTTGACGAGATAAAGACGGCATTGAAGGAGGAGCTGAAGAAGAAAAAAAAAAAATGATTTTTTGAAGTGCTTCGAAGATTGAAAAAACCGTTAGCAGAAGTGTATAATATTTCATGGGGATTACTTTGAAGGGGATAAAATAGATATTCATGAATAAATAAATAATTTTTGAAAAAACACAAAATTCGCGATACTTTTTGAACACCCCTCGGAGTGTATATTATCCAATAATCTAAGAAAGATATCTATTTCTCAACTATTTCTATGTAGATTTCCAATTATTCCATTATATTGCTATCACTATAAATGATATCCTTGACAACAAGGAGCAAGCGGAGCCGCGGGTTTAGACTAGTACACAATAAAATTTAAACCTTAATAATTGAGCCAAACTTTTTACAAGTACAACAAAACAGTAGGATTTGATGGCGAAACTGAATCATACCTTTCGCTAGACCTTATAAACCAATGTTATGGATTTCTGTTTCCCCTTCTTAATTTATGGGTCTACATGACAGTTGTCTCAATGAAATTTTGAGAGAACTCCATAGGAAAGGATGGTTTTGATTCATAATTTGGCCAAGATCCCATATAGTATAAGTTGAAATAAATCCACTTAAGAACAAAATATTGGACGACATATGTTTTCAAGTTGAAAGTTGAAAAACGAAATTCAAGCTGACTATTAGAATCAAGTACTAAAGAGGTATATGTTTCCATACTGCACTACTTGGCTATCGAAGAACAATAGACAAACATTTTATCTTCTGTCCTTTTTGCAAGTTCTTATCACTGCAATACCTTCATTCAAGATGCAAAGCAAGAATTTTAGACTTTGTACTGTGAAATATCCGCATTGAACAACTGCTGGAAAACTAGTTGCACCAGCAGCTCACCTGCCAGATGTTTGTAGAAACTTGCCACACAAAGGAGTCATCAATCATGCCTGAATTGTTACCACTGACAAAATCACCGGCAGCAGTCGGTAACAGGCGCTATGCTGCCGGCATACAAATTCCAAGAAGAGCAGCAAAACGGACAATAAAAAAATACTAAAACAAAAATGTTACGGAAATGTAGGAAAGGACGGAAGAGAACATTAAAAAGTGGTGTGATTGAATGAAAGAACGTGTTCCGAACAAACTTTTTGCTTGACAGCAAGAACGCATTGCCTAAGTGAATAGCTGAGTGGCTTTCAAATAGATGCACTGACGGACTTGTTGTCTCCGCTGCCAAACACATACGAGTATGTACATATGTCCTTACATATTCGTACAAGCTTTGCGTAATGGCTACACAAATGCTGCAGCTTTTCGAATAACGGTAACATGTGCTGTGCACGTCAAGTGACTAGCAAATCGTCAAGACAAACCGCACAATTACAAACACGTATGTGCTACGCATGTCAAAGTAGTTGTTGTAATACGTATTTGTTGTTGTCACCAGCGTCAACTGCAACTCTACATCACTGTGCTTGCGATTACTCCCTGCTATCTTTGATGTTTCTATTTCAATCTACTTTCTTTTTTGTCAACTAGTTTTGCTTTTAGCTACGCTGTGCTCATGTCCGATGTGGGCTCTATTTCAATTTATAGCTGAACAACGGTAAGGCGTGAGAAATGTCACTGCAACATGACGTCACAGACTCGAACATTTTACTGCTATTCATGTGTCACTTATCACCAATATGTTAAGAGAAAGAGTTAGATAAATGAAATCTTCATACGTGAAGTGCTTATTGTTTAAAAGTTGTTTCCGGTTGCCGTTCATAAATCATTTAAAAGTTTTAATGAGTTTTAAAATATAACTGTAAGCGGAAATTTCAAAAAGTGGTAAATAAAAGGAGTAATTTGAACATTTAAATGATAAGACACTGACGAATATTGATAGTATAAATAGTAGTGTTATTAAAACTGAAATAATTTATAACTGTACCCTTTTTATCTGAAAATTTGCAATTAGAAAAATAATTATATAACTGCTTTCAATCGGATAAATTAAGTCAATAGTAAAAATTAGGGAAGTTTCCAAAACTTGTGACTGTATTAGCAAAGATACTTGGTGAAAATATTGTCCAGTGGTGTGAAACAAGATGGGTAGAGAGGCACGATGCTGTCCTTCAATTTGTTGCGAAGTTACCGTTGATCATCGAAGCTCTGTCAAAAATGAACGAGTGGAAGAACAGAGAAACAGCAGGCAAAGCAACAATTCTCATATCGGCTTTGCGTAAGTTCGAATTTATCGTCGGACTCTTCCGTCTCAGCGACATTATATAGCTCACCCATTCGTTCAGCGTAGTTCTTCAAAAGGACGCAATTGATTTGGCGAAGGCATCAAAAATGATTGGGACGTTGCTTGCCACGTTGGAAAAAAGCGGGAAAAAGTTGATGAAATATTCCGATTGATTTATTCAGAAGCCAAGAAAATGACGGAAAAACTCGATGTTGACAAAGCGAAACCGAGAACATGTGGTCGACAAACGAAACGCGAAAATTACGACGTGAAAACTTGTAAAGATTACTTACAAGGTCTCTGTCAACACACATCAAAGAAGATTTGTAAGCTCGTTTTTCACAAGAAGTTTTGCATGGTTACCAATTTTAAAAGAAAACGAAATCGATGATCTAATTGGATGCTTGATAGAAAGATTCGGGTATCTTCTGGATGATGAAAAAAGCATACAAAAATTTAAATTCAAAGATTCATTAAGCTACTGACAATGTCACTGGCAGCAGCAACAAAAACCTGAAGGCAGCGAAATTCCAACTTCTGCACTGGAAACATTATGAAAATGTGATGACGACATATTCCCAACAATCCACACCTATCTCCGTGTATTCTGTCCTGTTCCCGTAACAAACGCGAGCTCTGAAGGTTCTTTCTTTTATCTTCGCCGCATCAAAACATGGCTTAGGACGACCATGCTTCAAGAAAGACTAGTTGGATTAGCATTGTTTCATACGCATCATGACATCGAAATCACCGCCGAAGAAGTCATCGAAAGATTCGCAAAACTTGGCAGTCATCGTTTTGCGTTATGAAACACGCAATGTAAAAGGATTTTTCTGTTTGAATTTTTAATAAAATGAGCCACTATATAATGCATGCATATGGTTGACTTTACTGTTTACGTACAATAGTTCTTCCATGTTCTACCTTTACAGAACTCATTTAAGGTAGTAGATTCATTGTCATACCTATCTCGTAGAGCTTCTGCATTCTGTCAATACTGTCGCTGAATCGGTCGAAGGAGACCGGCATAGTAGTCATCAAACCGTTATAAACCATTTGAAGAAGCTTGGAGTCACTAAGAAGTTCGATTTATGGGTGCCACACGAATTGATTCAATAAAAATACCGCAAGACTTTTTTGACAACCTAATATTTCTGAAAGCTTGTATTCGTGCAGTGCAAAAACTATTTTCTTTTTAGCCGTAAATGAGGAGTTCGATAAGAGGTTCTCAATTAACATTCTAAGACATGTGATGTCACATTTCAAGTATTGTATGGGAATAGAAAAGTTTCGAACTCTTCGTGTCTATTTTAAATAATTCCGAAGGTATATTGTTCGATCGTGATATTATTGAAGTTATTTTTGTGAGATCACTTATTCCTGCATTTTTCAGGCTGGTGGGTCTTCTCATGAAGATACTCAGTCTGGCCAACGAATTTAAATTTTTATTTTCCTCATGTTCGAAGCAGCTCTTTTCACGATGGAACTACCAATAATACAATGTATGTAGCATCAATATTAAGTTATAATTTATACTTAATTTAAAAAAATTTGTATACACACATATATACCGGTGAGGAAACATTGTAAGTATTTAACATTAATTGTAACCTGATCACTCTGCATATCTACCACCGCATTACTCGTTATTATTATTCCTCATTTCCCTTTATCCTTTAATATGTTTAATAAACATTATTTATACATACATACATACAATTAAGAACTATTAAACTAAGCTTTGCCTAAATCTATCGTTACAGTTCTAGCCGAGATAAAAAAATGTCCAACTCCTCTCCTATTGGAAGTGAGAGAGCAATTGCCAAACGTCAAAACCTCCTGAACTCGATCAGCAGTCAAAGTTCAGGAGGTTTTCACGTTTAGCAATTGGAAACGTGGGATGGCTAGATTGAAATCTTAACAAAAAAATATGTAAACGGAGGGTGTCCTAGCTCTAGACCATTACTTAATATGTAAAACAGCGATAACTAAAGAAAACACGAAATATAAATATATTTGATGAAATGTTTTTTTCATGTGATGCATTATAGTATTAATTTTCAATGGAAAATTATTAAAAACTTTTAACAATTGAGAGTTAATAAGCTTCATGTCCTTATTAAGTATTGAATGTTCAAATAGTCAGTTATTTTTATATAGCATAAAAATATTTAAATAGTTTCTCCATATATCAAATTACCACTATATAGTAATTTTCAATCGTAGTAAATGTTGGGTGTTTTAATTTAAATACACAAAAAGTATTATTTTTTATAATGGAAAATGTTATAAATAACGCTAATTTTGAGGCGCTCTCACACTGGAATAAGTTGACTGTATCCCTGGTTCTAGTTCGCTTTTTATATTCGATACCTGCAGACGCAAGGGTATTTCTCCTGGTAAACCACCAGCCACGCAACTCTCCACTCGTTGTCTTTTATATGTTTATATTAATAAATCTTATTAAAAATATATTGTTTATATCGCGATTCGAAGCTATCAGAAAAGTTTGGTAGCTCAACACCTTATATTATTATTTAAAAACCACACAAAGAAGACGGGAAGCACGGACTCGGTTAATCATTGGTTAATAGAGACCCCCGTTCAAATCGCTTCTAACAAATTTTAAAGTAGTTAAGTTTTTAATAAGGTCACAAACGGCTTTTGAACAAGCCTGGATACAAAAAAAAAAAAAGAAGCTCGAATTATGGGTGACAGCTGAGGCAAAATGAACCTTAATGACCTAATTTCTATGTGCCTCTGCTGAGCCCCAAATCGATCAATTTCTAAAGTGAACGGTTACTAGTGATAAAAAGTGAGTCATTTACAAACTTATTTCTGTCTTGTGCTCGGGTTAGAAGACCTCTCCTCTCTTCAATACTTAAGGTAAGCTATAGCATGTAATACTTATTCGTAGCTATACGCAAACAAATGTTATATATTTCAAAGTTTTATATATTTGATGGCTCTTCCCTTTAAAGGTGATTCTACCTAAATTCAACGTATTCATATACAATTAGCTTATAAAAAATTGTTTTATACTGAGTTTTTGCTATTTTCAAAGTAAATGGGAAGATTTTATCAATGTACATGTGAAAACCTACAAACGCATGGTACTGACACCAAACAAATTTGTAGCAAACAAAGTTGAATATTATTGTAAACACGTTACATTCTTTTTTGAACTTTCTACTTAAAATGTTGAGAATGCAATATAGAAGAGATGAATGTTTGCGCGAAGCTTTAGAGAAAACACTTTAGAAAGCAAATGACTGCTCAATTGTGTCAGGTGCAGGCAACAGCCAATTTTTAATAATATGGATCAACTTCATAATTTTTTTTGGTATTTCCTTCAATCAAAACCGGATTTTATAAAAAATACTTAAATGATAACCTTCTGAATTGTCGGCGGTACTCATGCAACTGGTAACGAAGTGTACCACAGGAACAAGTATAACAAGTAAGAAAGGACTAAGTCCGGGTGCAGCCGAACATTTTATACTCTTGCAACTAACAATACCTGAGGATCGGAATTGAAGCAAGAATATATATACTTATACCATATATAACTGATACACTGACCACCATATTTGATATAAGGATTTTTAAGGTAACGAAAATAATTATATAGAGTACTAAATGTAAATTTGAGTAATTTATGTATTCATTTTACATATTTTTGGGTTTAAACTATATTATATTCAGTTAATTTGGTTAAAAGTTGGAACATTTTATATTAGATGTATAGAAGATAACTTTGACCCGATTTTATCTATATTTTTCTCTTTTAGTAGTTTTGAACAGGGTCCCTATATAGGAAGTGAGTGCGTTTATGATCCGCTTTCATTCATTTTCACGCTATCAGTAGATTTTCTTATAGGATTTTCCTTGAGCAAACTCGGTTTCAGAGATAACAATGTACATTAAACTTATTAGAGGGCGGAGCCACTCTCACTTTTTCAAAAATTTTAGCCCACAGGTACCCCTTGCTATTGCGATCCTCTGCGCCAAATACAGTTCCATATCTTTATACATAGTTTTCCTTTAATGGCATTTTATGAGCGTGGTAGTGATCCAATTACGCCCATTTTCGAACTCGTCCTTTCTTTTTTTCAAGGAACATATATACAAATCATTACGATAACTCAATTTTTACTTAGTAACAAGTTACACGAGTGAATCGACGGACGTACGGACAGACAGAAAATCGGACTCAACTCGTTTCATTATCCTCATCATTTATATATGTATATATAAGCCTATATCTAATTTGATTAGTTCTGTATGATATACTAATGTGCTCAAAAAATAAGGTGACATTTGAATTTAAACTGCGCGCATCGAAGTATTTGGAGAAATATGTTTTATTTTAGGTTGGTAGTACTGTCAGTCACATTTATGTCAAATTTCATATGAAAATATTCATTAGTGTTTGAGATACGTGTCGTTTTGTGAGCTGCTAAAAGTGAGTTTTTCGTTGCGATGTCGAAATTTGTTGAGGAAAGAATTTGTTTACGGAATCAATTTTCTGCTGTGGATACGTTGAGGATGGTGCAGAAAACCTCTGGTGATGAAACTATGTCTAAAAAAAATGTTTACAAGTGATATAGTGAGTTCCAAGCCGGCCGTGAACGTATCGAAGACGAAGAGCGTCCAGGGCGACCATCAACCTCCACCGACGAAACTCACGTTCAACAAATCAAAGATTTGGTGTTGAAAAACCGTCGATTAACAATTAGAGACCTTGCTGATAAAGTTGGCATATCGAAAGGCTCAGCCAATACCATTTTGAAGGATGTTTTGGGCCTCAAGCGCGTCAAATCTCGACTGCTACCGAAAACATTGAATTTTTTGGAAAAATGCGTCGCGTTGAAGTGTGTGAAACGGTGCTTTCCGACTACCAGAGTGTCATGAAATGCATTATAACTGGCGATGAGACTCGGATCTATGCTAACGACCCCGAAACAAATGATGAATCGAGCGAATATCGTGCCAAAAGAGAGCCGAGACCAAAAAATCGCGCCAAGGTCGCTCAAAAATCATGGTCATGTTGACTGTTTTCTTCGATTATCGTGGTGTTGTGCATTATGAATTCCTTCCAACCGGTCAAACAGTCAACAATGAATATTATTTGAACGTTATGCGTCGATTGCGTAACGCTATCCGCCTAAAAAGGCCGGAATTGTGGAAAGATAATTCTTGGTTTTTAAACCACGATAATGCACCATCCCATACTGCCCTCGTAATTCGTTATCATTTCGCTAAAAACTCAACCCATATCGTTCCGCAACCACCGTATTCACCTGAATTGGCGCCGTGCGACTTCTGCCTGTTCACCAAGCTCAAAAGACCGCTCCGGGGACACCGTTTTTATACGATAGAGGGGATTAAAGCCGCGGCGAAGAGGGAACTGAAGGTCATCCCGGAAAGTGACTACAACCACTGTTTCGAAGATTGGAAAATCCGTCGGCATAAGTGCATTGCATCGGGAAGGGATTACTTTAAATGGGATGAAATTGATTTGGAGGAATAAATAAAGAATTTTCAAAATAAATACAATGTCATCTTATTTTTTGGGCACAGTTAGGTGAACAAAACTATAATACTCTGTAGCAACATGCTGCTAGACTATAAAAATGATATGTTAAAAGGTTGAGTTTGAATGCGTAAGGTGCCACCATATCAAAACAAACTACGTTAGGGACGGTCGCTTATTTTAAAACAAGCTGCAGGAAATATTATTCTTTTAGGAAAAAAAAATTGGTCGTAGTCAGGTGAGTAAGATTCGGAAAGACAAAACAAATGTTTTTGTTGCTCGAAAGTTTGGATAGAAACCAGCTCTTTTAAAAAAGAGCTTGTAACTCTCCACCAAGTCTTCAGTTCGTCCATATGTATGGTGTATTGTAGAACATGATCGTCATTTCTAAGCAATTGTTCTATAATTTAAGTTTCTCTTCGGTTAGGAGGTATATGTATAGCATACACTCAAACTTACTGTGAAGGTTGTACATGAAGCTTTCAATAAAATCAACGGCGTTAATAAATTTAATAGGAATTATTAATAAATATTGTATTAAAATAATGTTTGCTGTAATGTAATATCAACTTCGACGATACTATTTCCTGTTTTCGTTAGAGTTTAATAAATGAATTTGTTATAGTAGCAAAAGTTGTATCTAGCGCTCGAACTTTTAGTTCACTCATGTGTACGTAGTGACGTGTTTCATTTGTACCTCTTTTCCAACTCAAAGAGAAATGCAAAGCTGTACCGCATCGTTTTCGACGGAACTTCGCAAGGAGGGTGCAACCATGCCCATACACTCATAAAACTATGTATATATCTACCAATCGACCCGATTGCGATGCTTTTGCTGCTCGTCCGCCCGACTAACAGCATCTGCTGCCGTTAGTTGCAGTGATTTCGACTTGTTTGTTTGCACACGCTTCGCCACCGCGGCAACTCAACGCTACGTACACACACACACGTATAAACTCATTTATTGCTCATATTAAATTACGTTTACGCGCAGATTTAATTACAAATGCAAAGTAAGCAATTTTGCTGTCAATGGTGGCGCCCTCGCCCCCTTACTACCGTTGGCTCTGTGCACATTCATCATCATTTAATTTGGTGCATATAAGCGGAAACGCAAAGCGGCACATTTATGTCGGCAATCATCAATCGGCAGCGCCAAAGGCAAAAACAATAACAGCAGTAACAGTAGCCAGCTTCAATTGCAGCTGCACCGTCTGTAACGAGATGATGCGCCATCATTGATGAGGTGCAGAGATAAAATACGAAATAGCACGAGAAGAGAGTGTGCAAACAAGAACATACGGGATGGAAGGTGTGCTATTACGGACGATAACGTTTGCGAAGCTGGTCGCTGTGTGATGGAAAGATATCCACATTGAGATTGAGTAGCATGCAGTTAGTAGAGTTGCCTACCGTATGAGTTCGTTTTGCATTCATTAAACTTTGGAAATACCTGGATGCAACAACGCGATTTCTTGGTTTGTGTTTTGGTAACCTTTTAAAGATAGTTTGAGCGCTTGTCTCTTCTGAAAAGCTTTTTGAAATCATTTGATTCTTTTTAAGATATTTTGTATAAATGTATTATTTAGCTTTAAAATAAAGTAGATATTCCATAAATCAGTTAGTTGTTATTGAAATTTTTCGGTGTTGAAGTGCAAGAAGATATTTTTGGTAACCACAATGTATTGAAATACTCAATACCCAGTTTCTAAATGCTTAACATTAAAATTGAACTTACTTCAGTGTATCTTGGGTTTTGGAAATGAAGCTATCAAAGCCCATCACGAGCAATACCTTCTGATTGCACGAATTACAGAGGGCATTTATGATATACTGTTATGAGTAAAATATGTTCTAAAATTTTCAATGAGATAACATATTGACCGATATATCCAGCATAAAGTCACCAGAAAAAGCGAAAATCTTTATATTAGGTATATGGGGACTAAGAGAAGTATTGACCCGATTTCACCCATTTCGGATACATATAATTACTATTGCAGAAAAAAGATTCTGTCTGAATTTCTATTGCATATCTCACACATTGGCCGATATTTTCGATCAAAAGTCAACTATACATAGGTACTGGCATTTTATTCATATCAGTGTATCTTTGTGCCTCAAATAGGTAAGTTTGAGCGAAATCTTGGTCTAGCCCCTATATAACTAATATCAGGATTTTCGAACATCCGGCTGACCTTACTGTATATGATTTGTTCTGCACCTTAAATTATTTCCCTGACTTTAATTTGCGAAAGTTGCAAGAGTATAAAATATTCGGTTGCATCCGAACTTAGCCCCTCCTTACTTGTTATATCTATATGGCACTTTATATGTTTTCGATTAATGGCGATTTGTGGGCATGGCATTAGTCTGGCCCTCAGTTATACGGATTCGCGATTATCCGAACTACCAACCGCAACCAATTTATATGTACCTACAGGTCGAAATTATGGAATCATGAACGTGTCGGAACTGTGTGGGGTCGCTGCCCCTGCCCCGCGTGTTTCATTATTGTTTTAGTTCGTTTTCAATTGTGACTCCGCTCTAACTTGCGTGTCACGGCTACATATTTCAACATGCCAAAGCGTAAGAGAGTGGTGTTATCGCTTAAAGACAAAATAAATATCATTAATTCACTAAAAAAAGGAGAAACCGGCCGCTGAAAAGTATGATGTAGGTACATCCACGATAAGTGACATTAAGAATAATACCGATTCAATTTTGTTCTACACCTGCAAATTAGATAGTGAAGACGGGAGTACAAATCGGAAAATGATGTAAAAACCGGAACATGAACTTTTAGAAGAAGCTCTGTATTGTTGGTTTTTACGGAAACGATCAACTGGGCAACCGATATCTGGACCTTTGCTCTGTGAAAAAGCATTACAGTTAAGTAAAAAATTAGGCGGCGATGAATCATTTATCGTAGGTAACGGCTGGTTGTATAGATTTAAATCACGTCATGGAATTCGTGAATTGGAAATATAAGGTGAAAAGATGTCAGCTAATGTAGATATTTTAAAGATAATTTTAAGAAGAATTTGAATGAAAATAACTATGACTTGGATTTCGTTTATAATGCTGATGAAACTGGATTAAACTGGAAGTCGTTACCTTCAAAATCTTTAGCTTCTAGGCGAGAGAATTTAGCTCCAGGATATAAAACAAGCAAAGAGCGAGAAAAAATATTAGTTTGCGCTAATACTGCCGGGACCCACAAAATACCTTTGCTCCTCATAGGAAAATCAAAAAAACCCAGATGTTTTAAAAATATCAGGGTACCCTTAATTTATAGAAATCAAAAAAGCGCATGGATGAACTCTGAAACGACTTTATAGAAAATAACTTCAACTTATCTGTTGAAGAAGATAATGTAGAAGTCGTTTTATCAGTTTTTAAGGACATGAATTTAAAGGAGTGTTGTTAAATGGTTGTAGATGAATGGGATTTGATTGAAAGGACGACTTTAATTGGACTTGGAATAGATACTTAATCGTGAGAATGATAATTCAATAAAAAATACGGATGATTCTATATTGCAGGATATGAATGAGGTAATGTCAAAGCTACAAATATGTCAGGGTTGTGATGATGATGATATGAAAGAGTGGGTCACTTGTGACAGTAATGATCAAGGCTTTCAGATTATGTCTGATGACGAAATCGTAGAAAACATTTTGCAGATAAATGAACAGCAGGAAATGCAAGAAGATGAAACAGAAGAAAACATAGACGTGGAAAATGATATATCCATCTCATGATGTAGCATTTTATGCCCGGAAAACAGCTCTCAGTTGGTTTGAAAAACAAACAGAGAGTGATATTGTGAGTTTACTACAACTGAAACGAATTCGTGATATAGCAGTAATGAAGCGAAAAAGTTGCCTACGTCAAATGACAATTACCAAATATTTTAAACCATATTAAACTTATTACTTATCTACTTATTTCATGATTACCAAATGCAAATTACCAAATACATCTTGTAAACAAATTATTCATACATACGTACGTATCTAAATATTTTATTTCATGATTAATGCTGCAGTTTAGAATTATGAAGAAAATATGTACATACATACATAAGTAATACATACATACATAAGTAAGTGTTCATTTCTTAATAAACATTGATTTTCGTTGATATCTATTTGTTTTCCTTCATACATTCGATTATACGGATTTTCGATTATCCGAATGCCTATCGACAACATTTAGTCCGGTTAATCGAGTTTCTACTGTACGTCCATCTAGCTTGCACGGACGACCAGACAAACAGTCTGCCGGATTTCAACTTTTTTCGTCCTCCTGCTCATTTTTTTATGTATAACCCTATACAACAGTACAACCATTAGGTGAACAAACCTATAATAGTCTGGAGCAACTGGTTGCAAGAGTATAAAAATGAATGGATGAAATCGGATGATAGCCACGTCCACTCCTCATATAACGGCACAGTTAAAAACTAATAAAAACTAATAAAAGTGCGGTAAGTTAATACCTTAATAGGCGAGAGATGCCTCATAATAAAATTTTGCACAAATTTTTCTTTTCAAGTGTGCCAGCTTATGATCAAAAACTATCTAAATCAGACCAAAGGTTTTTAAGCCCTCAGGTACCGAATATGCGCACCCCAAGTCCTACTGCGAAGTTTTTATCGAAAATATCGATGAATCTGTGAGATATATTATAGAAACTGAGAAAGGCATATTTTCTAATAACAATATGATTGTGTCGTAAAAATGGCGTGAATCGGATCCATAACGATAACTTTGTCGCCATTTGCCTAATATAAACCTTTTCGAATATCTGGCTGACTTTATCTACACCGCTAATATCGGTTAATATGTAAGTTATTTGCTAAATGTTTGTGCGTAAAATTAATAAAAACAGTTGAGAAATTTTAAAACATTGTTTTGCCAACAGCTGAAGGTATTACACCGTCTTTGCTCTTTGGAAGTTGAAAAATATTGGTTTTCACACTTGGAAAATCATTATACCCATTCAAGTTGTGATGACCAGTGCAGCCATTATTTCTATATATATTCGAAGGTTGATTTCATTTTCAGGTTTGACAAAATGGTCGAAATGTTATCTTACTATGAGGAGTCAGCTTAAAGACCTAACCAAACCTGGTCAGAGAATGATTCTTTTTTTTTCTTATTTTATAGCACAACCTTTTGCCGCACAGAAGAGACTCGGAAATCGGATGACATTGTAAATAGCGTGCATAACGAAATATTTCTCCCGCTTGGTTTTAAATCAAATTATCGAGTAATTTTACTTACTTGATTATTATACAAAGAACTTAAACTCAACCAAACTTACTGAAACGAAACGAAACTGGATTAATATCTCCGCAAAGACTGCAATTTTCTTCGAAATATTTATGCTAATTATTTTCTGCCGCTACAAAAATAACATAAAGAAACCACAAGGACAATATTATCGTAATTTACTTATTTAATTATTACTTATTTTCTTGAACACAATATTTGGTTTTATTCATTATGAACGGGTCACTTACATGCTACTAAATACAAGTATTTATCCGAGATTTAATTAATGGCTAACATTGACCATCATTAACAGCTAAAAATGTCACATTTACCGCATGCGAATGTACAAATAATTATGTCAAAATCACCAGTAAACTCACCTTATCTAAATATAGACATATGTAAGACAGAAAAAAATCTAAGTAATTATCATAACAACCTTTGGCAATGGATAATGATGCCAACGGCAGCATTTACTGCGATAATTTGCTTAAAATAATAACAAAATAGCAAAGTGTAAAGGAAGAAAAATATCAAGGCCAAATAAGTAGATAAGGATAAACACTTTTACTACTACAATGAGAAGATATGTATGTTACAAAACTGTAGAGAATCCACCATTAGTATATGCATACTTAATGCGTCTCCAAGCAACCTTAGTAGTCATTCATACTCTCTCACTGTTTTCTGTCTTTGTTGTTGCTGATTTGTTGCTCATTTCTATAATTTGTGTAGAATACGTATATGTATGTATAGATTTACTTGTATTTATGCTTATATTGTGCTTGTTCTTGTTCATCTTCATCATGGTTTAAGTGTTTGAGGTGCATTTCAAAAAAAAATTAAGGGAACATAAATTACAACACAATATGTAGAAATAATATTAATACAGTCTAGCATTGAAATAACTTTTTGTTCACTTTAGAATATTACCCAAACTGTAGGAAACTAATATTCTTGCGTTTAAAATATTTCAAGCCTAAATTACCGGGAGCGTTCCAAAGTAAACAGGACAAAAAAAAAAGAAAAAACAGAAAAAATATTTTTTTCGGCAAAATCAATTTATTTTATTCAAAATAGTCTCCTTCTGCTTCAATACAGCTTTTTGCACGGTCCAAAAGCATGTCGAATGAGGGCTTTAGCTCGTTGGCCGGTATGGCCGCCAATATGCCATTGCAAGACTTTTCAATGGCCTCTACGTCTGCACAACGCTTTCCTTTCATGGGCAAATGCATTTTTCCGAAAAGGAGGAAGTCGCACGATGTCATGTCAGGAGAATCCGGGGAGTGGTTAATGGTTAAAATGTCGTTTTTGTTCAAATAATTAGTCACAAGTGTCGATCGATGAGGCGGATTCTGAGCAATTTTTGGTCGTCAGTCAATTTGTGCAGAACAAACCGTGCGCACATCTTTCGTAACCCCAAATGTTCGATCAAAATGCCATTAATCGATGTTTGGTGATGTTCAATTCCATTTACGTGAATGCAATGATGATTTCCGCTGATTTTTGATGAATTCACGCACACTTTCGATGGAATTTCCGGTGATCACGGATTTTGAGACGGCCCACATGTTGATCGTCATTTATGTCCTCACGACCACCTTGAAAACGTTGAAACCACTCGTGTACTATACTACGGGATAGGCAATCATCGTTATGGCCTTGTTTCATAAATTGAAACGTTTCGTTAGAAGTTTTACCAATTTTAAAAAAATTTAAGGTTGGCTCTCTTTTCGAAGCTCATTTTCGCACCGATAACACAAATATGCTGACACTTAAAAGACAATGACTTCACTTCCAATCAATGAAATGCTATGAAATTCTCACTGGACAATCGATGAAGATAGCAAATTCTAACGCACCAGTCGACATATATTTGTAGTAACAGTTTATTTTTTCAGTGAAATATATCAATAAGATATACAGTTTAGCCATTCTTACACAAATTTATTTGAAGCACATCAAAATATGCCTGCCTCTTTACTGGCTTTAGACCTAGAGTCCTAAAATAGTATCACTTCAATGAACTCTACTTCTGTATCTTCTTCTTCTTCTCATTTTATGCCTTAAATATTTTTCTTTTAATATTCACCTATTAGAGTCTCGGTTAAAATATCACCTGTACATCTTACGTATCCTTTATTGCAGTCCTCATTGTTCACAGGTGCATGAGATTGGCACCCTTCCTTTCCTACAAAAAGTGCAATGTCACTTTTTCTATAAAAAATATTACTTTTATCGAGGTTAAAGGCTCGCTTTTCCTTCACTTGATCATCTTCGATCGCCTTGTTTCATCGATTTTTATAAAAGGAGTCAATGTATGTAAAACATAGGTGGTTTTTGTGGCTTATATAGTATAAACAATGAAAAAGAAAGCCTCCATTCTGTTAAGAAGATCGGGTTTGGTGAACTAATAACTGATATATGTGATGTGACTTTTACGTTTAATACCTTCCTTATTCGACAGTATATAGGGTAATTGATATAGACAACAGTAACTCTAAGCTAAGGTAAAAGTCCTTCCTTTACTAAAAGTTTTTTTGTGTCCGATACGTTTTTTATTCTTTGTCTTTCTGCAATGGTACTCCTGATTTCTTGAAGCGGACTAGTGTCCAGTGCAGATCGTTACGGCTACCCGTGGATTCGAATTAAATACTTGCTTAAAGTATCCATGTACCTAAAAATATACAATATAATGGTTCAAAGGGTGAGATTTCTACTTTTGATATCCACTATCTACTATACAGTAACGAACAGCAGTATTTATTGTTTTACCATGTTCCAAGTAGTCGGTGAAAAAATTTCTGGAGAGTCCTAAGAAAACTTTAGTGGTCATCTGTTGTGTTTTTGGACGGACTGTTTGAAGGACGCCGATATAATGTATCTTGTTGCTTTCATTAACAGGCTATTTTACAATTAAATACGCAAGTAATGGGTATAATGGGTTTCCTACGACTGCTGAATCAAATTTTTATGAAAGTTGTTTCATGCAAATTATGATAAAAAACTTCGAAGCAAAATTGGATTATCAACTTGATAAATTATTGGCGTTTTAGGTAATGTATTCGTGTTAAAAAAAATTTACCTGAAATGTTCCGGTTATGTTAACACAACTGTGAGAGAAACGGGAAACTTAAAAGTCTACCCCACTGTGTGTGCAATGTCCCGTTAAAACACAAGGCTTGGTCTGCTACAATTTTATGAATGTTTGTAAATTTGTTATTATGTATGCTTGCATGTGTACATTTATGTATGTATGTAGGTATGCACGCGCTTATGTATATGTGGCGGTATATATGTCTACTATACATTTGTCTTAATGCCGAAAGGAAAACAAATGCTACAATGGGGTCAAATTATTGCTCAGTGGAGCAAGTGGCGCTTGTCCCACTGTGTCAGCAATGCATCCGTTCCATTGCATCATTGTACATGCAAAATACAATAACAACAGCAACAAGAACGCATGAGCTGCTTCACTTTTAGTATAGTTTTTCTTATTGTTGTTGTTCTGGCTGAACAAACATGCACAACTGTGTTAAGAATGCACATATACAAGAATACAAACGTATGTATATGCTGGCATACACGCACTTACATTCGTGTTGGCAAACTTGTATTGAAACTTGAGTGCAAATGCTGGGAGGTTGCGTATACGCCCGGGTAGCTTCTTGTCACTTGTTTGTGCGCGTACTGGTGATTATCTTCGAAGTAAGCTATTCACTACTTGCATTTATGTAGTTGCGTAAACATGTGGGTGTGCGCTTGTTTATTGTTGTTGTTATTGTAAGTAGTAGGAAGCGTTGATTTCGCGCTCAAGGCAAAACAAACGGAAACAGACGCACACAACATCGGGATTAATGAACTCCGGCCACAGTGAGGCATCACATCGTTGCTGCTGTTGCTGCATGCCAATGTTTGGTGGACAGAAGAGCATTGTTCGCTACAACATCGGTTTACATATGCATACATGCGTACTTGTGACTCCTACGAATGCGTGGAGCTCATGTAAATGCGAGCGTGTGGGCGTAGAACATGTAATGTTGCGCTTAAGTAAACTGACAGCCGCTATGAACACAATAACGGCAACGAAAATTCAGAAAACTTATCATTGGAACACAAACTGACGCTTTGTGTGCAACGCGTGGAAACACTTGAGCACGCTTGTGCCACGTCTCTCAAGGTATGTATGTTGCAAGTAACAATTTTTATATATATATAAGTATGCACTGATTTGCACGCACACGCGTTGTGCCGTGTCACTTGTGGCAATGCGGCAACATATCGTCCCTGTATTGTTGCAATGCCTTGTTACTAATGACAGCATTTATCTGCTGCATCGATGACAATTTTTTACGCTACCAAGTGCAAACAGCGCGCTTATAGCTATGTTTATGTGCGCGTCTGGCGCAGCGACGCATATGCAAATGCCTGTCAGCTCATCACTTCGTTGCTGCTCTTTCGCTTCTTTGTTGACTGTTTAAATGTTTGTTTGTATGTGTGGGTGTCGTGTGCTTGTTTGTTTCTTTGCTCGCTTGTTGCACTCAGCGCATCGTTAAAGCGAAATTAATGAAATTGTTTAAGTACAACAACAACAACAAACACGACTAGTTGGCTTCATCAAGAGTGAATTAAGTCATCAGTCGCACTGTTTGCACTGTCTGCCAATTAAGTTGGCGGTCGAGTCGCCAACGCGCAGACTTGCATCAGACATGCAAGCAAACATACGCATGCAGATGCAAAATGTAGTGTATCAATAGCAATTTTGTTCAGTTGCTTTCATTACATTGGGCTTTAGTGTACAGCGGTGAGCATAAGTTTTGAGTGTTCTTCGATCAGTTAGCGAAACTAATTTACGCAATTTATTTTCCTGTTCTGTTGGATAAAGCATTTATTAGGTTGAAATTTTTTGATACAGTGTGAAACTAACTTTTTATTTTCCAAATTAAGGTAAAAAGGAACAATTAATTTGGGAACGAAAATTGCTCTTATGGAAATTTTTTGGCTAATGTATTGATATTTTCTTCAAGTTCTTGTATGGAAAACATTTCACAATGTACATATATTCACGAAATTTGGTATATACTATTCTCTAAGGCAACAATGTAATCTTCGAAAAAATTGTTGAGATCGGATTACTATAGCATATAACTTCCATACAAACTAAACACATAGTTACCAACATAAATGCACCTGTGAAGGGTATTTAGCTTCGGTGCAACCAAAGTTAACATTTTTTCTTGTTTTATGTTAATAATTATTTTTTACTTTCTTTAATCTTCTATTTTTAGTTTTTTGTGTAAAACCATATTTATATTATTATTTTTAAATTTATTAATATAAAATAACTAAGACGTATGGTTACCAAAATCACAAGCTATTTTTCTTTCACTAACACCCTTAGATTCGATTTTATTGTCCAATACTGTAGATATTCGTCTTTGTAATAAGAAACAAAAGAATATATAATCGCCGTTGCTGTATTCTGAATGATTAAATAATTGAGCTGCATTTCTGTCGCGCAGCTGTCACTTTTCAATTTACAGTTGCAGCTCCAATCAGTCAGATGTCTTTAAGCGTGACATATTCTTTTGACATTCTGAGATGTGAACGAACGAAATTCACAATGAATTGAAGAACAAAGGTGAATTCAAGTTGAAATAAAGATGCAAGCATTTTTTGTTTTAATGATATGTTAAAATGTCTCACTATAGTTTGTTGTAATTTTACAAAGTAAAGGAGAAATTATAAAAAAAGATACGCAGGGCTGTTGTGGAATCTAAGACAGAATTGCCTAGCTATCAGAATTGCAAAACTTGTGTCACAGAATATGACAAGACTTGCAAATGAACACATTTGGAAGCAATCCTATTAAAGTTTTTAAGGGGGTACTCTCATGTGAACGCATACATTTTACCACTTTTTAGCAATTTTTTTTTATGCGACAACAAAATTCAATCATTTTAATTTTTTGTTATATTTTTATTTGTATTTTAAAATGTACAAAACGCAATTTTTTTTTCGTTTTTTACATTTTTAATATATAATTTTAATATATATATATATATTTAAATCAAAGTAGTCCCCAACAAACAAAAAAAGTAGTTCACTGGTCATAGTGATAGCGGCTGTTCATGTTGTCTGAAATAAAAACATTTAATGGATTATTATTCAGTAGTTATGTGGCTATCGTCCCTACCAAATATAATCAATTTTATTAAAAAAAAAATGTCGAACTTTAACAAAAAAAGTCACGAAAATCTTGTTTTTTTCGTAAAAAATCGTTTAAAAAAATATGAAAAAATTTTCGAAAATAAAGAATTCTGGTAGGGACAATAACTTTAAGTGAGTAGAAGAACATATGTAAACTTTAAAACAATCGGTTGAATACTTTTCTTTAGAAACATTACAGTTCCAGAAAATGATGATTCGAGAAAAATGCGTTTAGAAATGTAGTAGCTGCAGACTTGTCATGGCGACTGGCAGACAGTCGCTTACTACACGTCGGTGTCTATGAGCTGTAACTTATCAAATAGTATGAATTTCGGTCTGAATTTTTCACAGCATGTTTTTAATAGGTTTTAGTGTTAAAATATAAAAAAAATCGATTTTTCGAAGTGATTACATGAGAATACCCCCTTAAGGGTTAAGATTTCCCATTTAAAAGAAGGTTTTAAGAGAAAAAATTTATCAAGTGAATAAAGACGCATTTGGGTATTAGATTACGTTTTGTAAATCTTTTTTAAATAATCGGATTTTTTTTCCAAAAACTCAACAATTAAGACATTTCGCGTTTTATTCTTTTGCTTTCCCCTACAGCAATAAAAATAAATTAATTCGTTGCAATAAAATGACTTGATTTCTTAATTTATATTTCAAATCTGTTAGCGACGATCTTCTTGTTTTGTTTCTGATAGCAAAACCGATAAAATTGGTTTCTTTAACACACATAACCGATAGAAAATTTGTTTCAAACATCAAACCAATAATATCTGAATTCATGGCTTCGATTCTGATTCCAACAACTATCAGGTTACCCAACAACTCTAATTAATAAAAAGAACAATTTTAAGTGTAGGAGTATTATCTACATATCTTTAATATAAATATATATGTATATGATTCGCAAAATGTGTTGCTAAGCACATAACTCAACAACGCTTGAACCAATTTGGGCAATTATTTTTTTTTTTAATATTCGTTGAAATTCAATGATGGTTTTTACGTCGAGAAAATTCGAATAATTTCCGAAAAAAACCCTAAAAACAACCCTTTTATTATTCTCCATACAAAAGAATGAATCTTAGTTTCTTAGTAACGCTAAGGCTCAAGAACGCCTGAACCAATCTTGATGAAATTCAGAGGTTATTCGCTGTGAATCGAGGAAGGTTTAGATTAAAAAAAACGTATATATGCTTTTCGTGAAGAAAAGTCGGAAAATTGGAAAATTCCAAAAAGTAACTTTTTTCTATACAAATATTTTTTTTACATTTTTTATTGTTTTGTTTTTCAATATTTTGATTTGTAAATTATTTGAATCATTAATTTCGGTCGTTTGCTTTTTTATTTTGGCTATTTAAAAGAAAAATTATTGAAAATTATTCAGCGTAAACGTTATGTGTGTTTCACAGAAAGGGATCAATTACAGACTGAAATTTGTTACGATGCCACTAAGTGGTCGCGCAAATATCGGTCAGCGTTCTTTTTGGCATCAACATATGTACATTCGCAGCCCAAGGCACATAACTGAGTACTCCCAGAATGCGATGACATACGCGTGGAATTATGGATCGCGGTCAATCAGCAAGTGATCGTCACGATGTCACAGCACTACTTTTCAAACAACAGCTACCATGTGTGATAGACTTTATCTTGAAGCAACGTATGGTATATATGGTGCTGTTAGATACTGAATGTACTCTGTTGAGTTGCAAAAAAGGGGTTTGCCGCACGCACACATTCTTCTTTGGACGGTGAATGGTGGCTATATCAGATCAAATGATGATGTAGTCAATATGCTTCATGGACCTTGGGGACACCAAAATCCCTCTTCGGTTTGTATGTCTGACAATAAATGCACGATACACTATCCACGTGCATTTCTTTCAGAATCGCAACCTGGAATGATGGATATAGTGGCGTCGCTCACCAGACGACAATGACAAAACATTCTGCATTAAACTTAGAGGAGTGAATATCGAAGTCGACAACACATGGATCGTACCATATTCGCCACTGTTGCCTACGTCACATTCAAAACTCATGTCAATGTTGAAAATTGCAGTTTGGTGAAATCGATCAAATACGTTTGCAAATACGTCACGTCGTTGCGTGAATTGCAATAAAGCGCTTTGTAGGATATTAACTTTTGTAATTCATGGATGTTTTCCGACCGTTCATTTAGAGAATGGCCAAATAGTGTGTTTCAAGCCAGTGGAAACACCGCCAGCAACAAAATTCACCTTGGGGAGTTTTTTCTCAACTTGAGTCAGCGATCGTGGAAGAAATAGCTACGCAAACAGCAAGGCCAACCAGTAGATTGACATTCAGGTGTGTTTTCAACAAATGCCTTAAGAGGAACTTTCGCAATCCACCCGAAAAACGACGATTGCTTCTACCTTCGGTTGCTATTGGTAAATGTGCGTGGTTCAATTTCATTTGAGTCATTGGGTACTGTGAATGGTACGGTGTGTGCAATTTTTTGAGAAGCATGCCAGCAACTACAAATGCTGGAACATGATAATGAATGGAATCAAACAATGGACGATTCGATAGCTAAATCGGGTGCCACTGAAGGTCGCACACTTTTGGCGATAATCATTTCGACATATCAACCTTCATGAGAAATGGATCAATTCCGGTTGATATTATATTTCTGTAGTTTAATATCAATTCCATCTTTTGTTTATCAATTCTCGAAAGATGAACTCATCACGAATGTTTATCCGAACAATGGCCAAATTATTGTAACTACGATTCCTTGAGTGCACGTGAAATTTTAACCGCCAAAAATGCTGATGTTATAGACTTGCGCTCATACAAATCGATCGATCGTCTTGACAATGAAGACGACGCCGTGAATTATCCAGTGGAATTTCCTTATTCTTTCCAGAACTTTGTAATGGAACCCGACATATTGTGACGCAGCTATCGAATTCCAGGGGGCAGAATGCTTGGTTCTACGAATTCCTTTGAGTTCTAACGATTTGCCATTTCAGTTCAAACGCATTCCGTTCCATTGAAAATTGCATTTGAGATGACATTCAAAAGGACACAAGGATAGTCGCTAGAAGTGTGTGGCATAAATTTGGAAATGCCATGTTTTTCACACGGCCAGATATGGTGTACTCCTCTATTCATTTACGCACCGGAACAGAAACCAAAAAATGTTATTTATCAAACTGCGTTACATTGAAAAAAAAAAAAATGTAGAAAAATCGCAAATAAATGATTCAAAACACATAATTTCACGCAGGACAACGCGGGGTCAGCTATTATAATATGTAAATACAGATGTTTTATTTGTGTGTGGTCATTAATATGACAAACTTAATTTCAATTTAATGTTTATGACTATTTTAATATCGAATTCGTTTATTCCTTTTAGTCTTTTAATAATTTTTATCATTTTAGAACCGAATTTAACATATGTATACAATTAATAATACTTTCCAAGTAAAAGAAAGAAAAAACAAAAAAGTATAGTTTGGTCGAATAAACAAAGAAATATTTTTCGGTGAGATTCCACTTCTTAGGTTTACTTAAAACATCGAAAGTTTAAAAATATATTGGATTATTATTTTGCTTAATTGCAAATAAAATAAAAATTTGCGAGCAGTAGTCCCAACACTCAGTTCTGATAATATTAGTCAGATAAATATGTGACCTGGTCTTTGAAAAGGGGGCTTAGGTGTCAAAAAATCTTTTTTTTTTTTTAATTTTTATTTTTATTTTTTTCATTTTTTTTTTATTTTATTATTACTATTATTTTTTTGACACCTAAGCCCCATTTTCGTAGACCAGGTCACATATATTTATTTACTATTGAATGCAAATACTGTATTTGAGGAGGTCATGTGTAGAAGTTCACGCAGTGAGGAAAGTTCTCTGACTGCCATTCACTTGGGAGTGGCCAAAACCTTTACATACGACTGAAGCGGCTCACGACTTCCGGTCCTAGGCAAGTTACCTCTAGGTAGCCAAAAAATATCCATTTGAATGCGAGTTTAATGAAAAAGAGCGAAACATCTCCTCCAAAGGTTGTACGCTGGATTTGGGACTCGCTACGTAAAAAACACTACCAAAGAGAAAGCATAAACAGCCTCGGCAAAGATGACTACGATTTGAGATCATTAATTGGGAAGGAGCCGCTGCCCCGCTGGTTGATGTTCTTGTTATAGTAGAGGCTGACATCACTGCCGCCCAGAAATGCGATGGATTTACAACAGTGGCCATATAAAAAAGCGTAAACTCTTCAATATATCGCTGATTTGATTTGCGTCCACGCCCCTACAGATGAGAAGAACGATTTGACCAAAGATGCCTTCTATGAGGTATCTATGATGGTATCTCTGGTACAACAGTCGGTAAATTCAATCTCCACAAGGAAACATCCCCAAATGGGTTGAGTCTGATCGACATCGCCGGGGCCAGAAATATGGTTATCTGTAGTACTAAATTCCATCATAAGAAGATCCATGGAGCTACCTGGCTGTCTCCGGATCGAAAAGCCACCAATCAGATCGATCATGTTGTGGTAGATGGAAGTCTCCAGTGTTTTAGACGTGCGAATGCTGCAGGTCCTAACATCGACTCCGACCACTATCTTGTTGCAACCAAGATTCGCACCCGCCTCTGTGAAAAAAAAAATGAATGTAAATAAACACAAGGAATAACGAAGAAACGACTGGCGCTGTTGTAAAGGCGGATATAACTGCGTAAGCGTTTTTTACGACAGTAAAGAAGAAGAATATTTGTTCAAAGTAGGGGTTTGAGCTTCAGCAGAAACCCTAAAATTCTAAAAATTAGATGTTAAATTTAAGTCTTTACTTTATAATTACTCAAAGTCGCGATTAGTTATTATACTATATGTTTTCTGTTCACAGCTTGATAGACATTTTTCTATATGTATATCACCCATCTATAAATATATATGTAATTATTAGTTGGTGTGAAGTTTTCTTCTGCTCAGCAATTTTACAGTTAAGAGGCAGTGATTATGTGTTTTATGATTTCTATTTTGCTCTTTAACGTTAAAATACATGAGACAGGTAGTTTATTGAGCTAATATAGCTGCTAGATATGATCTTTTGTAATTAGGTTCACAAAGTAAAAAGACAAATCTTTAAATTTTATGCTCAAAACGGAGGTAAAAAAATGTTAGTAAATTTGTTTCAGTAGACTGAAGGAATATTGAAGATAACCTTTATGTCTCGTCGACTAGATGTTAATTAACAAATGGAATTTAGAGCAAACGATTAATAGTTAATACAAAATTACCGACTTAAGCTTTAATTTTGCTAGCTTAAACTAGAAATACAAAACGTAAAATAATGGAGACATTGTTAAGTATATACTAGGTCTGTCGCAAAAGAAACAGAACTTTTTAAATATAACCGTTTCTGGTGGCGCCACCTATTGGTGGGTATATGAAATAAAAAGTTTGATCTCTCGTTGACATTTCGTAAAAATTTTAAGACAAATCCAAAGGACAATAACTACAATGTTATCGGTCAAAAAGTGACAGCAGCTTTTGGTCATCGGTCATAAAATGCATTTTGAACCAAGAACAAATATTAAAATTTGTTTTAAACTTGGGAAAACGTTTACTGAAACATTTCAAATGATGAAAAAAGTTTATGGTGATCAGTGCCTATCCCGTAGTAATGTGCATGAGTGGTTTAAGCGATTCTAAGAAGGTCGTGAGGACCTCTGTGTCGATCAGAAGTCGGGCCAAATAAAGTCGTCTTCAGAAGTCAAAAATAAAGAAAATACTGATTTGTTTTTACGAATCCGAGGGTATTGTACACCGAGAGTTTGTCCCACCTGGCCAAACGATTAATGCTGTGTTTTACCTTGGTGGTTTGCAGCGTCTTTTGTCACGCATTCGTCGTGCTCGACCACTTACCGTGAGGCAGGGTCCTGGCGGGTGTTGCACGATAATGCGCCGTGTCATCGGTCAACGCTTGTGACTGATTTTTTGACAAAAAACTCCATATTAACCATTAATCACTTACTCTACTCACCTGATCTGGCACCCTGTGACTTTTACCTATTTGAAAAACTTCATTTGCCCATGAAAAGACACTGGTTTCAGGACATTTCAGCTATCCAAAAGGCGAGGACCGATATTCTCAAGAGCATTCCGAAAAATGACCTTAACCACTCATTTGAAATGACCGGACTAAACGCTGTATCGAAGCACAAGGAAACTACTTTGAATAAAAAAATATAACTTTTGAAAAATATTAATTTTTTGTTGTGTTTTTAACAGTCCTGTTTCTTTTGCGACAGATCTTGTATGAAAATATAGAAGGCAAAAAATATCTTACTGGAATGAAATATAAATAAGTATGCGTTAAGCATCTTCTTCATGAAATTCTATAAATTATGTTTGAGTAAGCTTTTTTTCATTGGGGTTGTTTTTGTTTCCAGCGTACAACCCTGGGGAAAGACGTTTCGGCTTCTCCATTTAGCTCGCCTTCAAATGTATGTTTTATGATATTTGGTCTGAAAACGGTAGTCGTGAGCTGATTGAGCCCTATGTTAAATAATCTTTTCTGACCACTCCCAAATAAATGGCGCTCAGACAACTTTTCTCACTTGCCTGAATTTCTACAAGACAAAATATCTCCTGCCAAGGTAGAGGAAGACTTCCACCCTGTTGGAAAGGAAAAGTTGAGAAGGATCTGGCTACACTTGGAGTCTCAATTGGCGCTAAATAGCGAAAAGAACAACGACTAGGGCGCTGTTGTAAACTTGGAAGGCTTAGGTTGGAAAATTTTAATGTTGAGTTGCCACCTGTTTAAAAACTCAAAAACATTTTTTCAATTTGAGTGAAATAAAACTCTGATGCATACAAAGCATTTGCTTATTTAGTAAATAAGTATTTATCAAACGTATTCATAAACATTTAGAAACTGTTACCCTTTTCTATTAATATTAAACAAAAAAAATAACATTTTGCCATATTTTTACAACGCTACAACTTTAAAGCGCCTAAGGCATAAGTAACGTAATATTTCCAAAGCAAAGAAAAAATCGAATAACAACTTTCATAAACATTGCGCCTTTTTGTAGTTTGTGCACTTCATTGCATGCACCGCAAACACACAAACTCACACACCTACATGTATTTATGCATGTAAAACGTCAAGCCAGAGCAACGCACAGCAAGCTTTGCTTTTGGCCAACATCTGTGGGCGCACAAAGTATGTAAAGTGAAATGATGCGATAAATAAATGCGATAATATTCAACCTTTAACTATGGCGATGAAAACAAACGGGGCCACAGTGCAGCAGCAGCAGCAGAGCGACAGTTATGCATGCAGCAAGCAGGGCCGCATACCAAGCCAAACCCGGCAGCAGCGATGTTGGCCAGCAAGCGCCAGTTAACTAAGTGGCGGCCAAAACGCACATATACACATATACATATGTATGTATACAAGTAGGCTGGCAGGCAAGCAGCCAGCCTTTGGCTCTTTGGCCATGCTCACCATGGCAATGTCACTCATACGCCCTGTGTGCCGCCAACTAACAAGTCCAAGTGCCATGCCGACAACGCGGTGCTATGTTGCCTTAACTTATATATGGCTGCAAAGAGTCAATATGTGTGGTGTTGTTGTTGGCGTTGACGACAAGCAGCCGTCATTTGGCTGCCCCAAAGCCTGAACTGGTGTTGTTCATGGGCGAAAAAGTGGCATAATTTTTGCAACAAAAAAGAAAAATAAAACAAAAAAACGGAGTAAAATCACAAAGAAAATAGCATAAACAAAAGCAAACAAAGCGCTCAGGTGTTTGCTAGAATTATTAGATTTTACTTGAATGAGTGAACGGTCGGTTGACTGCCTGCCGCCTGAACGCCTGATTTCATGAAAATCTGTAGGCAACGCCTGTTTGAATACTTTGCTTGGCTGATTGCTTGATGGCTGGCTTTGTTGGCAAACTTGCTGTCTTATTCTAGGCTACTTGCCCGCTTGTCTGCTTGACTGCTCGGCAACCGTTGAGGCGACAGAGATTGAGTGTCTATTTACATGCGGCAGCTGTGGCTCGTTGGCTTCAAACGCTTTATTCTCATCGTCTGCGCTATTGTACATTCTTGTTGGCATTCACTTGGTTACCTTGCTGTGCGATAGTGGTTAGTTATGTATGCGTATGTGCGCGTGTATTGAAATGAATTGCAAAAGGTTATCAAAGTCATCGCCTTTAATGCAAGTGTATGTTAGCAAATTTCATTATAAATATTTATATCGGCATGACAGTTACGCAAAGGCTTGCTCACTCACTTACCCATGTGTATATGTTAGCTTATGCAAAAATGCGAAAAAATTTTGCCAAATATGCATATGTGTGTGTATGAATTATAAATGAGTACATTTAAGTGAAAGCATTTGCGCTTTTCTAAATGGATTTTTCATCTGTGCCTATATGTACGAGTATATTTGCATAAGCACATTAGTCATGCGCAAAATGACATACCGATTGCGTTATCAAGTCACCAGCAAAAAACTTGGTATGATATAATCAAGCGTGTAACATTTGCACAGCCTAACATTTGCTTGCATTTATATACATACAGCGATATATTTGTGCGTGCACGCGCTTTTGATTTATTTATCTAACATTTTATGGCGCTTTGAACACACATAAATCATTTATTCATAACCTAACTGTAAATTACACTTTGTGGGCAGTGGTAAAACGATTTGTATAAGTATGTAAAATGAATGTTAATAAGAATTCATAGGCACCTTTATCTTTCACTTTTATGTGCTTTATGCATGCTCCATCGATGGGAATTATAAAAAAAACAGTAATAATTTTATTAACATTAAATAATAGTGAAAAGTAGCTATGTCAGGATGAAGCTTGCAAATAATAAGTTGAAAATAGAGCTGAACTAACACTTTGGTAATTATACCCTGAACAGGGTATATTAAGTTTGCCACGAAGTTTATAACACCCAGAAGGAAGCGTCGGAGACCCTACAAAGTATATATATAATATGAATGATCAGAATGTTGTGCTGAGCCGATTTTGCCATGTCCGTCTGTATATATACGAATTAGTCCCTCAGTTTTTAAGATATCGTTTTGAAATTTTGCAAATGTCATTTTCTCTTCAAGAAGCTGCTTATTTATTGGAACGGCCGATATCGGATCACTATAATATATAGCTGCCATACAAACTGAACGATCGGAATCAAGTTCTTGTATGGACAACTTTCACATTTGACAAGATATATTCACGAAATTTGGTAAAGATTATTTTTTAAGGCAACAATGTAATCTCCGAAGAAATTGTTCAGATCGGTTAACTATAGCATATAGCTGCCATACAAACTGAACGATCGGAATCAAGTTCTTGTATGGACAAGTTTCACATTTGACAAGATATATTCACGAAATTTGGTATATATTATTTTCTAAGGCAACATACATTATAGCTTATATCTTTCATACAAACTGAACACATACAGTATCGGCAAAACATATTATACTCATTCTTACGAATTACATTATCGTTCCCTATTCTCGCACTTATCATTTTAAATAAACACAAATCACTCAAATTTGAAGAATAACTAATTATTTTATGAAAACATACAAAACCGTAGAAATTATTTGACTCCATGCCATTTTATACGAAAAAAATTAAACATATTCAATATTCAGTGCGACAAAACATATTGAAATAATTATTGTTATTTAGTATTTTGTAGCATAACCATTATTTTTAATTACTTATCTGCATTTATTTGGCATAGAAGCTATTAGATTGTTAATAACTTTTTGTGGAATGCTTAACCAGGCTTGTTTTGCAGCTTCGAACAATTTTTTTTTTATCTCCATTCACTCCTTCTCTATCTATCCTTCTATTTATTATCTCCCATAGATTCTCAATAGGATTGAGATCCGGCGATTGAGCTGGTCACTTTAGGACATTAATATTTTGAGTTACGGTCCAATTTCCCACTAGTTTCGACGTGTGCTTTGGGTCGTTGTCGTGTTGAAATGACCATGAAAGTGGTATATTCTACTTAGCATAGGGAAGCATCACGTTCTCAAGGATATCCTTGTACTTGAATCAATCCATAATACCATTGATTCGATGAAGAGGTCCAACACCAAACCCGGAAAAACATCCCCATACCATAATGCCACCTCCTCCATGCTTAACCGTGCCTTGACAGTAGCGGGAATTCAACCTTTTATCTTTTGGTCTGCAAACTCTTTTCATTCCGTCTGAATATTTCATATTAAATTTTGATTCATCTGAGTAAAGTATTGCCTTCCATCGTTTCACTGACCAGTTTATGTGTTCCCGAGTAAATTGTAATCGTTTTATTCGATTTTGTTTCTTTTTTTATATAAAAGACTTTTTAGCAGCCCTATAACTTGTCAGCCCACCTGCACACGCTCTTCTTTGTACTGTACGACTGCTAACTTTCAAATTTAAGGCTTTAACCACACTCGCTGCCGACTTATCAGGAAACTTTTTTAGTTCTCTAAGTATTCTAGAATCGTTATATCGTGTCGTAGCTTTGGGTCGTCCTTCACGATGGGAAGTTTTCACAGATCCACTGTCCCTAAATTTCTTTATAATAAAACTCACTGTTCATTTATTGACATCAAATTTGTTACAAATGTTTTTTTGTGATAATCCATTCTTCTAGTATTTAATAATTAATTGTTTTAATTGAATTGAATGTTTATTTCCAGCTATGGCCACTTTTTGTTTTTTTTTTTATTAATTTCTTCGAATAAAATAATATTTTTATCACGTCACAACCGTTTATCGTTTACCGAAGTCGTGAGCTGCTTGAGTCATATGTAAAATAATCGTTTCTGGCCACTCCGAAGTGAATGGCGATCAGAGAACTTTCCTCACTTGCGTGAACTTCTACACATGACTCCATCCTCATCTACGCCAGTAAAGAAGAAGAAGAAGACTTGGTTCAACTAAAATGATGTTGAATTTTGTTGTCGTTGTTCAATTTGCGCAAAGAATGCAAAATCGTCAGAAAATAACGGGATTTTCGTCCGTTATCACGAAAAGCTGCGACTAATCAAATATGTTTTCTCGCAGGGAATCTTGGGTACTTGTAATTTCTTTCGTATAAAATGTAAAATATTAAAAAAAAAAAAAAATAACAAGGCTTTTCATGGTTTCACTAAATAAACAATATCCCTTTATATTTAAGTAATTTTTTTATATCCAAAATTGTAATTTGAAGTATACGTCAAGTTTTAAGCAATAATAGCCATCAGTCCAATATGTTTGTCCGACACTGTAGTTACTAAAAGAAATGCAGCTGTCAAGGGTATATTACAATGTTTTACTCTTGTTTTTTTTATTTTCAATCCAGATAATCTTAATTAAACGTAATTATAAAATTTTTAATCCCAAAAACCGAATTGTATAAAAAATTACATTTTGGTCCCAAAAATTTTATTACAATGTAAAAAGGAAATTTTTTATATTAAAACTATATCAAAAGCCCATATTAAAAAAATGTAAATGTTAAAATCTTTTTTAAGAGTTAATAGATAAGGAAGGCTAAGTTCGGCTGGAACCGAACATTTCATACTTTTGCAACCTGCCAGGTAAATACCTTCAGGTGCAAAGTTTTACAAGTTATATGAGGTCTAGCAAGTTTCCACCCGATTTTTACCGATTTATGCGATGTAATCGATTTTTTTTTTTATGTGAAATTATTCAACAACGAAATAACATTAAGTTTTGTGTGTGGAATCAAATTTCGGGTACCGAAAAGTTCAATATGTTGAATAAGGCTTTCGGAAATAATTGTTTGTCGCGAGCAAGTGTTTTTAATTAGCACAAATTATTCAAAGATGTTCGAGAACGCGTTGACGACAAACCGCGTCCAGGACGGCCATCAACATTAACTTATGATCAACACGTCAATAAAATAAAGGAATTTTTCTTTGAGAGTCAGCGACTAACGGTCACCGATCTTAGTGGTATCGTTGGGATTTCAAAAGGGAAAGTGAAAACCATTTTTCAAGATCACTTGTGCCTAAGAAAAGTGAAAGTCGTCCTAACGTCTTTGAAACAATGCTTTCGACTACCGGGATATCATGAAATGTATATTCCTGCCGAAGAGTTGTGTATCTGTTCTTATGACCCGGAAAGGCAAAGGTGAACCAAAGCCGAAAGACCACGTCAAAGCAGGTCGAAAGTCAAGGTTATGTTGATAGGTTTCTTCGATTATCGAGATGTGGAGCACTCCGAATTCCTTCCGGCGAAACTGTCAATAAGGAATACGTTTGCACGAAGCTATTTGTAAAACGAACCCGGAATTATGGACCCACAAATGTTGGTTTTTGCACAACGACAAAGCACCACTGCAAACTGCATTCGTGAGTTATTCACAATATTTTCAATCAATATCGTGCCGCAAGGGCTAAATTCGGGTACAGCCGAACATTTTATACTCATGCAACTTGCAAAAATTTAAGCCAGGGTAATACCCTAAAGTATAAAATATTAAACAGAGGATCGGATTTCAAGTAATTTTATAAACACATACAAAATATATAACTCATATACTGACCGAAATATTTGACAAAAGATTTGTTAGAAAAACGAAAATCACCATAAATATGTAATATATGGGATACTATCCACCCGATTTTATATATTTTTGATATTAATTTGCCACATACTAAAAAAATGTTCCCTGGAGTAAAGTCAGCTGGATGTGCGTAAATACTGATGTTAGTTATATGGGGCTAGGTCAAGTTTTTGCTCAATTTTGTTTATTTTAGGCACAAAAATAAACCGTTATGAGTAAAAGAAGCTTTGTAATTTTTATTGAGATATATTTTATATTGGCTGATGTACGCAGTATAAAGTTAGCCGGAAGTTCGCAAATCTATACTTATGTTAGGAAGCATTGACTCTATTCAATAAATTTTTGGTACATTTTTTGGAATATTTTCTTGATAATAATATCTCTATTATCAATAAAATATTCTCTCTGAAAATCTATTGCATAACGCATACATTGACCGATATTTTCGGTCGACAGTCAACTATATATACTGTTTCTACAAATTCGGTACCTAGGGGCTTGAACAGTTTTGGTTGGATTTGGACAATTCTTGGTCATAAGGTGGCATGCCGTAAGGAAATTCAAAATTGTGTTATATGGGAAATAAGCGCAGGCATTTTCGCACTGTGACATAGGAATGTAAGGAGAATGCCACGGACTCAGGTTAGATAAAATCGGTTTCGCTGGTCCTGAGATATGTGATTTCACACAAAGGTAAGCGGTGCCGCGGGCAACGTCCCTTTTTTACCTCGGCTCCCATAAAGCCCTCTCAAACCATCGCGGATGTAAAATTTTAGATCTCGGGCATATTTACTCATTGATTGCTAATCGGATGAGAATTTGGTTATTGTAATTAAAGCGGCTTAGGAGATATGTACATTAAGCCAAATAGAGGGCGGGTCCATCTACGAACTCCGACTTACTTTTTATCAATGAACATGTGACCAAGCTTGATTAAGTTATCTTCATTTTTCCTCAAATTGCAATTTACACAAACGGACGGATGGATGGGATGGGCAGACAGACAATCGCCCGACTTTACACTCGTCTCGGGATTAGTAGGGATAGTTGTCAAAATAAGTGACGTTTTTTTTAAGGAAAAAACATGGCGAACTCCCAAACACAAAATTACGATTTTACTTAAAAAAACTGATTATTTCATATAGTTGATCATGTTAAATTTTTTCGTGTATTTTTTCGAAAAGTTCATTCAAAAACAAAAATTTAAAAAAAATGGTCCCCAAAAGTCAATTTCTACAAAAGTTATGGCTATTTGAAAATAAAAAAGCCATTTTTTAGCAAAAAATAGCAAAATTCATAACTTTTTTGAAGTTGAACAAAAAATTTTGAAAAAATTCTCAAAAATGTTTCCCAAAGGGCAGAAAAGGATGGATAAGTTTCAGCAAAATCTAAAGGGGTCGGGTTCAAAAGTGGTCGATTTGGTATGGAATACCCCATATATAGTATAATCTTGTATCTATCTCACTAGTGTAATACCTTAAACTGCACCGTTAGGTGAACAAAACTACATATTATACTCAATACCCAATACAATATGTATAATAACCGATTGCCATTTAAAGATATCCTAGTCATAGCAGCTAAAATAGTTTGGCACACACAAATACTTGTAAGGTTTGGGATTCTGTCACGTGCCAGTTTGTTATATTCAACTACTTGGTAACTATTGTTTACATGAACGGTCCAAGTTTACAAGCCGGGCGAGAATACAAAGTAAAAAGTCTGATCTTGACTCATTTGGCGAACACCAGGACGAACTTTGACATGAGTTGGACATTTCATTTAGGTGGTGGTAGGGCTTGGTAGAAACCATGTAAACACAAAATCCAATAAAAGACTGCAAAAGCTCTTCGGAGCTTTGCTTAACTTGTGACTTCTTCAAATTTCTCATAGAACTTATTTTACGTAGAGCAAGTATTCCTGTGCGAGCATAATATTTTACCAAATCCACCAAAATCGGATATCCAGCGAATGATAACAATGGTGCATAGCAGCTATTGAGGGTTCGGTACGAAATTAGGGTGTCCCCTCTTGACAAAATTAACACGGACTTCTGTGTGGAGTAGAAGCATGAACAATGTTAAATACAAATAAACTGGGGCTTAGAGTCTTCGAAGAAGTTGCTTCGCTTCTTAGCCTTTTACGTATCTAAATTTTATTCCGAAACAGCTGATTCAATTTTATTAAAAAGTAAAAATGCCTCAACAAAGTGCAAAATCAAAAATTGTTAGTCATTTAATTCAAAATTATGCGGAGCAGATCAAATTTATTACAGGTAAGTACTTTTAATTGATGTACAGAGAAGCAGGAGAACAGCTGATGTGATATTACCGAGCAACGAATCAATTATCAAGCTTGCCAGATAGATAGTTCCTTACTCGGTAGAACGATAGTCAGTTAATTTTACAAAAACAAAATACAAGTAAAAAACTACCGAATAACGACTAACGAATTAACAAGGCTGGTCTGAATACTCCTAATGTTTTCTAAATATCCAGCAGCTCCGTTGGCTTGGCTATGTTGTGAAAATGAATGACGCTTCAACGAAAAAGGTTTTCCATGCGACAGTCGGTGGTAAAATACGCAAAGGTAGATCGTGCCTCCGATTAGATAACCAAATAGAACTTGGTGTATTAGGCTGTGGCTTTGGCAGAGGCTTTAAGGTGAATAAGTTTAATGAAAAAAGGAAAAAAAGTCAGTTATTCTCCAAATTACATAGCTTAGAAACAAAAAAAAAAACAAAAAAGTTCTAGTAGAGTGTAAGATGTAAAAAATGTGAAAAAGACACGAAAGTAATGAGTTTTGCCTCCCTTTGGCTTAAAGTTAATTAAACACATTTTGAAATGTTGAACTGCGGTCCACCACACTTTGTGTCTTATTAAACTTGTGCCGGGTTGCACTAATTCACTAAGCTGTCAAGCCAACATGTGTGTGATTAAACATATGCTAACATCTCGGCTTATTGCCACCCAATTGGATTTATATTCACACACACACACACGTACGTCGATATAAATAAGACAGTGCTAACACGTTCCTCTGTCAATCCAAACTAACCCTCTTGTAATTCTTTTTTGCTTTAACCCGAAACAGTTTAGTTATAGTTATTGTGTGTAGTTCATTCAAGTTAACATACTGGAATGACATTTGAAATGCGGTCTTGTTAAATGTCATGTCAGAGTGACAGTAGAGATTAACAATACATATAAACTGCTATGCATATATACTCATGAGCATATGAATGCGGAGGACTCAAGGAATATTAACACTTCTATAGTAGAAGTGAGTACAGTAAGTTATGGTTGATAAATTTCAACTAAGTAAGTAAGAGATGGATAAGGACGACCAATATATCTTACTCGCACGACATTAATTTATGCTTAAATATTGAGCTCTTGAATTGTTATAAAAGACAAAATATGAATTATTTGCTTTTGCAAGCTTGTGTATCAAGAAAACTTAGAAATGTAAGACAGTACCGACAATTTTTATTAAGTAAAAATGGTAAACAAGCAGCGTCCATGATTCCAGTGGACTGGCTAACTTAAAATACAATAAAAAAATCATGTTAATTTTTGTGTAATTCTTTTTTAACATAAAAACCCACAATTTTTTTATTTGTTGCGATTACTTTTTTTGAAAAAAAGACGGTTCAATATTTTTCAAAATTCTCAGTTCGGACGAAAGCAACATGTGTGATGAGTCTACTATTAAACATTTAAAACAGTCGGTGGAACCGTTTTTGAGAAATCGTAGAGCTTTCGAAAAAAAACCCGTTTGAAAATTCAGATGTGTAGGTCACGCACTCTAAAGACTCTACTATCTCACTTATGTAATTTTCCAACTAAATTTAATTTCGGAAAATTGCTTTACCAGCACATTATATAAATGCTCCAGATTGGATTTATGCAAAACAAAAAATTACACCTTAAAAATCATGTAAATTCAAATATACTTGACACTTACGAGAAGGAGGGTTAGGGTTTATCACTGAAGCTAAGAAGAGATTCACCTGCTCTTGAGCTCTCCAATAGAGGTCTGGGCGTCGATATATCGACAAAGCGCAAAAGTGATTACTTTTAGTTCGTGCTAACACCTCTCTGTGGGTAAGTTTCATCACCATATCTAAATTTTCACTTAAGTTATCGTTTACGTGGAGAAACGTACAAATGGACAGACTGTCAACCAGCTCATTTATATGTAGATATAAATGTTAGGTGAACAAAACTACTATACCCTGTACAGGGGCGAATCCGGAGTAGATTTTTTTTTTGGGGGGAGTGAACTTTATGATTGTGTAATTAATTTGAGAAATGTTTAACTTTAAACTATGATTTTATTTATATAAATATTTCAACATTTAATTGTGAAGAGTACATAAAAAATTTCAATTGTCTAACAAAAATTGAGTAAAATATTAATATTTTAATAAATGAATCGTAAAAAAATAGCTGCAATGTAGCATGAACATTTTTCTTTGACTTCAAAAAATTTCATCGATTTATCTCTAGTAGTTTATGACAAAATAATTTTACAATTTTATCATGCTCTAAATTTAAACCTTCAATAACTTTAGCAAAAAGTAGAATTTTGACGAAATATTTATATCACGGAATATGCATCTTATCCCTATCCTAATGAACTGCTAATTTTTCAAATCGATGATTTTGCGAAATTTTCATAGAACACTTGATGTGATTTGACCCAAGGTTGATTGATTCGTTCTTTTAGAATCATACTAATACTATGTTCGGACCGACATTGAAAACATTTTGTAAACACATTTGTATGTTGTTGTTGAGTTTTCACTGACAACTATCAATACGGGGATTCTCTTGCTCTTTCAAGATGACACAAAATGCAAAAATCCTATACCGAAATATGCAAGGCCAAGAGAGCACCCATTGCGAATCTAGTGATACGAGGTGTGTTCAAAAAGTATCGGGAATCGTAACTGACAGTTGTCTTCGATTGCAGGCGCGTGGTGCATCATGAGTGCTTGCCACAGGGAAGAACGGTCAATAAGGAATATTATCTGCAAGTTATGCGCAATTTGCGCGAAGCAATCCGCCAGAAACGCCCGGATTTGTGGAAGAACAAAAATTGGCTTTTGCACCACGCTAACGCCCCTGCTCACACACATCGTTGCTTGTGCGCCAAAAACAACACACTAATAATGCCGCAGCCGCCGTATTCCCCAGATCTGGCCCCTTGTGACTTTTTCTTGTTCCCTAAACTGAAGAGGCCCATGAAAGGACGACGTTACGCTTCTCTTGACGAGATAAAGACGGCATCGAAGGATGAGCTGAGGAAGATACAAAAAATGATTTTTTAAAGTGCTTCGAAGATTGGAAAAACCGTTGGCACAAGTGTATAATATCTCATGGGGATTACTTTGAAGGGGACAGAAAAAACACAAAATTCGCGATACTTTTTGAACACATCTCGTATATGACGGCACGAAAATAAGCTTGGGTTTTGGTCTGACATATTTTAAAGCCACTGCAAATAAATTTTTGCGTGTGTAACAAACACCGTTGCACCAAGAAAAAAACTCTGCAATTGGTGCACCGTGCAAGGGTTTTGCAAGAACAAGATAATCTCCTTAACAGGGAGCAGCTGTATTTGTATATGGAATGTAAACAAATATCAAGAGACAATTAAGGGCCGGCAAAATGTGTCTTCCAAAAAAATCGATTAAACTAGAGCAGGCATCGATTATAATAAGTGGAATGTAAGTTTTCAAGTAGTTTTCAGCGAAAACTGTGTTTTCGTTTGACAGATTTTACATGGACGAAAACACAAGTTTTCGTGCGAAAACCAATTTTTCCCACGAAAACATGTTTTCGTTGTCAGTCTGAACATAGTATAAGCTGCTTCGTCAGTGACAAAACATCACTGAGACAGAAAATTCCAATAATAAGTTCGAAGTTGCACAGTACTGTGACCAGCTTCGACGCTCTTACTGCAGTCGTTCTATCCTTCCATTCGCTTATTTTTGGCAGTACTTGAACGATTTCTGGAAGCATGACTGTGAATTGAAGAACGGCATCATGTCTTTGTACCCACTTTGTCTAACAAAGCTGTACAATTTTTTTGAGCTAAAACAGTGTTACGTTTCGGTCTTGAAACTTGGAAAATTATTGTAACATCTCTGAATATTTCAGATAGCTCTCCAATCAAAGCAACTTGAACGGATTTCGAATTGCTGCTATCCAACAACATGTTATCATGGTTTACTTTCGTGAACATACAGACAAATGTGCCAAAGAAAGAATATAGGTGCATACACATGTATGTTTGTCCTGTGTAGGCATTGGCTTATTTTACATGTCGGTCTGTAGGCAAGAAATAAATTTTAAAAACTTTATTGAAAATAATATGAATCTGACTTTGACTTTTAATGATATTTATGGTTCACTGGAAATAATGTACAAGGTACGTTTCAAAGTAAACAGGACTTCACAAAAAAAAAAAAACGGAACAAATGGTTTTTTCGGCAAAATCAAATTACTCAAAGAGTGTTTTAGCTCATTGGCCGGTATGGCCGCCAGTAAGCCGGTGCAAGCCTTTTAAATGGCCTCTACGTCTGCATAACGCTTTCCTTTCATGGGTAAATGCATTTTTCCGAAAGGGAAGAAGTCGCACGGTGGCTAAAATATGATTTTTGGTTAAACAATCGGCCACAAGCGTCGATTGATGAGACGGATTCTGAGCAATTTTTGGTCGTCAGTCAATATGTGCGGAACAAACCGTGCACAAACGGTAATGCTGAGCTCAGGCTACTACCGTGGTCACAGCTGGCGAGTAGTGGACGACCTACGTTAAGTAGGTTAGCTGGCAATAGTAATACGCAGCCCCCGACCAAGAGCTGCAGGAGAGGAGGACTTGGCTCAAAACGCCCAATAAACCTCCTGCGAAGAGATGAGAAGATGCCGCCTTTAAATAAGCGTCCACAACTCCCACCGGGGTTACACCGAGGGAGAACCTACCCACGAGAAGAAGGTAACAAAGCGAAGAGGGAACCATACAGTGAGCAGCACCAAAAGTGCACAGACGCCGGCGAAAATCCTGGGCAAGAGCCCATCAGAATCGAGGCCAGTAAGGTTCTGATTGTGGAATAGTGGAAACCAATAATGGACTAGTCTGACAGAGGGCTGGTGAGGGCAGTATTCTATCACCTCAGCAGGTAAGAGTGACATCTTACCGAAATGGCTGGTAGGCTAATACTGCTCTCACCTCCGACTCGTTAAAACTCTGGCGGGTCTTCAAGTACGTTCAATGCACGTCGCCAAAATATTTTTTTTGCCGTACAGGTTCAGGTGAGACGAGCTCATGATTCGTGCTTGAACGTGGCTCTGAACATAAGCTCCTATAAGAACTTGTGCCAACCCTTGCGTGCCCTCCCTGCACCACGAGGTTCATAAAGGGCAACTTTTACAACGTGCGGAGATAGCGGCTTGAAGCGGAGACCCATTAGATCTAAAATGAATACACCACAACAGCAACAAAAACCCCAACAGAAGGAACAACATTAAGAACAACAAAACAAAGATGCTCAAGACGAGGAATACGGCACCGTGTTCCGTAGAAGTAGTAGGATACTTAGATCCCATACACTGACCGCCACTCCCAAACAACTCAAAAAAACTGGAGAAAAGATAGCCTCAAAAGAAACTGCTGCCATACAAGAACCACCAGCAAAAAAACAGAAGAGAAGAGCGCTCTGCCGGACGAACCATACTTAATTGGCTACACGGACGACATTGCGGCAGTAATCACAGTAAGGGATACAGAAGAGGCGCGAAGAAAGCTGAACCAGGTCAGGAACGGACGCAAGCATGGCTCGACACGCACAACCTCCAGCTCGCTACGGAGAAAACAGAGCTACTACTGCTAACAAACAAGCACATACCTCTCGAAATAAGCATGCACACAACTACGGATATTCTTAGGACACAGAGAGCAGTAAACTACCTAGGCGAAAGACTGGACCCCAGACTAAACTTCTGGGTACAAATCCATCACGCCGCAGGAAAGGCAGCGAAGATCACCTCTCAACTGAGTCGACTAATGGCCAACATAGGAGGCCCTAGTCACGAAAAGAGAAAGCTCCTTATATCGACGACAATTAGCGTCTTACTAAACGGAGCCGAGATCTGGGCAGACGCGCTTAAAAAGTAAAACCGGCGTAAGGTAATGGCCAGAGTGCACCGCACCGCAGCCCTCAGAGTTACATCAGCCTATCGGACAGTATCAGGCGATGCAATATTAGTTACAAGCGATAATGCCCCAATTGACCTTCTACTATATGAAAAGAAAAGGCTGTGGGAGCTAAAGGAATCATCCGATAATAACAAGAGCGCAATACAACAAATAAGGAAAAATACAATAACAACATGGCAACAAAGATAGGAGAATGAAAGTCGCGGCAGATGAACCGCCAGGCTAATAAAAAATCTAGACTTATGGACAAGCCGTAAATTCGGAGAAGTCGATTTTTACACAACCCAATATTTATCCGATCACAGATACTTCAAAAAGTACCTCCACAGAATAGGAAAAGTCGAAGCGCCGTCATGCTTAAATAATGACGCGACAGAAGACGACGCTGGAATGTGTGCGTTGGCAACAAGAACGCACTGCCGTAGAATACCTGGTTGGCCCAATAAACGCGGACAATTTAGTCAGCGTGATGTTGGAGAGTGAAGCAAACTGGGAAACTATCAAGAATTTCGCAGCAAAAAGCAGGACCTGGACGCAGGTACGCAGATGTAAATCTCTCAAAGAGAAAAATGGAACGCCACCTTGAAGTAACGCAAATGCGGTCGCAGGGTAGGCGACGGTTCCTTAGAGGGGGGGGGTTTTTAGTGACTTGCAAGTGGCACATACCGCTGCTGTGACGATATCACCGATGATGCGGAAGGCATTTTCCACCCCTCATCCGAAAAAAAAAATCCCTGCACACACCTTTCGTAAGGCCCAATGTTCGGTTAAAATGCGATAAATCGATGTTTTAGAGATGTTAAATTCCATTTCCATGAATTTCAATGATGATTTCGGCTGATTTTTGATGAATTCACGCACAGTTTCGAAAAAATTTCCAGTGATCACGGATTTTGATTGGCCCACCTGTTGATCGCCATTTATGCCCTCACAACCACTTTAAACACGTTGAAACCATTCGTGCACTCGGCTACGGGATAGGCAATTATCGCCATAAACTTGTTTCATTAATTGAAACGTTTCATTAAAAGTTTTATCAATCTCTCCCACAGTTCGCCCCGTGGATCCGCTCCTGACTCTGTAGCAACAAGTTGCAAGAGTATAAAAATCTTACAACATTTTTTGCAATTTTCTGACTTAAATTATCTTACTTTTACACACTTCTTTTCATTACTTTTACTAAGAAATTTTTACCAATCAAGAGGTAGCCGCTTCAGAAACTTTTAATAAACTGCTCTACTGAAAATAAGTTACCAAATTTGAATTGCCATTTCTTCACTTGGCAACTCAACTAGTTTCAGTCGAGAAGTACTCACCCCTTCAAGTGGTCGTTTTTCACAATGAGTAACTATTGTACACACTACTATTGTATTTTCTGACCTCTCTCAAATCTTAACTGCCACTTTTGCGCTGATTAAAAATTTTCACAAAAATGCATCTTACCGCATTTTTCTTCAGCTTGCCAAGTAATTTTAAAACTGGTCACGAATTTCTTTTACTTTTGATCGAATTCAAATTTTAATAGTTTCACCACAAATTCGGTGCTTGAAGTTTGCCAAGTTTGTGGTTTTCCCAAAATTTCATACTTGACTGCTATTGAAATTGTAATTGTCGAAGTTTGCAGAAAAATTCGGTTTCGTTTTCATTATTCAGCAAATTGCGGCAGAGTTAACATGTTTTTAATAGTGGCACATAAAGAATGAAGGACATATAAACAGCCTTTAGCAACTAAGCCGTAAAGTTCAATAAGAAAATACTTTTGTTTCGCTAAAGAAAAGACCACACATTCATATGTACTCGTAGTATACATATATATTTTTAAAATATAATACATATAGAAAAGTAGATGTTATATATAAAAGGTATGTTCAAATTTCCTTTGTGCAAACTATAATTGCTTTACTTATAGAAACTTAGAGCCACCCATACATTCGACGCATGACCTTTATGACCACTTGAATGCTCCGCAGCACTTTTGTATTAAGGATGTTAAACTCACTGTTGCTGCAGTTCGGGACTAGTTCGTAAGTTCGTATGAGTTTTGAGTTATTTATGTTATTTATAAACACTTACTTGAAACATGAAGATTATAATATTAAATATAGTAGTCTTTGTGCAGTTTTCATACTGCGAAGTGTCGTAAAACAGCATCACAGTAAGTGTACAGTAGTCGGCAACTTTTTGTCTTTTGGCTTTTCCTTCTGCCTTCAATGACACTGCCAGTGATCCAGACCACCTTTAAGGTTTAAATTCACACAATGTTGTCATTATTCCAACGGTCTTTGAATCCATCTATCAAGCAGTCAATAAGATTTTCCTTTTCTTTTGTTTTCAAAGCACATTAAAACCGGTCAAAAAAAAAAAAATTTTTTTTGCGTTTTCTGTTCTAATGCTTGAATTCTGATTTTAGACTTTTAAAAAACACTTAAATATTAATCTTTAGTCCTTTACATTTGTTTTGGGGACTGATATACATCGATAAGTATATTTTAATACATACTATATAATATTTTTATTTAATATTTCGAAAAATTGCTCTAAATTCTATGAAAGCAAACTTTAAAACCCGGGAAAAAAAAAAATTTTCCCTTTTTTTTGTCAAAGAAGAAACTAAAATTTAACATGTAGATGTCAGACCTAAAAAAACGTGTTGACCGGTGTTATTTTTCTGTAAGTAGCAAACTCCGTTGAAATCCATCCAATACTTTCCTAGAAGAGCGCATTTTCAAATCTTCGCCAATTGTCCTGTAGTATTATGCTCAAGTTCTCACGCAGACATTTTCGAATTTTCTTAGTTTTTCTTCGTCAACTTTCAGTTCCGAAATCAACAATGCTTTTAGACTACCAGGATAACATGAACAGTTATATTACTGGTGATGAGTCTTGGATCTATACTTTTTGATCCGGAAAGAGGCGATCAATCGGCAAACCTGAGTCGAAGCTGAAAAAACCACGTCAAAGCAGGTCAAAAATCAAGGTTATGTTGGCAGGTTTCTTCGATTATTCGGTCGGGAATAGTGGCAACAAGCAACTACTATTTGAGAGTTATGCGTCGTTGGGCAAAGCTATTCGTAAAAAGATGCCGGAATTATGGGACGATAACTCTTCTTTTTTTCACCAAGATAATGCAACCTCGCATACTGCATTGATTCTTCGTGATCACCGTATTTGCCTGATTTAGCTCAAACAACAGGTCCGGGGGGAAAACCCTTTTGCGTCAATAGAAGACAATAAACGCTCATCGCAACGCCTATTGAAGACTATTCCGGAAAATGACTTTAACAACTGTGTCGAGGATTGGAAGAAAGTGCATTGGGCCAAAGGGGATAACTTTTCAGGGGACGACATAGAGTTTAAAAAATAAATTAATATTTTTAAAATTACATATGAACAAAGTCTTATTCTATTTTGCTCAGAATAGTGTGGTATTCATTTAAATTTAATAATCGATTAATAAATATTCCTGTAATAAAATTGTAAGCAGATGGCAACCCTCTGTAAAATCGTTTTTTAAATTAATTTTTCTACTCTGAACTATTATGTTATTATTATTATTAATTTTTTTGACTTCCTTTGCTTTAGAGATTTGTATTTAAAAGCAAGTAAGAAGGGCTAATTTTGGGTGAAAGCGAATATTTTATACTCTCGCAAAACTGTACATTAAATTATTTTGCAAAAGCATTAAGCTTAGTTTCATTGCCCTATTTTAGTTCGTATCAGCTATAATTATATTAAAAACATCTTCAAGTGAGTGATATATCACATACATATTAATTCTTTATTCATTAATTCGTCCAAAGATCGTAAATTTCAAACATATGTATGTATAAGGAGTAAATGTGGCAAATGTCAATCAGATAATCGAAATTCTTTATATTAAGTATAGGCGGTTTAGACCAAGGTATAGACCCATTCCATTATAATTCAGCGCTAAATCCTGTAATTTTTAAGAAAACTTCACCATTTAGTTTCATTGAAATTCAGGTGCAAAGACGGAAATCATTATATTGTATAAGGTATATGGGAGGGTAGAGAAAGAGACGTTGCATAGGGTAAAAATCGTCGAAAAATTCTAAATTTATATTCAAACTTCAACTATTTTTTTTATACTTATACTATAAATAAATAATGAAATTTGTACCATTTTGATCGTCTACTTTTTGCCATTGTTCCGCTAGAGGCATTAGTCTATCAGTTTAAATCGAAATTTCGAAATTTCCGGAACGGAAGCGAGCGAACCATTGTTGTTCTACACGTACTGCTCATCTCCGTAAACTTTCACAAATTTCATTGGGTTCAACTTTCCCGAATTTAATTTTTTTTTGGTTAAATGAAGCTTAAAATCTCACCTTTCCAACACTATATGGTATGAAATAATGTGATTGGTAGCAACATCTATTGACAAAATACGAAAACATTTTCAACTACCAAAAAAGATTTTCGCACTTCCGGGAAACTTTAACCGCATATATAGACCAATATGTGTGTTATCTCAATGAAAAGAGAGACCGTTTTACTCAACAGTGTATCGTTGTGCCTAAAAAGAAATACGAGCGAAAATCCTACGTAAAATTTAACTAAATTCGAATTTTCGGACATTTGGCTGTCTTTACTCCATATGATTGGTGGTGTGTGAAATTCCTTAATGAAATCCAGGGTACATTTTGTAAGTATGTGGCATGTAAATAAATGTGCTACTGGCAAAAATAGATTTAAAAACGGGTCAATACTATCCTAAACTCGCATAAATTCTTGAAGCAATTTTTCAGACTTTAATGCTTGCAAGTTGCAAAACGTTCGGTTACATTCAAAATAAGACCTTCCATATTTTTTTTGATAAGAATTTTTTTCTATTCATTTTTTTTTTCATTTTACCAAATATTTGTAGTGGATATGAATTATTTCAAGGAAAATCCCGAAATATCGTTAGTGACATACATATAGTATACTACACAACAAGACGTTCATATTGCGGCACCCTAGTATTGCAAAACTTAGCATTTTTCTCCTTTGCAATCCATCTTTATTATTGTTATTATTATTATGGACTTTTTCTATTGCTGACCAGCAATTTATTTTTCAATTGACCTGCAGCAAAATATTCCATTTCATCTGAGTTATCACTAAGCCATTGGCTTAATTCATTCGATGATTGACCACCTGTCATATTTTTTCGCATTTATTTTGATATGAAAATTTTATAAGTCTCTTTTACTCTAACGAATACAGAACAAAAAAGCTTGAACATACAAAACTATTTGTATATATTTATATATATGAATAAAGAAGTATGCTGCAGTTAGTTAAGGTGAATATATTTTAACTTTCAATTAGAGAAAACTTATAATTATCGTCCAACTTTATGATAGGTTCTTAAATTGATTGAGTGCTGAATAAATTGCTTGAGGCATTCAAAAATTGTCATAAAATGAAAAACGCATAAGAGAGTTGATTAAATGATATTTGATGAAAACACTTCTTAGTGCAAATGCATAATTTATTTGAATCAAAGTGATTTGTGGTAAGGAAAGTGAAAATATATGTCAGTGTAACAAAATGCAATAAAAATTAAATAATATTGCCACAGAAGAAATTCTCACACTTGGATGGTTTGGAATGTTATCCGCAAAATGTGTATGATTTAAAAGTAAGGAAGGGCTAAGTTTGGTACATACGAACATTTTATACTCTTGCAACTTACACGAATCAAATTCGGGGAAATACTTTATGGTGTAAAACTAATCACATAGAGTAACGTCAGCCGGATGTTCGAAAATACTGATATTAGTTATAAAGGGGCTAGGCCAAGTTTTCGCTCAAATTTAGTTTAGGTTTAAAGGTACACTGTTATGAGTAAAAACACGCTCTCCTATTTGCATTGGGATAACTCACATATTTGCTGATATATGCGGTACAAAGTTTTCCGGATGTTCGAAAAGCTTTATATTAGGTATATTGGGACTAAGGTAAGTAAAGGGTCCGATTAAACCCTTTTTTGGCACACAGGCATACCATTATAAGAGAAGGGTTATCACACATTGACTGAAATTTTGGATGAACAGTCAACTAGAGGTTTTGGGGTCTAAATATTCGGTACCTAGGGGCTTGAACGGTTTTTTTTATTGAATTTAAACAATTTTTGGTCATAAATAGACACACACTAAGGACATTATTTGTGCAAAGCTTTATTCCATTATATTTGTGGATTCTTGATTTGTGTACTGGAAACTGAAGGAATCAATTGGAATTTAAAACTGTCCTATATGGGAAGTAGGAGAGGTGTTGCTCGAATTCACAATGTGACATAAGATGTGGGATTTGTGGGCGTGACAGTGGTCCGCTTACGGCCATTTACGAACCCGTATTTTTTGTACTAAGAAACCCACATACCAAGTTTCATCGAGATATCTCAATTTTTACTCAAGTTACAGTTGAACGGACGGACAAACAGGCAGCCAGCCAAATTTCAATTTTTCCCGTCATACCGATCATTTATATATATATATATATATATATATACATATATGAGGTGCAAAGTAAACAGTACTCAACAAAAACAAAAGTACTTGGTTTTTTCGGTAAAATCAATTTCCTTTATTCAAAATGGTCTCCTTCTGCTTCAATACAGCTTTTTGCACGGTCCAAAAGCATGTCGAACGAGTGTTTTAGCTCGTTGGCTGGTATGGCCGCCAGTATGCCGGTGCAAGCCTTTTGAATGGCCTCTACGTCTGCATACCGCATTCCTTTCATGGACAAATGCATTTTTCCAAAAAGGAAGAAGTCGCTCGATGACATTTCAGGTAAATACGGGAAGTGGTTAATGGTTAAAATGTGATTTTTGGTCAAATAATCGGTCACAAACGTCGAATCGAATGTTGGATTCTGAGCAATTTTTGGTCGTCAGTCAATTTGTGCGGAACAAGCCGTGCACACACCTTTCGTTAGCCCAAATGTTCGGTCAAAATGCGATTGATCGAAGTTTTGGAGATGTTCAATTCCATTTCCATCATTTTCAGTGATGATTTCGGCTGATTGTTGATGAATTTCCGGTGATCACGGACTTTGATTCCACATGTTGATCGTCATTCATGCTCTCTGCTACGGGATAGGCAATCATCGCAATAAACTTGTTTCATCAATTGAAACGTTTCGGTAAAAGTTTTGCCAATTTTAAAACAAAATTTAATGTTGGCTCTTTGTTCGAAGCTCATTTTTGTACTGATAACACAAACATACTGACCCTTTAAACGCAATAACTTCACTTCCAATAGATGAAATGTCTTGAAATTCTCCCTGAACCAACGAAAAAGATAGCAGATTATAAAGCACCCGTCGACATATAGTATAGATGGCACTACCAGGGGGAGCTAGAAAAAGTCCTATTTACTTTGGAACGCCGCTTGTATTATTTATATACATATACTTGTATATATATAGATATATAACCCTATAATACTCTATAACAACTGGTTGCAGGAGTATAAAAAGGTTGCCATATGTTTGTGAACTATCACAAAAAAACCTATAGGATGAAAAAATATTGTACTACGTGTCTCAACTTCAGACGGTTTATGGAAGCCTATATTTAAAAATTGTTTTTTTTTTTTAATTTTAATTCAGTAACAATTGTACGCTAAACTAATCATTTTAACATAGGTAGTTAACTAAAAGGGGATTAAAAAAGCTTATTATTGAAAACCGATCGAAAATTTCAAAATAAAAAGTAATAAGGTATAGAAGGGTGCTCAGCTTTAGAATTTATAAATGACTGAGAGTTGTCAACTTTTTACAATTTTGAAGCGAACCTAAAAAAATAATTAAAATACTACAATATGAGCACTAAACGTAACTGTTTTATAAAATCTATTAGTCAGAAATATTTCTGAAGAGGTTTGTAATCATATATAGGATTGTAAATTTCAGATATAGAGTTGCCAACTTCTTGAAAACTAAAATTTACTTCGAAATAAAATTGATGGATTCCTAAAAAATTGCTAGTAAGCAATTCGAAAATATTTTCAAGGATAACCAATTTACCAGCTATCACAAAAAGTGTTACAGTTTGTCAAGTAAGAGCGTGGTCGACTTTATTGACAGTTAATGAAAGATTTCGCTCTAGTTCCTTCGCGAGCCGATAGAGGGAAGCTTTGTCCTTGATGCGTTGTCTTTTGAAAGAGAATCACGTTAAGCGCCATGAGTGCTAAGTACGCGTCGCGCCACGAAGCTGTGTTCCTTTGCATCCACCCGAAAGGTCCCAAAATGACGCAATCAGCGGCTGCTAAATATATGAGAAAGTCGAAGGCATTTGAACAGAAGTGGATACTCCGACATAATGGCTAAAAATGTCGATGATTTAACAGAACGTGGTTTGATAGGAAAAGTGAACAAAAAAGATGAAAAAAATAGTGAATCTATTTTCGCGAAATCCTGCTTTAACGCTGCGGCAAGGACAAGCAAAATTAATGGCAAAAGGCTTAGATATATCCTAAGAAGCTATCCGAGCCTTTCTTCGTACTCATGATCTGAAATGGCGCAACACAATGAAGAAGCCTCTGTTGACTGAAAAACTTGCAACAAACCGATTCGGTTAGGCGCATGAGAATATTGATTCAGATTTTGAAAATGTCATTTTTACTGATGAATGTTCTATATGGGCACGTTCTGTTCTCTCGCGAGCCAGGTCAACTTCCACCAAAAGGCTTATTCAGCGGACCGTAAAGCATGGAATAAAGGTGCTTCTTTGGGGCTGCTTCTCAAAGCAGGGATTCGGCACTTTGTACCTCTGACAACCAAGAAAATGTTAAAAATCTACAAAAAGCTTTACGTCGATCTGCCAAACAATGTTTCATCAGAAAAAATGAAGATTGGATTCTGCAGGAGGACAACGATCCTAAACACCGCAGCAAGCTCTGTATTCAGTGGAAAGCTCAATCAATGAAAATGTGTGGGAAGACGCACATACACTTTGAAACAGTTGACTTACGAAATCCGTCCGATCTGGGGATCCTTGCTACTAGAATACGCTGTCAAATTAGTAGTAGTAGTATTGAAAATCCCACCAATTTGACTAAATTAAAATGCAGCATTCGAGAGCCTCATTTCTCAAGGTCTGTCAGTTTTTTATTTCACATCAAAGGTAATAAAATATATTTTGACCCGACGGCAGCAAAAGCCTTTCATTTTTTAAACTCTAAGCTTAAGGTTTACTTTGTTTATAAATTGCTATTAATTCATTACTTTGTTTTGTATATAAATGCAGTTAAATCAATTGTTTACGCATTTTAAATTAATGCGCATTTTCCTGGCCTCCACAGCATCAATAGATGCTCCATCCACCACCCCAATTAAATAAGCCAAAACTATTAGATTTACAGAACCTTTTACTCTAAGGTTAACGCTTTGCGGCTTTTCTGCAATGCCTGTCCTTCATCGCTGTCCTCTGTTTACAACTGACTTTTGACATTCGAAAATCCAACATAAAGCTCAGAGCTTTTGAAAGGATTTGATAAATGAAGTGTGACGCGTGTCATCCTCAGTGCTGCCTATTGCACTCTAAAATATGCAAATGATTTAAAAAATATACGAATACGCTTTTCAATTATGCAAATTAGTCGTTGACAAGCGTTAACTTTTTACATCTAGCTCATCTACTTGTATATTTATTTTAGTCATATACCCTCAAACATCAAACTGAAAAAAAATGAATTTTTAAATTGTGTTTTTGTGTGGTTTTTCCATTTTTATTCAGGCTTTTTTGTATTATTATTTTTCTTCACGCTGTCTACTAATGAGTTAACTGTTTATACAATATTTTTAATAAAGTGAAAAATGATAGCCAATGATGGGCGTGAAAGAGCAAAAGGTGGCAGTTTAGAGTTGCAAGTTAATTGTTTTAAACTAACGGGTGTTGTTTGTCAAACATATTAAGCATCGTGTTACACATATATTTGTCTAGTAATTATGAAGTTAATTGCTTATTACATTTTTTATTGAGGGAAGGTTGTTCACTCTAATTTTATTATTTTTTTTGAATTCTTTTATGTGATAATTAAATATATACAATTTGTACGCATAATTTTTTATTTGATTAATCGATTTTCATGTTGAGATATTAATTATTTTTTTAAGTATTTGGAATATATTTTCAATCGTTTATACTAATTGTAATTCGGATAAAGCTAGTATTGCTAGTAAACATGGAACCTCTGTGAGTGTGTTGAAATAAACAAGAAAAATATTAAATTCTGCTGCACGAAAGCAAAGACCCTTTTCATACAAGAACCTATTTGCATCGGTTTGCATAGCATTCCTTGTTTCATGGGTATAGCGAGTTTCATCGTTTCCGACAATGGTCAATTCCTTGGGTAGAGCAAATTTCAGATGGATATCACAAAAACTGAAATACTAGTTCGCGTACAGACACAATAACAAGCAGTTGCACATGGCTAAATCGATTCGGCTCGTAACGCTGATAACACTGTTAGACATATAATTTGTAACATGAAAATTCTTTGTTGTTTCTAAAGAAGTTTGATACCTTGTAGTCGAATCTGAAAACAGAATTTTTCTATCAGCCACAGGTATTCTGTAACTTGCGGCTTTAGATTTTTCAATACAATTGTGATCAAATTGAAAGGTGAATTAATTTGAATTAATTTATACTTCGCGTTTTTTGTTTTTTTGTAAGTTGGTAGCAGTGTTAGTGCCATCTATGCTAAATTTGACGTCAAAATATTTATTAGTATTTGAGATACGCGTCGTATTTTGAGGCTCTAAAAGTGATTTCTTCGATTTTACTATGTTTGAATTTATTGAACAACGAAAAGAAGTGCCGTAAAACAAAATCTCATACTGCATTGATTATTCGTGATAATTTCGCCAAATTTTCAACCAATATCGCGCAACCACCGCATTCGTCTGATGTACCTTCGTGTTACTTCTGGCTATTCAGCAAATACACATGACCATTCCAAGCAGTGGCCAGTACGTCAGACACTTATTCCGGGACAAAAAAACGTTACCAGTGAACCTCAAGTTGATCCTAAAAAAAATTGGGTTTAAAGAAGAATTTTGTTAAAGGAAATGGACAAAAATGGAAGAGGGTTCTTGTATCTGAAACAAAAATTTCCAAGAGTCAGTGAAGCAAAAATATATTTGTGGGTCCGGAAATTAGAGAACTAGGGAAAGATGAAGCATTTGAGGAAATGCTCAAAGAACCTGAAATACGAGCTTGGAGTGCATTTAAAAATTGTTGTTAAAAATTTTCTTGGAAATGTGAAAGCTGACAATTACAAAAATCTTGTGACTGAACTACTTACTGCCTATAAAGACATGGGTTGCAGCATGTTCCTTAAAATTCACTTTCTGGACTCCCATCGGGATTTTTTCCCGAAAATTTAGGGACCGTAAGTGACGAACATGGAGAACGGTTTCACCAATAAATTTCTGCTATGGAGAAGCGGTACCAAAGCAAGTCGAGTGCCAGTTTGATTACCGATTACTGCTGGACATTGTTAAGAGATACTTCAAAAACAAAATATCGCTGAAAAACATCGAAGTGTAGTATTGTTCACAAATGTACAAAAGAGTTTTGCCAAAAGTGAATGCAAAAAAAGTGATCAGCGATGGAATTCAAACGTAATAGTGTGATTGCTTTATATTTAGCTGGAAAATCACAGCCAGCAATTGTTCGTGAGTTTAAACACCTTAATGTGAATAAAGATTTGTTTGTCGCACCATCACTCGTTACAATGATACTGGTAGCATCGCAAAACGCTATGGAGGTGGACATCAAGAGACTGCAACGTCACGTGAGATGGTTCGGAAAGTGAAGAAGCGACTTGAGCGAAATCCACGACGAAGTGCCAATCAAATGGCTAAAGAACTGAAAATATCCGACCGCAGCATCAGACGCATATTGAAAAATGAGCTCAAGGTCAAGCCTTACAAATTCCAAAAGGCCCATGATGTCACACCGAAGCAGCAACAAGTAAGACTTCGCTTGGCCGAAAGCGGTCAAATTCCGAACATTGTGTTTTCTGACGAAAAAAATTTTCCAATTGAGCAATTCGTAAACTCTCAAAACGATAGGTTTTACTTGACCGACCGTTTATACGAGAATCTAAGTTATCGGTTGACATCCAGGAGGCAGCACCCGCCACAAATAATGATTTGGGCCGCTGTCACCGCAGATGGGCGTTCACCAATTAGGGAAAGTGAAAAACAACGTTCCGAACTTCAATACCACCCCACAATGGCTCCCGAATTCACCAGATGCCAATCCAATAGACCCATTTTGGAGAGCAAGGTCCGAAGTAAAAAATACACCAATCTTGAGATGCTGAAGTTGTCCGTGAGTGGGACAAAATACCGGCAAGTCACAGTCGGGCAGCTTGCGATTTGTTTTTTGACCGTCTCAAAGCCATAGTTAAGGCAAAAGGTAGTCATATCGAACAAGAGTGAATTGGTCCTGAATTTTTGATTATTTTCACACATTTTGTACTTTAAAATAAATAAAAATAATTTTCCAAACCGAATTTATGGTTTTTTTTCATAGGCTTCGAGTGCCGTACTCTGTATACATATCGCTGTTTTTTTAACAAAAATTCTCATAGCAAAAAAACTATAGGTTATAAGTCTGTAGCTCTTTTCTGCATTTGTGGCAATTTTTACATAATAAACACGTTTTTATGTCATGTCGCAAAAGCAAGTGTATTTCTGCTTACCAATGTAATTTATGCACCTATAGAAATATACTTTACAGAGTCTCTGAAAACGTCGAAGTGTTACAAACTTCGTGGCAAATTTAATATACCCTCTTCATAATAGGATATAACAAGAACATGTTTTGGAAGAATACTCGATATGAACCAGAAAACTCTTTAAGTACAAAACTAAATGCAGAAATCTTTAATAGTCACTTGTTATCAAAATTTTGAAGATGTATGTCGGACATCATCAAAATTGAGTTCTTATTGTTAGTATCATGAAATCATTGGATCTACTGTAGTTCCGTAGAACCAGAAATAGCTGGGCAGTATGTAAATCTAAAGTATTTTAAACTTTTCTAGGAAACTAAGTAAATAATGTAGTATAATAGGCACTGTATGATATACAAGTAGTTAAAGATATGCATATGATTTTATGAGTGCAGTTGACGTATCATATCGCCGTTTCATATTTATTGCTAGTCAGTATTCATAAGCTTTTCAAAGAAACCTTATGTGCCTCATCAGTTGTTGTTCTCCTTAGTGTTGTATACAAATTTCCAATTAATTTTGCTGTTGTTTGCATTGTTGATTTGGGTTCATTTCGTTTCGACTTCTGTAGAATTAGTTGTCTAAGTCGTTGTCCCCTCAACTTCCCAATATATTAGACATTATTATCCTGACTTACAAACCTTACATGATTCTCGTTGTTGACGGTAAAAAAAAGTTCCTAAATAACTTTGAGGAATTGACAGCTTTGACATGATATTCAAGTTACGTGTCGCGACCGTGTTGAGAAAATGAGCTTACTTTGCTGTGAACGTTATTTAACGTTATTTTATTTAAGAAATTGGTCTATTGCAGTATATTTCAGCAAATTTTATTATTGAACAAGACTCACAGTAAACAAAACATGTTTATCTAATTTACAGTTGCTACTCGTATAAGACTGTATGGCGAACTTTACCCGATGCGGTTATTACTCTCGCTCATAAATTAGAGCGTGAAAAATCGGTAATGACTATAGCATAGTAACTGTAACTGCACACCGTTGCGTTTTTTCTAACTCCTGGAAAATATTTGAAATTTATAAATTCTAAAAGACTCACCCAAACTGTATGACAAACGTTCTAAGGTCCTGTGTTCGACATAAATCCTAAAATTCAAAGTCGTGTACTCCAAAAATATTTCCAACAATTATTTTGAAAAGATAACACAACAACAATTCACGGAAGCAAAAAAAATCAAAAGGATTTTTGAGTATTTGAAAAATATGTGCCTTGGTAAAACCCTGGTAACTATATATTGCATATTCCTTTGAACTTTCACAAACTCTTTATGTAATCATTCAACCATTATAGATATTTAAAAATTGGTGGGACTAAAATAACTAGTCTATTTATTATAAATATCATAAAAAGCGCTTTCAACGCTTAATTCAATAAGAATTCCATTTGAACGCAACGCACATAAAATTAATGGTTTTTAAATTTAATAGTACGACGAAGCGCGCACTTACCCACATTTAACTAGACACAGATAGTTTTTTGTAAATACCTAAACGGTTTTGTGAATTTTAGTAAATCACTCAATAGAGCCACATTTAGCCCGCAGTATTGTGCTGTCAGTTGCATGAACCCCGTCTGATCGCTTGTCAAGCGTGCGCCATGTCACACTGTCAGCTGATATAATCCACTAGTTACGCGCCCATACAAATACACACACACTCATACACATATTAGTGGTACTTTACTGTGAATAACGAAATTCATGTTGCAACGCACACCGTCTGCATTTGTATGCAACACGAATCCAAACTAAATAGCGCGGAAACAAACCAACCGTAGAACTGATGAACCCACCAACTAAACGACCAAAGTGAGTAACTAACTAACAAATTTAGCAGCCAAGCGTGTTACGCTGCTGTACGGTGGGCTATTTCGTAATTGAAGTGCTTGTGCGTTTTAATTAAAACCAATTACGATGAGTCATCTTAACCGCGAACTTTAAAGTTATTATTGGATTGCGATATTTTTTTGTAGGTAAGAGTGGCTGTCAGTGACATTTGTGCCAAATATCACATCATGGATCCATGCCTACGACCACGAAACAGACGGTCAATCGGCTGAATACTCGTATCATGTCAAAGGGGTATCATGTCAAAGGGGTATCATGTCAAAGGGGAAAAAACCCGTCGAAGCAGGTCAAAAATCAAGGTTATGTTGACATTTTTCTTCGTATATTGAGGTGTAGTGAACTCTGAATTCCTTCCGACAGGTCAAACTGTCCACGAGGAATACTATTAGAGTATTATTTTTCGTTTGCGCGAAGCTATTTTTAGAAAGAGGCCGGAATTATTGGCCAACAAGTTCTGCTTTTTACACCAGAACCAAATATTGCATTGATACTTTGTGAGTTTTTGCCAAAATTTCAACCAATATCGTGCCGAAACCATCGTATTCCCCATTGCCGTCACCCCGTGACTTCTCGCTCGACAGCAGCAAACTCAAACGGCCGCTCCGGGTAAGCCGTTTTGAGGCCCATTGAATACATTAAACTTGAATAGCTACGCGCATTGAAGGCTATTCCGGAAATTGACTTTAACAACTTAGATTAAAAAAAAGTTAAGAATTTTTAAATTATGTACTATTTTTTGCTCTTAGTTTTCCATAATGCAGTCATTTCAAAAATTCTAGTGAGACTCCGAGTGTATTTTTGGAATGATGGAGATCCTCATGAATGCCTTAGGACGTATTGACATAGACCCTTAAGCTTATGGTGCATACATTTGTCGGATGACATCCACGCACACAGCGCAAATAGTAAGTTTAGTTGTTGTTGTAAACTTTTGCATTTCTAAGTTTGCGTACCGGTGATCTCCTTGCACTTTTTTACATTTTTTAAAAAATGTACAAATTCACTGAAAATTTCCAATATCTCTTAATATTGAAATTTTAATTTTTTTCCGACAACTCTTTACTTCAAGCCAAGAAGATATATAGTATAGCTGTCATAGTCGAATAATTCGAGGTGTTAGTATAAATCCCTAACAAAGACAAATTTAAGTCTTAATAAATTGCGCTAAGTTAATCATAAACGGCTTAAATCTTCGGAGTCTTTATATTTACCCTATAAAAATAAATCTGTAACTGCAAAGATAAAAAAAAAATCTTATAACATCTATTAGAGATCACTTAATATATACAATACATTCTTCTTCTTTATTGGCGTAGAAACCGCTAACACTGTTATAGCCGGGTTTAAAACAGCGCGGCTGTCCCTCTTCCTTTTCACTGTTTGGTGTCAATTGAGATTCGAAAAGTAGCCAGGACCTTCTCTACCTGATCTTTAAAATGGAGTGGAGGTCCTCTTTCTCCTCTGGTTACTCCGGCGGCTACTGCATCGAATACTCTTAGAGCTGGAGGGTTTTCTTCCATTCAGATGACATGACCTAGCTATCGTAACTGCTGTCTTTTAATTCGCTGAACTATGTCAATGTCGGCGTATATATCATACAGCTCATAGTTCCATCGACTGCGGTATTCGCTGTGGCCAATGCGCAAAGGACCGTAAATCTTTCGCAGAACCTTTCTCTAACGTTGTTATTGGTGTTAATACTGGTTCCAAGATAAACGAATAATCTACGACTTCGAAGTTATGACTGTCAACAGTGGCATGGAAGTCAAGTCGCGAATGCGACGACTATTTGTTTGATGACCGCTGATATTTCGTCTTGCCCTCGTTAACTACCAGACCCAATTTCTTCGCTTCTCTGTCCAAATACGAAAAAGCAGAACTAATGGAGGGTTTTTTAATATATCACACAGTACGCTCGATAGAACTTTATATGCGATGTTGAGGTAGCTTATCTCACGGTAGTTGGCGCAGATTGTGGAGTTCGCCCTTTTTATGGATTGGACAGAGCACACTTTAATTCCAATCATTGATTGATTCATGCTCCTCATCAGTTTTTCACCGCTGTATTTGAATAGCTCGGCCGGAAATCCATCGGCCCCGCCGCTTTGTTGTTCTTCAGACAAGAAATTGCTATTCGAACTTCTGCATGGTCGGGTAATGGAGGGTCTGCTCCATCTCCATCGATTGGGGAATCGGATTCCTCATATTCCTCTCACTGTTCAACTGGCTGGCCAAATAAAATCTTAATTATTCATGGAAAAAATAACTAAGTAGCTATTTAGGTAATATCATATATCTAAAAGCCTCACTCAACTAAAAATAACAAGTAAGGAAGGGCTATGTTCGGATATTATCGAGCATTTCATACTCTTGCAACTTGGCAGGACCAACACTTGGGGCATACCCTAAAGTGCAAAACGTTAACCAAAGGCCCGGAATCCAAGCATTTTTATACTCTTGCAACATGTTGCTACAGAGTATAATAGTTTTGTTCACCCAACGGTTGTACTCATCGCCTAAACCTAACCGAGATAGATATAGGGTGAAATATATAGTATACATATAAATGATCAGGATAAAGAGACGAGTTAAAATCCGACTGACAGTCTGTCTGTCCGTAGGCCCGTCCAACCGTGCAAGCTATAACTTGAGTAAAAATTGAGATAATTTAATGGAACTTGGTTCGGAGTTAAAGTAATTAAATTAAGAAGTTTTAATTTGGCACAGGGGATATATATATATTATATGTATATACCTTTATACCTACAACCGTTAGATGAACAAAACTATTATACTCTGAAGCAACATGTTGCAAGAGTATAAAAAACTATGATAAGCTCGACATACATTTGTGTTGGAGGTGTCTTCGGTAAATGAAGAAAATCGTAACTTGTCTTCAGTTTCGTAAACTTCTGGAGAAAAGTGATCAAGCAACCGGTATAATACGTATAAACTGGCATAATTTTATAAAGATAGCAGAAAATTAAGCAATTGTAGTGAAATAGGTGTAAGTCAGTTATATATATTTTTTATAGCTCAGAGCATAAACGAACAAAAAGTGGATTTAAGATTTTATGCATTATTCAACTACCAGAGCGTTCCACTGTGCATTGACTAGCTGATGGACTGACTGACGATTAACTTGACTACAATAGCGCTAAGTGCACTGAATTTTGTGTTGTAGTTGAAGGCATTTAATTGAAGCCGCGCAATGCTATTAAAAACGCAGTTAACGTTGTATCGCATTACACGCTGTTCGAGCTTTCGGGCGCGCCGCGCAGCCTTCAAAAGCATATACATATGGATGTATGAACTTCCATCAACGCATAGGTATGTTTTATGTGTACGCCTGTGCACTTTTGCCACTTTATTTGGCTGCATAACGCAATTCATTCATTTGCCGCTGCTAAACAGCCAGTTAGTCTTGTGTAAACCGCTACAAATAAGGCGGAAAATGTAGGAAATGCGGAAAAGTGAGCGAGAGACCCTGACAACTGCGCAAAACGTGCCTGGCATGCGGACCACGTGGGCCAAAGCTCAGCGTACAAATGAATAAAACTACATACATACATATGTATGTATGTATATGAAAGTGTGTAAGCATGTATATATACATATGTATATGCTTATGTAAGTATGTACGTATATGTAGGTATATGAATGTGTATGTGAGTTTAAGGAGTCTATATACCACCCACCGCTAAACAATTGCACTCGCTTACAAAGTTAACGATTGACTGCCATATTTTGTATACCATTATTGTTGCTGGTGTTGTTGCAGCCGATTTGTGTTTGCTGCATGTTGCAGTTTAACCGCTTATTTGGTTATACAGCTGCTACAACAATAACAATCATCAACGCTGGCATTCATAGCAGGCATTGCAATTTCCACTCTGCCGCCACCAATTGTTGCCGCGCTGTTTTGCATATTTTATATGACAATAGTACGCGTTGTGGCATTCAATGCTGCAGAGGCGTATAAGGAAGTGGAGTGTGCTCGTGCACACGCACGTAACGGCAGGAACAATAGTTAGCTTGAGCGTGCAGCGTTTGCAATTTCAACTGCGCAATTGACTACGACCACAACAATGAAATCGCTAGTAACAGTGCTTCAGCAATAATTGCTGCTTTAACGGTAATCCACTCAAAAGTTGTTTTGTGTATCCACTTTTTGGACGCAACATTCGAATTTATGTTGATCGGAATTTGTGTGCTGAATCGTATTCAAATGCCATTATAAGGTTATGTATGCATGTGTGGGTGTGTGTGTGTGTGCGGGAGCGCGTGTAATTGCGCTAACTGGGATATGCGAGCGATTGAGCGTTGGAGCATGTGCATATCAATGACATTGTTCATGTTGTATTTTTAATAGTAATTGCTGTAATTTGAAATAAAATAGAATTCACTTGTGTGTCCGTGCGTGTGGATTATGGGTACTTTATAATATGATCAGTTCATTGCCGCAACGCATTATTAGCTAATCTTCTGGTTCTACGACGAAACTTTGTAAAATTGTTTAAAACTAGTGAAAACATTTCATAAAGATGTAGGAGCGCATCCAACAGATGCTTTTTACTGAAATTTAGATGTGCATATCAATAGAAAAAGAGTGGAAAAGTCACAAGATTTTTTGTAGTAATTTAATAGATAAACCGATTCGGGACGGAGCTTTAAAAAAGTTAAAAATCTAAGATAGAGATATTCATAGAGTACAACTGCTGACGTACATCGATGACATCTACATACATATGTATGGTATGGAGTTCAGCAAATATACAAGGCGAAGACGCCATGCACTTAGTATCTTCAGTGCGAAAAGAATTGTTTACAGCATGCGACGCATCTATGCGTAGGACGGTACACCACAACAACCGGAAGCCAGCGTATTGGTGGCATGAAGAAATAGCTGGACTTAGGAAGCTCTGCCTTTCAGCTAGACGCCACCTGCAACGTAATCAACGGGAAGAAAATGAAAGCAGTCTCAGACAAATATTTAAAAGACAGAAGAAGCTTCTAAAATCATCCATTGGCCGCAGTAAAAAGAAGTGTTTTGAACAACTCTGTGAGGAAGCAAACGAAGACCTCTGGGGAACAGCATACAAAATCTGTATGTCTAAATTCAAAAACAAGGCACAACAACCCAAAAGCGCATCCTTCATGAAAAATATCGTAGAAACTTTGTTCCCAAAACACCACACTACTTCTTATGCTAAGCCCCGAACCGAAGTCATGGAGGCACCACTGCTAGTTAGTGAAGAAGAATTATTGGCCATAACCAGAAAAATTAAAAGCAGCAAAGCGCCTGGATTAGATGGCATACCAAATAGAGCATTAAAGGAAGCTTTGACTTTGAAACCAAAATTGTTCGCGGACATGTATAATGCATGCTTAAAATAAAGAATATTTCCCTACTCATGGAAAGTCCAGCATTTGGTTCTACTCCCTAAACCAAAAAAGCCCCCGGAGGAACCTTCATCACATCGACCTCTGTGCATGCTTGACACTATTGGCAAAGTACATATGTATATGAAAGCATTGTAAGAAACCGCTTGGAGTAAATAATCCAGAAAGCCGGCGGATTATCAGAAAGACAATAGGGCTTTATGAAAAAGAGGTCCACCATTGACGCACTAACCGATGTCGTTGACACTGCGAAATGCGCAGTAAGTGGCAAGCGATGGAAAGGCGGAACAAAAAAATATTGTGCGCTGGTCACCCTGGATGTGAAGAATGCCTTTAACTCAGCAAAGTGGGCAAACATAATCAAAGCTCTGTATGACATAAGCACTCCTCAATATCTAATGGAAATTGTCAGAAGTTATTTTGAAAACAGGCGACTTTTATTTGATACAGATGAAGGCACCAAGAGCTACTCTATCTCGAGTGGATTACCGCAAGGCTCGGTACTAGGCCCCCTTTTATGGAACATAATGTATGATGGGGTGCTAAGGAGACACCAACCGAATGGTATTAAATTAGTTGCATACGCAGACGACCTTATTGTGGTAGCAGTTGCTAAACACCTCGATGACCTCCGGAGCAAATGCAACGAGTGCATAAAAGGTCTGCGCCAATGGTTCTCCTCAATGAGTTTAGAACTGGCGGAGCAAAAGACCGAAGTCTTGCTCATAAGCACAAGAAAAGTGGAGGAAAGTATATCCCTCACCATAGGGGAGTGCCAAATTCACTCACAGCCACACCTAAAATATTTGGGAGTAATAGTAGACTCAAGGCTAAAATTTAAGGACCACCTAGAATACACTGCAGGTAAAGCGAACAAAATCCTGAATGCCTTATCAAGAATGATGGCAAATAAAGACTGCGTGCGTTCCAGCCGGCGTTTTTTACTCGCAAAGGTAATGAGATCGGTTGTATTATATGCGGCTCCAATATGGATCCAGGCGCTGGGCATCAAAGCATATGCCAGACAAATAAACACAGTGCACAGGCTGTCGGCACTTAGAGTTATCAGTGCTTTCCGAACAATTTCAAACGATGCTGCTGAAGTAATAGCTAGTATTATGCCCATTGACATCCAGGGTGACGAATACGAGCGAGTGTACAAATTATCAGAGCCAACTACAGGAGCCAAAAGAAGAGAGAGAGTGAAAAGCTTAACTATATGGCAGTGGCGGTGGCAAACCTCACTCAAAGGACCGTGGACCTACAGACTCATACCGGATATCCATTCCTGGATCGACAGATGACATGGGGACCTCGATTTCCACCTAACCCAAATATTAAGTGGCCATGGATGCTTTAGAAGCTATCTATACAGATTCCAGCACGACATCAGTCCGTATTGTCCGTCGTGTTCTGAGTGCTTCGAAGACTCTGAGCATGTTTTCTTTTCTTGCCCGCGCTTTATAAGTGCAAGGGAAAAACTTAAAACTACACTCGGTGGTAGTTTTACGGTGGAAAATTTGACGACACTCATGTGTCAGTCCACTGAGAACTGGAGCGGCAGCCATCATGTCAAAACTGAGACATATAGACCAGAGTAGGCGTCCGTCAATCCGTGCCATAGAAGAGACTTCAATGTCTTATCACTCCCACGAAGTAATACTTAATCAGGTGGTTCCGTGGGAGAGTCTGGAGTTGGGAGTAGGTTAGGTTTAGCGGATTAAAGTTCCGCACTCTACTTTAAAAAAAAAAAAAAAAAAAAAAAAAAAAAAAATAAGTATATCTTTGGCCATAACAGCCGCGCCGTTAGTTCTGCTTTCTCAATATCTGATAAGACGATGAGCTGTACGAGATATAGCAGCTACGCTGGTTAGGTCATGTCGTTCGAATGGATGGAGTATTCGGTGCAGCACCCGCCGAGGGAAGCAGAGGAAGACGAAATCCTCCACTCCGTTGGAAATACCAGGTGGAGAAGGACCTGGCTACATTCGGAATATCAAATTAGAACGACTTTACGCCAGTGAAAAAGAAGAAGATTGTTATATTGTGTTAAGTAATTGTTTTTTGATTGTTATTGAGTTACTTTCTGCTGAATTTTTTGCTTTCATGCGTGACGTACATCTGCTTGACTGACAGATTATCCCCGATGACGGAGTCTTTCGTCATTACGAAATCGAAACTACGTTGTCTGTTTCTAATTTTCAAATAGGCATTTCCAAATGATGTAATTTGTATCAAAAACACCAAATTTGGACAGTTAATAGAAATTTCTTTTTCCTGTTCATTACCAATTAATTAACAGTAAATTTATGTAAAAATCAAGATGCGACCCTGGGAAGTGCATTCGATGAGAGGAAGAAACCGCTAGTTTAGTCGGCAATCGAAATTTCATTGAAAGATATAATAGAAAACCGAAATGTTTTTATTACCTAACGGAAAAAAGTTTAAAATAAAGAGGTTGGTGTTAATTGTACATCAAATACTCAGAATATTTTTTGTGAGCTGACACTATCTTCTTTCCGCTTGACCTAAGAGCACCGTACTGCTGAAGCAAATATTGACAGGTGCCTACTTAATTCGAAAATTGGTCAAATTATCCAGTTCAATTTCAGATTACAGGTAAAACCTGATTAACCTGGCTAAAAAGAGCTATATTTCTGTTAATTTTTTAGTTTTGTTCATTTAGTATACAGTGAAATTATTATAAACCATATAAAGATATAAAGACTCTTCCAAACAACTGTCATTTAAAATAAATTGACTAACACAAATTAATCTCAATTGCTAATAACCTTTTCGCACAAGAGTTAATTGTTCAATTACGATTTACGATACAAAATAAAAATATTATTTTACTACATTAACTTTTTATTGAATTTAAATCGAGTTGAAACTAGAATGCAACTCAGCGGGTTGTTGTCCACAGTGTAAAGTCGGCTATGTTTAATACTATGTTCAGACCAACACTTAATCACACGATTTCGGCTGTTGAATGGATTATCATCATTCATTGAAATGCTAAATCTCTCTGTGCGACTCTGATTTTGCGCAATCTACTTGTCAGCACTGGAAATCTGTTACATTATCACAGCTGATTTAGACACTACAAAGGGAAAAAAATGTAAACAAACAAATTTTTTTAAAGCAATGAATCTAATATCATTTGAAAATCGACTTAAGAAATGTAAAAATGCATCCATTATTTCTATTATATGGAAAATATAATTTTATTTCAAAATACTGTATGACAATCTTTTCTTTTGGTCAATATTAAGCGATGTGACTTCATTAATGACAATAACAGCTGTTTTTTGATCTTTCTAACGGCAGTAAGAACACTTTTGGGTTATGAAATGCTTAAATGTAATCTAATCTTTTAAATTTTCGGTCTGAGCATAGTATGACTCTGCCAGCTCTTGCCCGAGCTGTAAATTTAATTTTGTGCATAAATCAACTGGTAAATTTTGTACCGGAATTCTATACAGTCACAAGTATCTAAAATTGAAATTTTAAATAAGAGACAACATGACAGTCACAAAAATCTCACATACATACGAACGAATATTTGTTTCTTAGTAACACTAAGGCTCGAGAACGGCTGAACCAATCTTGATGAAATTTTCAGAGGTTGTTCGCTGTGGATCGAGAAAGGTTTAGAAATAAAAAACCATATGCTTTTTGTGAAGAAAAGTCAGAAAATTGGACAATTCCAAAAAGTTCTTTTTTTTATTTTTGTTATTTTGTTTTTCAATCCTTTGATTTGTAAATTATTTGAATCGTTCAATTTCGGTCGCTTGCCTTTTTATTTTGGCTATTCAAAAGAAATATTATTGAAAATTATTCAGTGATACGTTATGTGTGTTCCACACAAAATGATCAATTACGGATTGAAATTTGTTACGATACCACCAAGTGGTCGCGCAAATGTCGATCGGTGTTCTTTTTGGCATCAACATAAGTATGTATATTAAAAGGCCCATACACGACACACATGTGCGTTCGATCTGTGTGAAATTGTTTCACCCACACACGACACACAAATCCATTTTGCTTTCGTTCTTCACACTGTGAACATGTGCGACAGGCAAGCGGAAGATTTCTTCGAATTTATTTCCAATGTAGCACTTTAGTTTATTTCTTTGTATTTCGTTAATAAGTTATTCCAACTTTTACTTTTCAATTTTATTTTTATATTTATCAATTTCCATTTGCCAAATTGCCAATTCATTTTTATAAGGTCAATAAATTCTGATAGGAAATCTTTATTAAGGGGTTAAGCTTTAGAAGCTTCAAACAACCGATTTTTTTTTTTTGCTTAAATCTCTTTAAATGTTATCTAACAATATTTCCCCAAAGTTATAGATTGGAAATCGAAATATTGTCGAAACTAGAAGGGAAATAGTCATCAAGCGTCTAACAGATATATGAGCGCTTGGGCAAAAAGCGAAAACTTTGAAGAGCGATTTCTCGCTTTTTCATTTTTGCGATTATTCTTAATTGGCGAGCAGGATAGAAAAAAATCTAAACGTCGTATGGAATTAGGTCAAAGTTTATTATCATTGGCATTAAGTTATATTATATTTAAACTAAAATAGTTTAAGAAAGGTCAAGTTTAAACATATTTTTAAACAACAAATTTTTTTTGGTCAAAAACCACTTTTTTCAGTTTAAAACAAACACTGTAAAATTTTACACTTTTTTTTTGAATTTTCTTAGTTTAACTAGAAGATAAATTATTAAAAAATATGAATTTCTTTGAATTTTTTGGTTCCAATAGAAATTGTGACCTGCATCCAGCCCACCGTCCGAAAAATGCACATGCGAGACGCATCGGGCAATTGCCAAAGGCAGAATATCAAAGATTTCGTATGCAAAAAATTTGTCAAAGATGTTCAAATATATAACCATAAAGCCTAGAAATTTCGCTTAAATCAATAATTTCTTTCTCTCCCAAAAAAATCTTCAAAAACAAAATAATTTAAATTTTAAGTGTGCTTAAATCGGCTATTTCTATTTACTTACCACAGGATAATGACCCAACCGCACAACTTATCTTTTACGTGAATGGTTGTTAAGGAATTAAAAATAAATCCATAGGTCCCGCAATCACCAGACATTAATTCTATTCAAAATATCTGGAACTATTTGGAAAACCTTATTCGAAAACATAGAGTTTTTTCAAAATAAGGCCAAAAAGCTGGATCATGGACTTAGTGGGTCAAAATATCCGGAAATACTTAATACTAGACCAAAAACTCCGTCAGGATCGGGAAGGACCTCTCCGAGCCGTTCGATGCCAAACGAGGTTTCAGACAAGGCGACTCCCTATTGTGCGACTTCTTCAATCTGCTGCTGGAGAAAATTATTCGAGCTGCAGAACTTAATCGAGCAGGTACAATCTTTTATAAGAGTGTACAGCTGCTGGCGTATGCTGATGATATCATCGGCCTCAACACCCGCGCCGTTAGTTCTGCTTTCTCCAGACTGGACAAGAAGGCAAAACAAATGGGTCTGGCAGTGAATGAGGGCAAGACGAAATATCTCCTGTCATCAAATAAACAGTCGTCGCCGTGGGTAATGCGCAAAGGACCATAAATCTTTCGCAGAACCTTTCTCTCGAAAACTCGTAACGTCGATTCATCGGTTGTTGTCATCGTCCAAGCCTCTGCACCATATAGCAGGGCGGGAGTTATGAGTGACTTATAGAGTTTGGTTTTTGTTCGTCGAGAGAGGACTTTACTTTTCAATTGCCTACTCAGTCCGAAGTAGCACCTGTTGCAAGATCCTGCGTTGGATTTCCAGGCTGACATTGTTGGTGGTGTTAATGCTGATTCCTAAATAGACGAAATTATTTACAACTTCAAAATTATGACTGTCAACAGTGACGTGAGAGCCAAGTCGCGAGTGAATGCCTCGATAATGACTCTTGAATTACAAGTACCTCGCGGCTTCTTTGACGCAATATTGGAGTCTTTATAGCTCCATTTTGAAAACTCTGAGTTTTCTACTTGCTTGGGCTTCTTGAATTATTCTACCTACATCTGCAATAAAACGACTTTTAAACATGTCAGCTATTGTGGGGTCAGAAAAGGCGAAATTTTTGAAATGAGGATCCAAGAATGATGCCATGCCTAGAGTGTTGCTCCTTTCGGTATTTCCTAATCTTTCATTTATACCATTTAGTAATCCAAAAGCCACTGCTTTTACAGGATCTACATAAGTATTGGCTTTTGTCCACCTAGTAAACACGCTTTTGAGACCATTTACAATAGGAATAACCATTGATCTAGTGCAACAGTTAGTAAATCCTTTAACAACAACCATTCCTTAGGATTAATTCGGGGTAGTTCCTTATCTATGAGAGTGACAGTACTTTTAACAGCATCTTCCACTTTTACAAAACGTTCAATTATGTAAAAAGTAAAATTCCAGCGAGTTTCAACGCTTCGAATTAGTTTCAAAGGTTCGGTACCAGCATTGCGTTGAAAACTCATAAATTTTTCATTTGTGGATGTACTTTTTCTAAAATGAGCGACAACTTGTTTTACTTTCTGTAAAACAGTACTAATGTCAATAATTAACAATTAAATTTAAAGTATGCGCAAAACAACCGAAGTGGCGTAATTTGAGCTCATTTTGTAAGGCACTCTTTATATTATTCGCATTATCAGATACTGCAAATATTATGTTATCAAATACCCCCCACTCAGTTGTGACATTTTGTATTTGTTTGGCTAAGTTTTTGGCAGAATGTGTCTCACTCATTGGACAGCAATCCAATAAAATATTGTTAAATTCAAAATTTTCACTAACAAAATGTAGTGTAATTGCAATGTAACTCACTATATTGCGAGATGACCAACAATCGGTTGTAATGCAGAATTTAACACCATTCGCCACTTTTAGTTTCACTTTTTCGACACATGCTTCATATAATGCCGGAATTATCGTTCCTGATACTACATGCCGACTGGGTAGTTCATATGCAGGATTTAGCGCTTTAACGAAATGTACAAATCCACTGTCCTCGACAATGCTGAAAGGTTGTAAGTCCTTAATGAAGAGCATTGGCAACGCATCATCTATTTCCTTTTTTGCCTTTGCAGAAATCTTCATATTGCATATCCCGGCAGTTATTTTAGATCGGCGCAGAACAGGCTCTGAAACTATATTTAAATCTCTTAACTGAAAGCCGAAGTAAAAATGTTATGTTTTACCGTATTGTACATTTGTTTCCGTAACATCATACTGTGCATCTGGATTTTCCGTTTGTTTACTTCCTGTTTTTTACACGGTCGCTGCTACTGGAAGTTCCACAGTTGGATGCCGATTTTGCATATGCTTTTTAAATTCGTATTCGACGTTTTATAGGATATATCTTTTTTACAAATTTTGCATTTTGCATGAGTTTCATTAATTGCATCGAAAAATTGCCACATTTCACTTCGTTTTTTTTATTTATTTTAAAAGACATTTTCACAATATTTCATAAATTTAAAAAAATTCGAATTCAAAATACTTATTTTAAGCATTCGTTCAACGGAATTAAATAAAACGCAATATACATATATATTGAAAAAGTATTCAAAATCAAAATTTCTGCGTCTAACCACAAACAATCACCACATATATTCACAGTAAATAAAGAAGTAATCTATATCACAATTTCTACTTCTAACACCAAAAAAATCACCACATGCAATTATTGTTCATTAGCTAGTGCCAATCGTAAATTTCATTCACAATGAAATATTGGCATGAAGAAAAATGATATTTTGAGCTAGCAATAGCAGTGACTATAAGCGATTTTTCAATCACAGTGATAAAATCAACGGTGCTGAAATATCGCTCATCACTAATTTATATAAATAGTCATTGGTGCACGTAAACCTTTTTGATATAAATTATGCCCATTTTAAGATTTAGTATTATTTTTTTTATTTGTGTAAAAAAAAAACATGTTTTGATATGCTAAATTTAATGTTAAATATATATCTTTTTGATCTTAAAATGGATAGAAAAAAACCACAAAATGTATTAATTTTTTAATAAACGTGTCGTAATTTAATAGAACTAGGTGTATGTAAACTTTATTTGTCCATTGTACGTGTGGAATTATAGATCGCGGGCAATCAGAAAGCTACCGTCACGATGTCACAGCACGACTTTTCAAACAACAGCTACGATGTTTGATGGACTTTATATGGTATATATAGTGCTTTTAGATACTGTGAATGGTACGGTGTGTGCACTTTTTTTAAAAGCAATTACAATTGCTGGAACTTGATAATCAATGGAATCAAACAATGGACGATTCGATAGCTACATCGATTGCCACTGAAGGTCGCACACTTTTGGCAATAATCATTTCGACATATCAACCTTAATTGAAATTGGATCACTTCCGGTTGGTATTTCCGTAGTTAGATATCATTTCCATCTCCTGTTTATCAATTCACGAAAGATGAACGCATCATGAATGTTTATCCGGACATTGGCCAAATTATCGTAACTACGATTCCTTGAGTACACGCGAAATTTTAGCTGCCAACAATATCGATGTTACTGTCTTTAACTGGAAGATTCAAAGCCAAATTCCGGTAGACTTGCGCTCATAGAAATCGATCGGTCATCTTGACAATGAAGATGTCGCAGTGAACTATCCAGTGGAATTTCTTAACTCTTTGCGAAACTGTGTAATGGAACCCGACTGATTGTGACGCAGATCGCTCTATTCTACGAATTCCTTTGAGTTCTAACGATTTGCGGTTTCAGTTCAAACTTATTTCGTTCCATTGAAAATTGCATTTGAGATGACAGTCGACAGGACACAAATGCTATGTTTTTAACACGATATAGTGTACTCCTCTATTCATTTACGCACCGGAACAGAAACCAAAAAATGTTATTTATCAATCTGCGTTACATTGAAAAAAATTTTAAAGAAATCGAAAATAAATGATTTTCAACTTAATATAAATTCTTCTCATTTCAAAGCATACAATTTCACCCAGGACAACGGCTGCGGGGTCAGCTAGTTACCAATAAAAATATATGTTGACTTTGTTTCAGAATGGTTATGAAATTTTCGTAAAATTGATATATTTTTAACTTTTTCGCTTTTGAGTTTCTTACAAATTAAAAAAAAAAAACCGATTATTATTTATGATGATCTTTACAAGTGAAGTCTCAGTATGATCAAATGGGCAAAAAGGAGTTCTTTTTAGTTTTGTGAGCTACTAACTATAAGATGACAAATTTGAGACAATATTTTGTGACTAAAGACTAGAGACTGTGTTGTGAATAGTAACTACTCTTCAAAATGAATTGAGACTTCCCTTCAAAATGTCTCAAATAGAGACTTGAGACTGCTTATTGAATTGCGCTATTAGTCATCAGAAAAAATACAAAATGCAGAACACAAGCATTTTTAACAGCTGATCGTTAAACGGGCCTTTCGTTAATCGAGTAGGCGGCTGTGTGAATTGCAGAAACTTGCCTCTCAATTACAATCCTAATGTACTAAATTAATTTGGCTGTACAAAAAGGCCTAAAAACTAATTGACTTGTTTGATGCCGTTGAAAGAAAATTACTACTCGTACTCAAATATAAATTAATAACTCTGTTGAGTTCTCGTGGGCAACTGCCCGTGGTCAACTGCCGGTGGTCAACTTTATATGTTTTCTTATATACAATATTTAGCTTAAGTCTAGACACAAATATTAGTCTTACATTCTAGGAAGTATTCTCTACAATCCACTTGAGATAGGACATATGTTACAAGTGGAAAGATTCCTCTTACAATCTATGATTTACATTTTGGGACCACCTAAGGCGGACAGTATTAGCAAAGTACATATAATGTTTCAATACGGACCATATGGGCGTAACGTGTAACGTGAGATAGTATCAAGTCTCTAAATTGGAGATTTTGAGTTAGAGACAATTTTTGAAACTTGAGACGATTTTGCTATTTTGTAAGTGACAGTCTCAAAATCTATTACATTTCATTATTCAGAGATGTTTTTACACTTGAATGATAATAAATATGCCGATAGCAAATATTAACTTTTCTACAACATAGTCAAAAAACATAATTATCAATAAAAATTAAAATATATGTTGACTTTGTTTCATAATATTTAGGAAATTTATGTAAAATTTATTTATTTTTAACCCTTTCGTGTTTGAATTGCTTACAAAATGTAAAAAAACGACAATCGATTGATATCTATGATGATCTCTATTCAGTACATTGAAAATGGCAGCAAGAGTTCTTTTTAGTTTTGTGACCAGCTAACTACCAGGTCTCAATATTTTGAGACTAACGCTAGAGACTGTTTAGTGAAAAGTAACTAGTATCAAATTGATACTTTGTCTCAAAATGTCTCAAATAGAGACTAGAGACTGGTTACAGAATCCCGCTATAAGTATCATGTTACATATTTATGACAGATAAAGAATATGTTCATGTAATATGAACTGGCGGTATTAACTTATACATAATTTCTAATAAAAAATGCTTAAAATTTCAGACATATTTCCTATTTTTTTCTAAGTTTTAATTGTTTAATCAAATTCAGTGTTTCATTGATTTAAGTTATTAAAATAACCTTCATGTACATATTAAATATTTGTAATATTTATTGCGCACTATATGCCTTGAACTTTTCAAACAATTTAATGTTGCGCGCAGACATGCGTTGCATTCAACTAAAAAACAATAAAAATTAATAACAAAAATAAATGGTCAAAATTCGATAAGCAAAAACATGAAATTTTAAATGAATTTACATTATTGCTTTGCGTTTGTAAAACAGCTTTCCTGATAATCTACGCACTACATTTTACATGCAAATATTTGCGATTGCAACTACATACAGGCTTATGCATACTTTCAAACCCATACACATATGTATGTATATTTATGCAAATGTTTAATAGTCCGGTATGAAGTTATAAGCATTTACATACATACTTATGTATATGAGTGCGAAAAGTAGTAATTATATTTTGTAATTTACTAGTGAATATCAAAAAGGTTGAAACGCAAATATTTGCACGCTTTCATTACAATCATTGCACAAACAATATTATTCTTTAAAATTTGCGTATATTTTTCATAAATGCTTAAATTCATTTCAATTTGCATACATATGTACATGCATAACTATCCGCTTGGTATATTTGTGAAAATTTGTATGCGAATGTGTGTGTAATTCGCTAATTCAATTCCGCCGTGCCACATGTTGCATGATTGAAAATCAAACATTTGGGAATTTAATAAACTTAACTGCCACATGCGAACGCATACACATACACATCGCAATCGGGCCGTATAACCAGCAGGCTACGCAATTTTTTGAGGGATTAGTAGTTAGATTGACATTATTTATGTGTTGTGTGTGCAAACGGGTTGAAAGTTATAGTAAAACGTTTATCTCTGCATATATTTATGGATGCGATTGAAAAGTGGCGTTCAATTTTTATTTGTAAAAATCGGATGTTTAGATTTAGCTTTATTAAAACAAGGATTGTTCTTGACATCAGTGATTTATTACATGAAATGTAACTTCGACGGACCGAACCCTTTAGGACTCGAACCCGGGGGTGGGTCCCCACACCTAGAAGGAGCTGCTCCGTAGCGAGGAAAGGGTAGGCAGGGAGGAGTATTGGCTACAGGCTCATGGCATGAGACACGCCAAACTGCTAATGGGTGGTTACAACCTGAAGAGGTTCAAAATTATAATAAACCTCCCAAGGAACAAACTCAGGCTACTGGTCGCATGGTACACTGGTCACTGCAGGCTGAACAGGCATCAGCATAGCATGGGCCTATCAGCTTGCGCCAGCTGCCGTTTCTGCAGCATGGAGCCTGCATCTGCTGTTTGACTGCCCAGCAGTCTGTAGACGCAGATCAAAGGCCCTTGGAGTGCTGTCTCCGGATAGGGATCGCATTGCCTCGCTACCGCCTGGAAGTCTTCTGGACTTTATTGGGATGGGCGCCCAAAGAACTTTGGCATTGGTCAGAATGTGCAGCCTAAACGTGATTTATCTCGTTTCGTCGTTCGTGGGTCTAAGCGAGTCAATGTGAGTAAGGAGAGGGCACAATAGACCAATGGTCGCAGTGCATTCCTCATCTGCATTCAACTTCGACGCAGAAACGTTAGCCATGTATTGAGATTACTTCAAAGCATTCATCATTTTCCCATCTCTCTGCTAATTTGTGGATTTAATTACAAAATAACTGCGAGGACTTAACTGCTAAGAATGAAACAAGTCAATTTTTCATACCTTGTTTTCAATGGTAGCTATAAGGCGGGTGAAACAAAATCTCCCAGTCACTGTTTTCGGAATAGTTTTTCAGCATTTTTGCAGCATGAACCCGAGCGTTGTGATGGTGAAAAATTATATCCTCAGGTCTAGACGCGAATTCTGGGCATTTTTCGGCAATCGCTCAGTTTAATTTGATGAGTTGTTGTTGGGTAGCCTTCACCATTAACAGTTTCACTAAAAACTCATAAAAGACAGAGCATATTCCGCTTTGTCGTTGATTTGTCTGGTTGAACATGTTTCACATATGACCTTTTGCGTTGCCAATGGCCACAAATTTCAATTGAATGTATCCCGCTGCTTTTAAACGTTTAAAAATGACTGCGTGAGGACCTCCCAAAGAATATGAGAGCTTTTCATCATCGACAATCTTCATCGCGTAATACTTCCAGTTCCTTATATTCAAACTTTTTTAGCCGCCCACAATGTTCTTCGCCTTCAAAACCAAAATTAGTACTTTTAATTCGTGTAAGCCACTTTTGGCACGTTCGCTCAGTTAAGGGGTTAGGGGTAGTTAGAATTTTCAAAAAATTATTTTTTTTTGCATTTTCGTTAAGTGTAATATCTTAAAAATATTCCCTGAAAATTTCACGTTGATCCGATAATTAGTTTTTGAGTTATTCGAGAAATAAGAAGGAGAGCTCGGGCACTTCAAAGCGCTAGTGTGAAACTTTAAACGCGTTTTTCTCAAAACTATTTTTTTGAAACGATGAAAACTGTAACTCGAAACCCGCTCAGTAGATTTTATTGAAAGCTTTTAGAATACAAAATAAACTCGGGCCTGATCGAAGGATTTTTTGTTTTTCAAAAATTTCGATTTTTTAAGACCAATTAACTGTTGATTTTTTCCCAAAAATGTAGAAAAAAATTCCTGAGGCCGCCGTTTAGTTAATTTTTGAAGAAAAAAAACAAATCCTTCGATCGAGTTTATTTATTTATGAAACTAATTTTTTGTCCGATTGATTTTAGATGAATCTCCAAGGACTTATAGTTGTCACCGCAAGTACCTTTATTTGGAACTGGGTCAACACAAACAACTATATCTTTGGAAATTAATTTCTTTATTGAAATTTTCGTACCTTCAAGTCTTTTGTAAAATAACACAATCTAATAACAAAAAAAAAAAACAAAAATACTGAAAATTCTAATTTTTTCGTGTCTCTGACTACCCATCAAGTGCTAATTGATAGAGCTGCACTCCTATCTACCTACCTGACTACCCCTAACCCCTTAACCCCTTAACCCTTTCGATCCGAAAAGCCGTTGAAGTAAATAAAACATATTTCGCATAATCAATACAGGCATAGTAAAAACGTATTTTTTATTAAAAAACGCGTTCAATGAATCAGAGGCGGAGGGAGGGGTTGGGAAAAATATGTCCCGTCAGAATTTTTGGATGGGACATATTTATCCCGATCAGTTCTTAATGCTCCTAAGCCTTACGTATTATTTCAACTGGTTTTTATATGTATGAAAGCTAGTTTGATTTGTAATACAATGAACATTTTCGGTAAACACAAGTCAAAGACATATCCCATATTAGACTATAAAATAAAGTAAATCTGAAATGAATCAAAATATTTGAAAATTAGTATTTATTTGTGATAAGATGCAAAACAATCCTTGCAGAAAGTAATCTTCGAATATTGTTTTTGTACGCCTCTCCTTCTGTTGTTCTTCGCAACCAGCACAACGTTTTTGATTTCGAATTTGTACTGGTAGGTACCCAGGAACTATTTTTCTTTTCTACCAGATGTACCACTGGGACGATAAGATGCCTTCTTCTTTCCCTCTTCAATCATGTTTTCAGCCAAAATTATAACAAAATCAATGAGTGGGTTTTGTCTTCGTACCAGTTAAGAACTGATTACCCTGGAATTTCCAAAAGACATCATAAGCAGTCTATAAAAGACTTTTTTCTACCATTTGATAGACTTCCGGAACAATTCGTATTGGCCTGCGATTTGGTCAGCTCGATCAACTCCCATTTTTTGTCATTCATTTTTTAACTTTTTTTCAATAGTCGACATTTCAGATGAATGAAAATGACTTACAACGATTACTTCCTATAAAATATATCGTAAAGGTTATCAGTCCTTTTAATACCTTGTCCTATATCGGGAATTCGAAGGCTGCTCAGGCTCAATAATTGTTAAGGTATTCCGAAAACTGCATGCAGAGTGTATGTATCTCTTGTAAGTTATCTCCTAAATCCTTGCCTTGATGATCAATATGCTCAGCAGCACTGCTTCCAGTAGTAGACTCCTCACTATCTATAGGCTTATATTCATCACTACTAATGCCCGAAAAGTCTTCACCTTCATCAAAAGACTCCAAGGTTTTGACATAATTAGTCTGTACAAAAGTAATAAAAATATTAATTGATTTATTGGCAACCTTTTATGCCAATAAATGTGGATCCTGACTGGAACATTTTTAGCCCCTCAAGAATACTGATGGGACACATATATCCCGCAAACTTATATATACCAATAATTACAGAAATACAATAAAATATTTGTACTAATACAACTATTTATTAAAGTTTCAGCCAATTTAGAAACAGTAAGCATACAATAATCACGAAATTTACTGCGAATTATGAAATACGCGTCCAACCATTCGCTCTATTTTGGCAAATGAACACACGTTTACTACTTAAAATACCACGAATGCAAACAAATAGCACTAAGAATAGTATAAGCTACGAAATGGGTCCTATTTAGACCATTTTAGCCACTTATTTTTTACGCTAGGTATCTTTGAAAATACATCGGGACACATACGCCCCGTTCGGATCGAAAGAGTTAAAGCATGTTCCCCATAAACTTCCACCAAAATACGATAACTTTCGGTCCAGCTTTTCTTTTAAAGAAATCAAATTCGCTTCGACATAATAGTAGCTTTCCGACGCATGTTCGAAATATTGAAACAATGGGATAGTAATCAAATTGCGCCATCTCTTGCCAAACGGCACGAATATGATTAGAGTCAAATTAAATTTTAATCTTTTAATACCGATGTTGGGATTGAAAAACAAAAATTTTATTTTTTGATTATATTACGCAAATGTGAAAAATGTTAATTCTCCAACAAACTATTTTATTTATTAATATTTTTGTAATCCCGTTTATGGGATTATAAAAAAAAAATTTATTTCATAAGTTAGAGATTTCTAATTGAACTACATATTAACTTTTTATGATCTTTGTTGAGATTCAAATACGATTGATCAGTGCGATATGACGAAATAGGGCTAGCGGTAATCCAGAAAGAATGGTCTTCATAAGTAGAAATTATATATTATATTTAAAAAAAAACATGTTCAGTCAACTTTCCAGTTTGAACTGGAAAGAAATGTGTCAGTTTCCTTAAGGGGTTATATGGGTTTCACAGTTTCAAAAAATCGATTTTGTCTTATTATATTCTATAATATCTCTAGAATGTTGTCCTAAATTTTTAAGTTGATCCGACTAATAGTTTCGGAGATACAGCCTTTGAGAACTTGTGCGCTTGCAACTAGTTCGGCTAACTGCGCCGTCTTTAAACTCGTTTTTCTCAAAACTATGTTTTCAAAGTCGATTATCAAGATTTCTAGCGAACTACTCAACCGATCTTGATGAAATTTTACACAGGTCTTCGAGATATCATTTACAAGGTCCTGAACAAAGGATTTTTTTAAATACAACTATTTAAAAAAAAAGTCGAGAAATTTTCATCGAAATTTACATTTTTTTATAAAAACGCCTGCGAAAGATCCAATTTTCATTTTTTTCTTTCGTCCAATACCTAGTTTATTGTCTTTACTAAAACACGTATTTCTATTTCAAATGATCCTGAAAGAAGTTCTGCTGACAACGCGGATGCACCTTTTTTCCGAGGGACTGCCGGAAATGGCGTCGTAATGACTGACATTTTGATATTTTTTTTTTGAAAATTTTACAAAATGTTTATTAAATATAAGTCTTTAGAATACAAAAAAATTTCATTAAAATATTTAATTTTTTATATATAAAAAAATTATTGAAAAAAGGCCGCTTTTTGCCCGAGGAAACCCATGTAACCCCTTAATTAAGCGACATTTTAAATATTTTGAAAAATAATTGCCCTAGAAGGCAACACAGTTCTGAAGATAGAATCATCATTGTGCCGATTTGCAAAAATTGCAAAATTTTTCAATATTTACAAGCCTGTGTTGTAAAAAAAACTGGTCACAAATAAGTATTCTGTTAAAGGACAAACCCATAGTGCAATCGGTACAAAGTTCCCAGAATGCGAAGACGAGGGAAGTGTTATAAACACTGGTATAAATAGCATGAAAATTTCTAATACCCAGCACATGGATAACTGCTCATGTTCAAATATTTTCAAAACTTTTGAAAAACGCGTTTTTTTCACAGTCCACTCGTAAATTTATAAATTAGTAAGTGAAAAGTCTAATGAATATTTTTGAATAAAAAAAACTAATCAAGTATTTCTAAATTGAAAAAAAGCAAAAAAAAAAAATATTTCTTTATAAAAACTCTGATTTGTAAAAAAAAAAAATAGTCAAATAATTAGAAAGATTAAAAAAAAGCATTAATATTGGACAAACTAGTCTTGCAACCAGTTGCTACAAAGTATAATGGTTTTGTTCACTTAACGGTTGTATGTATCACTTCAAACTAAGCGAGATTGATAAACAGATATAAAAAAGATCAGGGTGACGAGAAAAGTTGAAATCCGGGGGACTGTCTGTCTGTCCGTTCGTTGGTCCATCCGTGCAAACTGTAACTTGAGTAAAAATTGAGCTATTTTGAGGAAACAGTATGGGGGTTCTTTAGTACAAAAAACATTTCGAGTTCGCAGATGGGCATAATCGGACCACTGCCACTCACGTAGTTGCATTTTGTATATAGTAAACAGCCAAAGGCTTTAGAAACCTCAAAATTATTTAAGTCGTAAGTAAGTGAATTCAGTTAACGAAAAACAATTCTATTTTTAAAGTATTTATCCAACCGCGCTCGTATGTATAAACAAAATTACACAAAATAGTCTACAAAATCAAACTCATTACAAAATCCATTTGTAACAGTCTTTCACTTAACTAATCAATGCGAAATAGAGGCAAATTATGTATATTTGGAAAACACATATGAAATTATCAAAACACTTCTTCATAAATCATCTGTAACTAAAAGCCAATAAAAAATGGTCAACGGCTTTGAACGAACTCAATAATGATTTATGTCTACAAAAATAATTTTGTCATTAGTTTTCGCTATTTTTGATGTGCATCGCTCAATTAGAAGTTCATATATTCAACAAATTGTATGAAATATTAGTATTTTTAACGGCCAAAATATTACGTTGGTACACAACTATTGAAGAGTTCTGTGTTAATAATCCATAATTTAATTATATTCAACATACATATTTCTATAACTCAATGTAGCACAGAATTTTGTATTTTATTTAATTTTGAAAGATTTAGATATCTCAACCGAAATTTATATAATATATATTTAATCGCATCTGAATCCGACATTTATGCGAATATCGATATCTGCCTATATCTTTAAGAGTTAATTCCATAATATTTTATAAGTTCAATTGACCGATTTCCTGCGAGCTTCGTTCCAAATTGTTTCGCAAGGTCGATCCACGCGGGAGAGTCATTTAAATATATATTCTTTGATTTTTACTTAACATTGATCTGCATTGAAAAATTCGTATTCGATTATACCTAAACTAAACTAAGATACTGTACATTATTGACATTCGTTGCTGAAAACTATTAAAACAAAAAAACACGTAACACGGTTGCTCAAATTACGAGAACTTGATTTTAATTGATCAGTTTGTATTGCAGCTGTAAGCTATAGTGTTCCGATCTGACCAATGTGCAAAACAATATTTTTTAGTTATGGCATGATGCCACATTCTGTGAAGATATTTCGTCATATGAAAAAGATGTTCATACAAGCGCATATATTATATTTGATCGTCCAGTTTGTTCAGCGGTTCCGACAAATGAGCAGCTTCATGGTACGAAAAGGATGTACCTATGCAAAATTTTCATATCGCCATCTCCAAACATGAGAGGCTGGTTCGCATATATACAGACTAGCAAGGCTAAATCGACTAATATTATGAAATTAATATCATGCTGATCATTTCTGTATACATCTTATAGTGACTACGATATTTCTTTCTAGGCATTATAAAACCTCTTGGCAAACTTAGTACACTCTGTTCAGGGTTCGCACACAGAAGTGTTTTACCTCAGTGCCACGTTGGATATGACTAAAATACAAATATAGATTTAACTTAATTCGAAAAAAATGTTCGTGTGTATAAATATTAACATATATTTAGATATATAGTATACTACTGTGCCCAAAAAAAAAGGTGAAGTACTGTCAGTCACATTTATGTCAAATTTCATGTCAAAATATTCATTAGTGTTTGAGATACGTGTCGTTTTGTGAGCTGCTAAAAGTGAGTTTTTCGTTTTTTGCGATGTCGAGATTTGTTGAGCAAAGAATTTGCATTAAATTTTGTTTACGGAATCAATTTTCTGCTGCGGATACGTTAAGGATGGCGCAGAAAGCCTTTGGTGATAAGGCTATGTCAAAAAAAAATGTTTACAAGTGGTATATTGAGTTCCAAGCCGGCCGTGAACGTGTCGAAGACGAAGAGCGTCCAGGGCGATCATCAACCTCAACCGACGAAGCTCATGTTCAACAAATCAAAGATTTGGTGTTGAAAAACCGTCGATTAACAATTAGAGAACTTGCTGATGAAGTTTTCATATCGAAAAGCTCAGCCTATACCATTTTGAAGGATGTTTTGGGCCTCAAGCGCGTCAAATCTCGACTGGTACCGAAAACATTAATTTTTTTGGCAAAAAGGCGTCGCGTTGAAGTGTGTGAAACGATGCTTTCCGTTTAACAGGGTGTCATGAAATGCATTATAACAGGCGATGAGACTTAAATCTACGCTTACGACTCCGAAACAACCGACCAATCGAGCAAATATCGTGCCAAAAGAGAGCCGAGACCAAAAAAATCGCACCAAAGTTTGCTCAAAAATCAAGGTCATGTTGACTGTTTTCTTCGACTATCGTTTTGTTGTGCATTATGAATTCCTTCCAACCGGTCAAACTTCAACAAGGAATATTATTTGAACGTTATGTGTCGTTTGCGTAACGCTTTCCGCCTAAAAAAGCCGGCATTGTGGAAAGACAATTCTTGGTTTTTAATGCACCATCCCATACTGCCCTCGTAATTCGTGATCATTTCGCCAAAAACTCAACCCATATCGTTCCGCAACCACCGTATTCACCTGATCTGGCGCCGTGCGACTTCTGGCTCAAAAGACCGCTCCGGGGATCCCGTTTTTATACGATAGAGGAGATTCAAGCCGTAGTGAAGACGGAAGTGAAGGCCATCCCGGAAAGTGACTACAACCAGTGTTTCGCAGATTGGAAAATCCGTTGGCATAAGTGCATTGCATCGGGAGGGCATTACTTTGAAGGGGATGAAATTGATTTGGAAGAATAAATAAAGAATTTTCAAAATAAATACAAAGTCGCCTTATTTTTTGGGCACAGTAGTACATATATACTAATCAATGCGAAATTGGTTAGGCAATATATATTCCAGAATACCACTCAATTCATATTTGAATTTCAGATAGGAGTCAGATAAGTTGAAATCCGGTTGACTGTCTGTCCTTTAATCGTCTAATTGAGATAATCAAACTTTGTCGCAGAAATTTTTAAAGTTTAAGAAGTGAACTTTCTGAATATGTGATGGTTATTTTGAGAAAGTTCGTATGTTAAATGAATGGGCTCCTAAAAAAAATAGCGACTCCTTAGTGTTAAGCTACAGCGCCTGGCTTGAGGGAGGATTTGCTTGTCAATCACTGATATATGAGGGGGTAAGAATTTAAAAAAAAAATCAAATATTTTTTTGAAGCACCCTTGTCAGCATATATGTATATGTATCTTAATAATTTTATAAGTTATGAAAAATATTCGACTCTGGCAGCCCTTGCGGCGATTTAAGTAGTTTTCATTCTATTGTTTTTGGTTTTAAGCCGCATTCAATTTTTTTTTTTAATTTCATTCAACGTAAATATTAACCAATTAAAATATGTTATTCAAAAAATTTTTTTTGTTTTATTCCAACTGTAAAAACAAATAATGGCAAACCAGTGTTTACCTTAGATGCAACGCATGGTATAAATTTTTTCCAACGGTTTTCGCTATAAATATTAAATTTTGCGCAGCAATTGCGCAACCTTTGGAATTTTATTTAATTTATTATGGTTTTCGCCGAAATAAATTTTAGCAAAGGTACGCAAATAAACTTACAATACAAAATGAAATTGTATAAATACGAGTACATAGATAAATATTTAAATTACACCGGGTTTCGCCTAACATAACATGTTCCATATACGCAACAAAACGGATAAAATATGTGTGAGGTACCGAATTTCTCTGAATATAGAAGATGAAGTCACTTTTGAAAGTATAGTCACATTTTTTTAAAAATTTTCTCAACAAACATATAAATTCTGGATGACCCGAAAGAGATTACTTGGAATTGCTCGTTGTGTGGTAAACTAAAAAGGTGCTTAAGCAACCCCTCGGCCGTTCATTTAGTCGGATATGATCTTTTATGCCTCACTGACCACTGAAATGAATAAATACAAGGGCTTTCCAAAGTAAACAGGACTTAAAAAAACAATAAATGTTTTTTTCGGCAAAATCAATTTATTTTATTCAAATTAGTCTCCTTCTGCTTTAATACAGCATTTTGCACGGTTCAAAAGCATGTCGAATGAGTGTTTTAACTCGTTGACCGGTATGGCCGCCAGTATGCCGGTGCAAGCGTTTTGAATGGCCCCTACGTCTGCATAACGCTTTCCTTTCATGAGTAAATGCATTTTTCCGAAAAGGAAAAAGTCGCACGGTGCCATATCAGGTGAATACGGGGAGTGGGGAATGGTTAAAATGTTATTTTCGGTCAAATAATTATTATACCGATTATAATCGATCACAACCGTCGATCGATGAGATGGCGCTTTATCGTGCAACAAACGCCAACTTTCATCTTTGCGATATTCGGGCCGAACACGTGGAATATGGCGCACCAAACGCTTTAAAACTCCAAGGTAGAATACCGCATTAACGTTTTGGCCGGGTGGAACAAATTCTTTGTCGACAATACCTTTGGAATCATAAAAACAAACGTACAGTTTCGATGGAATATCCGATTATCACCACTTTGAAAACGTTGAAACCACTCGTGCAATCTGCTACGGGTTAGGCAATCATCCCTATAAACTTGTTTTATAAATTGAAACGTTTCGGTAAAAGTTTTATCAATTTTAAAACAAAATTGTAATGTTGGCTCTCGAAAATCTGCGAAACTCATTTTCGCACCGATAACAAAAACATGGTGACACTTAAAACGCAATAACTTCACTTCCAATCATGACATTTTCACTGCACAATCGATAAAGATAGCACATTCTAACGCACCAGTCGACATGTGATTGGCACCACCAGGGGGCGCTAAATTCAAAACGTCCTGTTTACCTTGGAACGTACCTAGTAGAATTTAAGAGGTTAGGTGGGTTTGAAATTTTCAAAAAATCGATATTTTTTTGTTTGCTCTATTAAATTCTACAATACCTTTAGAATATTGTCCTAAATTTTAAAGTTAATCTGAGTAAGAATTTCGGAGATGCAGCCTTGAGAACTTGTGAGCTCGAGGGTAGCTACGCTAAGTGCCCCGTCTTTAAACGTGTTTTTCTCGAAACTGTGCTTTTGAAGTCGGTGGACACGATTTCTCGAAAAGTTATCTACCGGTTTAGTTCGTATTGTGTACACGTTTTTAAAATAACATTATCTAGTTATTGAACGGAGGATTTTTTCTTGTTTCATTACAACTTATTTTTGAGGTTTTTTGTTCTAAGTTTGAGAAAAAAAAGGAAAATTTTAATATTTTTTTATTTCCCTCGTTCAAAAACGAAATTTAGATATTTACTATAGGAATATGCTTAGTTTTTTAATTTTTTATGAGCCAATAATAAGTTATGCTGTCCGCGGCGAGAGCAATTTTTTGTGAGACACCCAGGGAAATGAGGTCTCTATGGTTGAATTTTCAACATTTATGTATCGAAATTTCAGGAGATATGATTCAAATATGTACCTTTGATATAACATATTATATTTTTCAAATAAAAATACTTTTTTTTGGTTCTTCTGAAATCCATCTAAACCTGGTGCTGCGCTAGGCAAAACACGTATTGAAAGTTGTACCGCCATATACACAGGGAAAATAATAAAAAACGCCGACAAAAAAGTTAAAAATATTCTGAAGTTAATACGAGTATGTATTTGGGTTTTAAATAATACAAAAATTATTGAAAAATGCATCTATGTAGTTGATACTCTAGGGATATGAAAAAAACGAGTTCGACACATCTTTCATGATTATTTAGGTATGCCAAAGCCCTGAATCATGTGGGTGACGCCCGAGGTTCGGCTCTAAATAACCTGTCGCAAATCAATCAGCAAATGACAAAAAATTTAATAAACTTTTGAGTTGTTCGAATTAAGTATCCATTAACTATTCCTGTCGTCAGAGCCCAAAATTAGTTGCTGGAAAGAAATGGGCGTGGTTTATTTTAAAATATTCGTACCGGAAACATATTATAAAAAATTTGGAAAATCACTAAGGGGTTCTTTTTAGTTAATAAGTTAATAAGAACTTTTTAAACCGCCTTTTATTTCCAATTCCGCTGTCACTTTCAGCTCGTCATTTATTTCCTCCATTCATGTTTATATGGCCCATAAGACATCTTTTTCTTAGCCGAGTCAACAACGGCGTGCCAGTCGTTTCTTTTCTTCGCTCCGTGGCGCCAATTGGATATTCTAAGCGAAGCCAGGTCCTTCTCCACTTGGTCCTTCCAACAGAGTGGAGGTCTTCCTCTTCTTCTGCTTCCCGCGGCGGGTACTGCGTCGAATACTTTCAGAGCTGGAGTGTTTTCATCCATCCGGACAACATGACCTAGCCAGCGTAGCCGCTGTCTTTTAATTCGCTGAACTATGTCAATGTCGCCGTATATCTCGTACAGCTCATCGTTCCATCGAATGCGATATTCGCCGTGGCCAACGCGCAAAGGACCATAAATCTTTCGCAGAACCTTTCTTTCGAAAACTCGTCGACTCATCCGTTGTTGACATCGTCCAAGTCTCTGCACCATATAGCAGGACGGGAATTAAGATCGACTTAAAGAGTTTGGTTTTTGTTCGTCGAGAGAGGACTTTGCTTTTCAATTGCCTACTCAGTCCGAAGTAGCACCTGTTGGCAAGAGTTATCTTGCGTTGGATTTCCAGGCTGACATTGTTGGTGTTGTTTACACTGGTTCCAAGATAGACGAAATTATCTACAACTTCAAAGTTATGACTGTCAACAGTGACGTGAGCGCCAAGTCGCGAGTGCGACGACTGTTTGTTTGATGACAGGAGATATTTCGTCTTGCCCTCGTTCACTGCCAGACCCATTTGAGTTGCTTCCTTGTTCAGTCTGGAGAAAGCAGAACTAACGGCGCGGGTGTTGAGGCCGATGATATCAATATCATCGGCATACGCCAGCAGCTGTACACTCTTGTAAAAGATTGTACCTGCTCGATTAAGTTCTGCAGCTCGAATAATTTTCTCCAGCAGCAGATTGAAGAAGTCGCACGATAGGGAGTCGCCTTGTCTGAAACCCCGTTTGGTATCGAACGGCTCGGAGAGGTCCTTCCCGATCCTGATGGAGCTTTTGGTGCTGCTCAACGGCAGTTAACACAGCCGTATAAGTTTTGCGGGAATACCAAATTCAGACATCGCGGCATAAAGGCAGCTCCTTTTCGTGCTGTCAAAAGCAGCTTTGAAATCGACGAAGAGGTGGTATGTGTCGATTCTCCTTTCACGGGTCTTTTCCAAAATTTGGCGCATGGTGAATATCTGGTCGGTTGTTGATTTTCCAGATTTAAAGCTAACATTGGGCTCTAATCTTTCACACATTACGCTCGATAGAACCTTATATGCGGTGTTGAGGAGGCTAATCCCACGGTAGTTGGCGCAGATTGTGGGGTCTCCTTTTTTATGGATTGGGCATACCACACTTAAATTTCAATCGTTGGGCATGCTTTCGTCCGACCATGTTTTGCAAAATAGCTGATTCATGCTCCTTATCAGTTCTTCGCCGCCGTGTTTGAATAGCTCGGCTGGCAATCCATCGGCCCTCGCTGCTTTGTTGTTCTTCAGGCGGGTAATTGCTATTTGAACTTCTTCATGGTCGGGCAATGGAACGTCTGCTCTATCGTCATCGATTGGGGAATCGGGTTCGCCTTCTCCTGGCGTTGTACGTTCACTGCCATTCAGCAGGCTGAAGAAGTGTTCCCTCCATAATTTAAGTATGCTTTGGGCATCGGTGACTAGATCACCTTTGGGGGTTCTACAAGAGTATGCACCGGTCTTGAAACCTTCTGTAAGTCGCCGCATCTTTTCGCAGAATTTTGCATTACTCCTGTCGGCCAGCTTATCAAGCTCTTCGTACTCAAGCATTTCGGCCTCTTTCCTTTTCTGTCTACAAATGCGTCTCGCTTCCCTCTTCAACTCTCGGTATCTATCCCATCCCGCACGTGTTGTGGTCTATCGTAACGTTGCGAGGTAGGCAGCCTGTTTTCTCTCCGCTGCGACACGGCACTCCTTGTCGTACCAGCTGTTCTGTTGCACTTTCCGAAAACCAATGGTTTCGGTTGCAGCTGTACGTAAGGAGTTTTGAATGACGTCCCTTATACCGAGTTGTTGACGAGTGCTCTCAGAGAACAGGAGTGCAAGCCGGGTAGAAAATCGTTCGGCTGTCTGTTGTGATTGCAGCTTATCGACGTCGAACCTTCCTTGTGTTTGTTGACGTGCGTTTTTTGATGGAGACGTGTCTTCCGTCTATCACAACATGATCGATCTGGTTGGTGGTTTTTCGATCCGGCAAAAGGCATCTTTGGTCACATCGTCCTTCTCTTCCGTCGGTGCGTGGGTGCAAATCAGCGATATGTTGATGAACCTCGCTTGGAGCGGATTGTGGCTAGACGTTCATTCATAGGAGTGAATGATAGTACCACGAATCCAATACCAAATTTGCGCTCCTTTTTATGGCCACTGTAGTAAATGCCACAAGGATTTACTTTTCTCTGTCCTTGTCCCGTCCATCGCATTTCTTGGACGGCGGTGATGTCAACCTTTATTTTCACGAGGACATCAACCAGCTGGGTAGCGGCACCTTCTTCACAAAACAATTGCCTCAATCCTTAAATCTTTCGTTAGAGATCATTTTTACTTTCACTGTTCTAAGCTAGAGAAAGCTGAGTTGACTATCCAAGAATATCACCTGACACATATACACCTGATAGAACTGCTCACTTAAACTCAGTTGTTGTTTTTTTTTTTCAGTAAAACAAGGGATTTAATCCTTTTTAATTTTAAATTTTTTCATATTTTATTTTAATAATTTTTTTAATTTTTACATATCTCAAATGTGAATATTCCATTCTGCTTAAATTTTGCAGCTTCGAAGTTACCTTGCAAAACCACAGGTGAGACAGCTGAAAGCTGAGTGGATATGCGAGAACAAATAAGCTGCGTATTCGGTAAATGGCTTCGTAACGTAGGTGAAAACTTCAATTAAGGAAATTCCAGAAATCTTAATCATAATTATACTCAATTTACCAGACGCAATTATATAGAAATTTACAACAAATGTATTAAGAAATAATCATTAAAGAAATATTGCCGAGAGTATAACATTTCAGCAAGCTTTAAACTTGCTATCCTTCAATCTGATAAAATTATGAATAATATGCCAACACTTTGGTTAAGTAAACAGGTTTGGAATAAATATGATTTTATGATTAGATATTAACACTTCAACACTTTCTTCGCCATCCCTGATGCACTACGTTGCCGTGCTGCATACCTTGTAACGCAAAACTTCTTCAAATGTAACAAGTACGAGTAAATGTTTACTTAGATATACATACATACATTATGTGTGTTTACAAATTTTCTAAGAATTTTACAGGAAAACTAAACTTTTGTAAAGTTTTTGAACTTGTTAATAAATATTTATGAATGTGTGTTGTTTGTTAAGTAATTGCCATGTATCTATTGCATGTATGTATGTATGAACATGTATGTGAAAGAGAGCGCGCGTGTTTGCATGTGTATACGCTTGTATGTAGTTGTGCAGGAGCATGCGTTAAGCTTTGCATATTACATACATGTTTAAATGTACGAGCTTAATATTAATAGCGTAATTATAAAGTTGTAACTTTTTTGGGGTCACTAGAGGAGAGAGTAATGTAAGTATACCCACAACAAACTTACACATGCACGTACACAGAAAACAGTCAATCTACTGAGATTTTGCAAAGACGTGTCTAGTTTTTAGTGCGGAAAATGTTGGCATTAATTTTCACAAGGTCTCATGAAATTGCAAATATTTCTGCAGGTAATTAAAAGTGAGTGTTTTTAAAGATGTTATTAATAATATTGTATAATATGATGTATTTATGAGTCAAACGATGATATTAGCTTAAATGATATTAAGTTTTATAGCTGAGAAAACCAATTTCAATAGTAACTTTCAGGTTCGATTAGAAAGTCAAACTATAAGATGACTTTGTGATCTGTGGTATGAATAAAAAAACGTATTTTCCCCCAAAAAGCCTTACATGCATGCGATATGTTAAGTAAAAATTGTCAAATCTTGTGGAAACTTGGTATTTGTTCCTTGGCGTCCTAGAAAAGTTGTTATTGCAGATCGGAAGACTACCATGCCCACAAAACGCTATTAATCGAAAAACTATAAAGTTCCATAACTAAGTTCGGCAATAAAATACAAAACTGTTGTTTGGTGGAACGAATTGCATTAGGGAGGGAAATCTTTCGTTTTATAAATTAAAAAAAAAAGTAGCCGAGGGCTCTAACAATTTTATTATACATACATATCTCCCAAACCACTAACGTTACATCAACCAAATTTTCTCAGAACTAATAGCGGGTGGGCCATCTAACGTTTTAAATTTGAATTATCTATATTTCGACATTGGAAACGTCAAATACTATTCGGAATGTGACAGATATTCAGTAAAAACTCCAAAATTTACGGAATGGGTCGCTATTTACTAGAAGAAAACTGGGAAATATTGAAAACTTTTTTCCAAAGTTCGTTGGACCGAGGATGGTCAATTTTACCGAAATATCATTTTTTCGGACGACCACCTCGATGGATATGTTAACAAGCAGAATTGTCGCATTTGGGGCACAGAAAACCCGCACGTAATCGTCGAGAAGCCAATGCACCCAGCACGAATCACTGTATAGTGCGGATTTTGGTTTAGTGGAATCATCGACCCATTTTTCTTCAAAAATGAAGAAGGAACCGCCGTAACCATCAATGGTGAGCGATATCGCGCAATGTTAAACGAATTTTTGTTCAAGCAAATTGAAGAGGAAGACTTGGACAACATTTGGTTCCAGCAGAACGGCGCTACGTGCCAAACAGCAAACGCTACACTCAATCTTTTACGCCCTATCTTCGAAAATCGCATAATCAGCAAAAAAGGTGATGTGAATTGGCCTCCCAGAAGCTGCGATTTAACTCCGTTGGACTATTTTCTGTTCGGAGCTGTTAAAGACAAATGTTACGCCAACCATCCAGAAACAGTTCAAGATCTAAAGTACGAGATTCAAGCTGCTGTAGCTGCCATAAGGCCTGAAACCATCGAAAAAGTACTGCACAATTGGGTGGATCGGATAAGCTATTGTAAGCTCAGCCGTGGTGATCATTTGTCCGAAATTGTTTTCGACAAATAAATTTCATAAAACAACGTTTTAAGTAAATGTTAGACCTTTGAAAAAAATTAAGCCGTTTTTTTATTGACTTTTTAAATTTAAAATTTTATATGGCCCACCCTTTATTTTCTTCACTTCTTCCGACGGTGTGAAAATGTGTGAAATCGGATTATAATTTCACTCCCACTATATACTGAATTCCCAACATTTCCTCTACTCGATTTATGGTAATATACATTTTTTTCACTTTCCTCGTCGTCAAATTTTTTGGTTTTTGATATTTTTAGCTGTTAACCGATTGGGATAAATAAACTCATTCAAACTACAATTATGAACAAATCTACTCTTTTTTGTGGACTGTGGAAAACTGTGCACTTATAACAAAATATTTATTTTTGAGAGTGTTAACCAGAGAGCGCGACATTTCATTCCATGCAGACTATTTTAGCGAATTATTGGGAACAAATTTTGATTTTGAGTGCTTTACAGGAAAAAATACTATAACATACGAGTCCATTACGGGTCCCTAATATCACGCCACAGAAATACACCTCTGAGCTTATTTTGCGATAGAACTTTCGACTCGGTGTGCAGCGGAAGATAAGACTGGTGAAGACAAGAAAGAAAAAAATCATCGAAGACGGGCTGACTTTTGTGAAAACTACATTCATTTATTTTTGTATTTTGTTTACTTGCTTTGAAATTAATTTTATTTGGTTCTAATAAAAGTCGTTGTGCAAGCATGTGTATCGTGTCGCTAGAGTCATTCAAAGCTTTACCCGTTAAAATATCAAGCAGAAAAAAGTATAGAAACTCAGTTTTAACTCTTCATGGATTCATTGTCGCTTTCATAAAACTTCTGCTCTATTTTCTCAACTCGTTTAAGTTGCAACAAAAGTACTGGTAGGTGTTTTGCTTTAATCGCAAGCTGCGAATTCAACGAATTCTTCAACTGTTTGTAGGCAAGATAAAAATCCAAGAAAGCGTTGGCAAAATGCAGTGAAAAGTTGAAAGTGTCGGGTTGAAAGTAGTATATATTTCAGTTGTTGCATTCCCCCGGCTAAAATATATGAAGGTACACACTTATGTAGCTCCATATAGATATGCTATATATTAGATAGTGCATATGTACTGATATCACAGCTGCAGCCGGAAAATGTTTCATTTGCGGAGAAGCAGTAGGAAATGTGCGGAAGCTGATGGTTAGATGGTTGACGCATTCCATTTTGCTCTATGCTTTCGCCTCTACCGTTACTCTTTCTATTACAATGCTGGTTGACTGTTGGTAGTTGTTAAATATCGGTTAGCGCGGTTACAGACACACTTGTTGCAACAAGACGCGTTGTCGTAAGGATGCATGAAATATGATGTAAAGCGATGTGATTACAATGATGTATCATCTAATGGGACGGTGCAGCAATTGAGCGGGTATATGAAACGTATACTTAGAATTGACAATTTGCCAAATGATTTAAATGATTTATGGACAATTACAGCTAAATGAAGATAAATTGCAGGAAAAATGCAACTGAATTGCAATGAAAGGGTGGTGTGATAGAAAAATTAAGTTGAATTGTACTCTGCTAAATACGTGGCAAATCGAACATACCATATTGTAAAGGTACCAATTTCGATTTGTGAGGTTTTTCATCAGATATTTTATAATCAAAGAAGTTGGAATAAGGACGTATATAAATCTCCGTTCTTTGGAAATCCAGATTCGTATGTGGAACATCACAATCTGAACGCACATTAGTGGCAAAAATCAGGCCAAGAATAATCAGAAGTTTTTGTTCTCGAATTGAAGAGGTTAGTGACACACAAAATATCGGATTATTTAGGTTAGGTCGTAGGGATAATCCTCGCACTAGGGCCACGCAGGTCCCGTAAGAAGTCAAAAACCTTTTGACAAGTCTGGTTGTTATTTTCAAGCGACGCAAGGCTATATTATTGCGGCTCTACTGTAAGAGTGAATGCGCAAAAAAAGAATATTCCATAAACAAATTAATTTTGGACCGAGTGTAAGTTAGAAAGATAAAAATACTTATACACTCAGTGCAAAAATAAATATTGTATTATAATCGTGATCTTTGCAACGCATTTACTACCAAGATCATAACTCCAGTAAGGAAGAAGGGTAGAATCGGCGGATTGTGGCATACACCGAAAATGTAAAAGCGTTGTCTTGAAGAGTTCACCCGATTGTGATGAAATAATTTTTAAATAATCAATATTTTTAAATATTTAATATTTCAAGTTTAGAAAAAGAGTGGAAGATACTCAAAAATATATTAAATTAGAGTTAATGCAGAACACCAAACTCAATTATTGATTCTTCATTAACTCTAATTTAATATATTTCTGAGTAATTCCCACTCCACTCTTTTTCTAGCTTCAAATATTTAATATTTAAAAATATTTATTATTTAAAAATTATTTCATCACCTTAATAAGGGCATCAGCATGTCATGTTATGTCAATACTAGTATGCTACATTAAGGGGGGGTAAGGTCAAACAGCACGAAAAAAGGCATGTTTTGTGATTTTTTTTCTAACGACACAGTTAAAATATATTTATTTAACGAAAAGTACATTAAAGTATGACATTTGAGGAATGTCTCATCAAATTTGTATAAAGAAATATTGAAAACTATGGCAATGGTAGCAATTGTTCGGACGTGTCTCGCAAAAAAGTTGAATTGCGGTGCCCCTCATAACTCGGTGCTGGATCATCTGAAACCAAAAAACCTAAGTTCATTCGTTAGATAATAGTTTGCCCCAGGTTTTTTTAATTTCAATTTTTCAATTTTTTCGAAGACTTTGAAGTGAAAAACACAATTTTTTGAGAAAAAATCGGCTAATTTGTCATTGTAAAATCAAAATTATGAACAAAAACAAAAAACTCGACAGCGTTACCTCGTCAACCATGCACAGAAATAGTGTTTAAAATTTCAAAAGAATTGGTGCAGTAGTTTTGAAGTTATGAGGGGCACCGACTTTAAAAACGTGAGTTGTGGGAAAAACGCTTTGCATGCCGAGTAACAATAGCGTGCTCGGGTCGGGTCAGGTATATGTACGAAAATCGGGCAGGTATACAAATGCTCATAACTTCGTCAATTTTACTTCAATTGACTTGAAATTTTAACACAATAATCTTCAGATATCATACATTCAATTTAAAAAAAATGAAAAAAAAATTAAATACCCGGCAACAATGACGCCAGGTTAATGGAATAGCTGTTTATTTGAAATTGAAAGAGATAAGGTGTCTGTCCGCCCGCGCACTTTTCGCAACGGTCCGAAAGGGAATATTGCATTGTCCTATGCAAAGTTATCCTATGAGCCACTTCTGAAAGAGATACCACTTTTCAACTCTAGTACAGAAAGAGAAAATATAGAATTATAAAATTTTTTTTTGATATCATCAGTTTTCTATCATCCGCGAGTACGGCCCAGTTGAAAATATTAACTTGAGTAAAAATTAAGGTGTCTTAATAACACGTATTCGTTAGCAAAAAAAAATAAGACCATCTGTGTAATCGGACAACTACCACGCCCAAAAACTGCCATGAATCGAAAAGCCATAATTGATCACAAAACTAAAATATATGACTGTAATTTGACACAGGGGATCACAGTAGCAAGGGGCATGCGTGGCTAAAACTTTCGAAAAAATGGGCGTGGCTCCGCTCTAAAAGAGGTTTAATATACAGATCTCCTATCACAAACAATATCCAAGCTTGCTCAGGAAAAGTCCCCTAACGGCACTATAAAAATTGAAAAATTGGGTGACGTCACTCATATAACGTTTCCGTGAAAAACTACTACTCGTAAAAGAGCGATAAATTAATAAATAAACACGCCAAAGAAACAAAATTTTACAGCTGGAAGAAAAAAAAGGATTTTATAGGAGCCGTGGTAATAATTGAACGATGCGCATATTGCAGCAAAAATCGGGTGAAAACTTTTCTTACACCTCAAAACTTTACACCTGAAGCAATTCGCGGCTATCCTAGCATGTTGCAAGATTATGATATGTTCGGTTACACCAAAACTTAGCCATTTTTTACTTACTCGAATATAATTTTTTACCAATAGTGATTTATAATGCTGTTAGGTTCTTGATATAAAGTATACTAAAGTCGTTCATCATTTCTTGCAGAGGAAGAGTAAATCTAATCAACAATCAATCAGTAACTATAATCAATCCCTTCTTGTCATGGGCTTCGAAGGTTTTTGCCAAATTTCGACTTCAAAAGAGAGTTATATTATACATATAACCAAAAGTCAATTTATTTGCAGAATATAATTGATGCGAAAGTGCTTTTTTCTTTATCCACTAGACTAAAATAACTTAAATTTATCAGGTCCAAGGAATTTATTATAAATACTAGCTAACCGCAGTAGTTGTCCTGCTTGAAATTAGTGTTTTGAAATGAGAAGAAAGTTGAATTTATATTGTGTCAAAAATCATTTATTTTCGATTTTTCTACATTTTTTCAATGTAACACAGCTTGATAAACAACATTTTTTGGTTTCTGTTTCGGTGCGAAAACGTATAGAGAAACACAATATATCTGGCCGTGTGAAAAACATAGCATTTCCAAATTTATGCCACACACTTCTGGCGACTATCCTTGTGTCCTGTTGACTGTCATCTCAAATGCAATTTTCAAGGAACGGAATGCGTTTGAACTGAAATGGCAAATCGTTAGAACTCAAAGGAATTCGTAGAATCGAGCATTCTGCTCCCTTGTATTCGATAGCTGCGTCACAATCAGTCGGGTTTTATTACAAAGTTTCGGAAAGAATTAAAAAAATTCCACTGGATAATTCGTCGTCTTCATTGTCAAGACGATCGGTCGATTTGTATGAGCGCAAGTCTCCCGCAATTTGACTTTGAATCTTCCAGTTTATGTCAATAACATCGGTATTTTTGGCGTGCACTCAAGGAATCGTAGTTACGATAATTTGGCCATTGTTCGGATAAACATTCGTGATGAGTTCATCTTTCGTGAATTGATAAACGGCAGATGGAAATGATATCAAACTACGGAAATATAATATCAACCGGAATTGATGCATTTCCCATGAAGGTTGATATGTCGAAATGATCATCGCCAAAAGTGTGCGACCTTCAGTGGCACCCGATTTAGCTATCGAATCGTCCATTGTTTGATTCCATTTATTATCATGTTTCAGCAATTGTAATTGCTGGCATGCTTCTCAAAAAATTGCACACACCATACCATTCACAGTACGCAATGACTCAAATGAAATTGAACCACGCACATTTATCAATAGCAACCGAAGGTAGAAGCAATCGTCATTTTTCGGGTGGATTGTGTAAGTTTGTCTTAAGGCATTAGTTGAGAACACACCTGAATGTCAATCTACTGGTTAGCCTCGCTTTCTGCGTAACTATTTATTCGACGATCGCTGACTCAAGTTGAGAAACTCCCCAAGGTCATTTTAGTTGCTGGCGGTGTTTCCACTGGGTGTAATACACTCTTTTGACATTCTCCAAATGAACTGCGATTCGCACAACAGTCGGAAAACGTTCATGAATTGCAAAAGTTAATATCCTACAAAACGCTTTATTGCAGATCACGTATCGACCGTATCGTTCAAGAAAAATAACAGCCATGTTGCTTCCTTTGATGATGTACTTACAAACGTATTTGATTTCACCAAACTGCAATACTCAATATTGGTATGAGGTTTTAATGTGAATTAGACAGTAATGGTGAATATAGTACGATCCATGTGTTGTCAACTTCGATATTCATTCTTCTAAATTGAATGCTGAAAGTTCTGCCATTGTCGTCTGGTGAGCTACGCCGATAGAGTGGATATCCATCATTTCCAGTTTGCGTTTCCGAAAGAAAAGCAATGGGACAATGTTTCGTGCATTTATTGTCAGATATACATACCGAAGTGGGATTGTGGTATCCGCAAGGTCCATGGACCATATTGGTTTTCGTCATCTCGGATAATACTGGATCTTTCTATGCATCAGGAATTTCTGCAGAAATGATTTCATCAATTTGATCTGGTGTAACCACTATCCACCATCCAAAGAAGAATGTGTGCGTGCGCGAACATCTTTTTTGCAACTCAACCGAGGACATCCAGTATCTAACAGCGTTGCTTCAAGATAAAGTCCATCAAACATCGTAGCTGTTGTTTGAAAAGTCGTGCTGTGACATGGCGACGATCGCTTGTTGATTTATCGCAATCCATAATTCCACACGTATGTCATCGCATCCTGGGAGTACTCAGTCATGTGCCTTGGGCTGCTAATGTATGTTGATGCCAAAAAGAACGCCGATCGATATTTGGGAGACCTCTTCGTGGCATCATACACAAATTTTAATCTGTAATTGATCACTTTGTTTGGAACACATATAACGTTTTCACTGAATAATTTTCAATAATTTTTCTTTTGAATAACCGAAATAAAAAAGATAGCGACCGAAACTGAACGATTCAAATAATTTACAAATCAAAGTATTGAAAAACAAAATAATAAAAAATTAAACAAAAAATTTTGTATAGAAAAAAGTTACTTTCTGGAATCATCCAATTTTCAGACTTTTCTTCACGAAAATCATAGGTTTTTTTTATTTCTAAATCTCCCCGATCCACAGCGAACAACATCTGAAAATTTCATCAAGATTGGTTCAGACGTTCTCGAGCCTTAGCGTTACTAAGAAACGAACATTCATTCGTTTGTATGGGGAAAAAATAAAAGAGCTATTTTGAGGGCTTTTCCGGAAATTATTCGAATTTTTCTCGCAGTAGAAACCATCATTGAACTTCAACGAACATTAAAAAAAAGAATTGGCCAAATTGGTCCAGACATTGTTGAGTTATGCGCTTAGCAACATATTTTGCGATTCATTTTTATATTATAGATATTGAGAATGGCTTATTCCATAATTAAGGCAACAGGTTATGTAAATAATCTTCACATGGATATTTTGTATTTATACATTACTAGCAGTCCGTCCCGGCATCGCACGGGGTAGACAATTGTTTATTTTTGAAAATTTGCATATAAAACACGTTTTTCACAAATATTTTTATTTGTATTAAAAAAATCCTACAGTTATACTTGTATGTAAGTCTATTTATGTTCAATTTCTTTGATGGTTTAAGTGGCGGCCACTTTTGAAAAGTTAAAAAACAAAAATAATAATTATCAAAAAACTAAAATAACAGTAATAAATAATGAATTCAGTTGTTTTACATATATTTTTGCCACTGCACGTGCTGAATTCTGCTAAATAGCAGCGACAACGTCGAATTCCTTACTTTGATTCTATCGGCTCTGTTAGCCGCCAAATCGAACATCATACAGAATTCAATTTGCACCTTCTCTATACTATACATTCTCTGGCCCGGTGCGCTTTTCAGATGCATCGGCGCTATGGCGGTTTTGTTTACTTTTTTAATTTTTTAATTCGTAATATCTTTTGATGGAAAGTCCAATTTAAAAACTATTTTATAGGTAATTAAATGGTCTTGACCATAAAATGATTTATTTGGATAAGGATTAATATAAACACATAAATAGCATGGTTTGAATTTGGTTAGCATTTTCATTAATGTTTAAAATGAAAAAAGTTGTTGTAGTGACATAACTACAATAGTTGGGCATATGCTACCGCGGAGTTTTTTGTAGACATTATGATGTTCATCAATATTGTTGTACATTATTTCGTTCTATCTCTAATAGTTTCGGCAGTGCATTCGACGAAAGACATTTTAAGACTCAGTTTTCTACTCCTTCGGTTACATTGTTCGAATTTTACCAAGGATCCCTAATCTTTTTCAAAATGAAACGTAGCCTATGTTAAATTGGAAGAATGTAGCATTCTACTGGTGAAAGAATTTTTTAAATCGGCCTAGTACTTTTTGAGCCTATTCATTACAAACATACAAAAATAGGTACAAATCTTTCCTCTTTATAATATTAGTATAGATACAGACATAACTACAATAGTTGGACATATGCTACCACGGAGTTTTTTGTAAATATTATGATGTTCTTCAATATTGTTGTACATTATTTTGTTCTATCGCTAATAGTTTCGGCAGCGCATTCGGCGAAAGACATTTTAAGACTCATTTTTCTACTCCTTCGGTTACATTGTTCGAATTTTACCAAGGATCCCTAATCTTTTTCAAAATAAAATATAGCCTATGTCAAATTGGAAGAATGTAGCATTTTATTGGTGAAAGAATTTTTAAATCGGCCCAGTACTTTTTGAGCCTATTCATTACAAACATACAAACATACAAAAATAGGTACAAATCTTTCCTCTTTATAATATTAGTATAGATTTATATTTATATATATACGTAATCGTTCCTTTGATAGTTGTGCCAATTTCATATCCGGCCAAGGATTGTTAACTCGTCGGCGTTCTCCAAACTTTATTTGAGGAATGTTTTATTCCGCTACAACAGAAGCAACAGCAGCAAAAGTCGTCCCTCATTCAATTATCAAATTCACACAATTTAAGAAACAAACAATCACTCATCACTTAGTGATTTCAAAGACAATTTCTGCAAAAAAAATGTGCACACACTGTCATCTGGGCGGTCAGTCAACATTGGCTATTTGCACAAAATGCCTTTGAAGTGTGCATGTTTCATTGATTAAAACGAAATACAACCCTGATTCGGTCATCACCACCCAATTGAATTTAATTTGGTTGAATTGAAAACTTTCGCTGTTCTTAGTACTCAGACTTGTATTTCATTGAGTAGAAACGAGTGTATCCGTATTTCCTGCTAATGTTCTAGTACTTGTATATTTATATGTGTGACCTACTCGACGTTTGGTCATGAATAATGTAGCTGATGAATTTTAAGTAGTGTCAGTAAATTAAAGCAATGCAACGTCATTTAAGAACATTCTCCCAAACACACAATTGTGGCAGTGACTCAGGGACTCAGTGACTTGCTTGAAGCAGCAAAGACAAAACCAACACAAAGACTACAGCAAACAGAAGAAGCAAGAACACACGGTAGGAACACTTAGAACGTAAAATGGAAATGGAATAAAAACCGCAGGAAAATGCCTTGAAGAATACGGAAAGCATGCCAAGATGACTGAGACTGCGACTGAGACTGAGACTGGTAAATTGAAAAGCAAATGAAAGTGGAAAATCGAAAGGGAAGCCACGGGCTTGCCATATTGATCGAAATGCTAAAATGTAGGGAGAGCGATGCTGTGCTAACGAAGGCCAAACCGCAATAGTAATATATAATAGTAAATGTAAAACTGAAAGTGAAAGTAACTACAAAAGCAACAAACATCGGCGTTTCTAGGCCATTAACTTCGAGCGCAATTGCTGTACGCCCCTCACGGGCAGCTTTTATACAGAGACAAACATACATATGTATGCATGTACTATGCATTCAGGCGACTCCTAACGGAAATGGTTGCAAGTCTACTTGCGTTATATGTATATTCATTCATACATTTGTAATTGTGTATCTAGGTACTTGTGTATGTATGTATGTGGATGAGAGTGGCTGTTTGAAAGCAGCAAAACAAACATTCAGCTGCATAACAAACAAGCGGCAACATTCAGGGCTGCGATGTAGGAAACTACCGCTAGTGAGACGCACGCTGGGGCGGTATATCAGATTTTTTAGATAAAAAAGATAACCGTTTTACGGATGCCATGTGGATTTTATAGACTTGTATAGCAAGAAAAAACGCTGACTTTGGCAGCACTGAAGCTAAAATACCCTTATAAATAAAATAATAATAATAAAAAGTTTCATACCTAAGACAATAGTCCATTCAAAATTTTTATATTTTTTGAAGTCATTTCTTCAATTGAAAAAGTTTTTTTATACGAGCACACGGCAGGCAAATAAGCAGCTTCTCAAGAAGTAAAGAACATGTATAAAATTTCGAATCGGTATCTAAAAAACGGAGAACTATTCGCGTATATACCGACGATTAGACATCGCTAAATCAACTCAATAGCGTTAGCAATATTTTTTGGATTTTAGGTTCCTCAATAGGCCTATTTTCACACATATAAAATATACAAAACTCTTTGTAAGAATTTAAACAAAAATAGATAGATTCTTCAAATATTTTAAATAAAATAGAAAATATTTACCAATATTTTGATACAATAAATAAAATTTTAATCAAAACTAGGTAAATTTAATCTTTATGAATTTTAATAATCGAAATATATTTGAAAATTTAACAAAAACGTACTCAAGATAATAAATTGGATAGCATAACACGGCAACACAGTAGTGTCTTTTCTAAGGCCTTTTGCCGTTTTAGTAGTAGAATATTTAGGAAACCCTAACGAACTGCCTAGGCTTTTGCCCTGAGTCTTCCCTCATTCTATTGCATTCTTAATGTAATTTCCGTCATTCTACGAGCTTTCGCCTGTGTATGTATGGGTGAAAACGATAGGATTTGTTACTTGTAGGTTTATACAATGGAAAAGCTGGTATAGTTCGTTCGATTCACTACTGTCTAACGCTTAACGTACCGATGTCAGCTAATCAGAGGGTTTTTAGACTATTATAGTAGTTGTCAAAATCAGAGTTAAACCGATAAAAAGTGTAATAGGTGTCATTACTTCAGATATTATTGGTTCGATGCTCGAAACTGAAATTATATTATACGAATTAAGAAGATACAGTTAATTCAATTTTTTTTTTATATTCGAAAAGACGAAAGTCCAATCAGATTCTATGACACTATTGAAAATCGAAATTATTTCCCAATTCAGGCGACTAAACAAATCTGCTTTGGATTGCGCAACACTTTTTATAAGGAATTTTTAAATTATTGAAATATTGAGGCCGGCTTACAATTTCTTTCGTATGTCTATTTAAGTGATTAATAAATTTAATTTTCATATTCTCTACTTTGATTATAAATGTTAAAGCTACGTACAAATCAATTACAGTTCTAACACAGTTAAATTGATTTTACATAATTAATAATTTCTATTTTATTTAGTTTTATAAAATATTAAAGTATTATTTCTTTTTCAAATAATGTGTTATAGTATTTAAAATGTAAAAGTTCAAAAGTTTAGAATTGTGTTCTTCATTTTGATTTATCCTCAAACCATTTTCATTTTTGCTACCACAATCCCACTGTGCAGCGTAACGTTATAAAATGCCGTACAGCGTACTCAGCGCATGGTTGGTTTCAAAGTCGAAAGTGTGAAAAGCGAAAGATTGTTTTTAATTTAATTGAAAGCTTTTAATCATTTTATCATCTTTTTATGTGTTTTTCAACAAAAATTTATTTAAGAAAATATTCAAAACGCTGGTCAAAATAAATTTGCCAAAATTACATCAGTGAGTGTTTCATATTTGGAGCTTACATGCGGTAAAATCAAAATTTTCATATTACATTAAGTGAAGTAAAAGGAAATATGAAAGACTACACACGAAAGTCATTGGAATGCTTTTAAAGAATTACAAAAATCGCTAATGAAATTATGACGGTTATTGTTTCGCTGGCAAAAGCTTAGAAGCTCTAACAAAGCATGCTATTAAAAATGAAGAATAAAAATTTTATAAAGATAATAACAATATAACAATCATGGAGAATTTCAAGACTTAATGCTAAAACAATGTGGTATATTCTTTCTAGTCATAGCAAAATTTTTGAGGCTATAAAACCATATCATAACTAACAAATATTACAAGAGTTAAACATATGGGGTCAGACCGAAGAGATTAACCTACTTATCCTTAGCGGATATTCTAAAATATGCTACATATTATCTAAAAATAGATACTATCATTTTATAATAATTATGTTAACCGTGAATGGCTTTATTGACGGAGTTGCAAAAATGTCTTACTACCACTTCGTAGACCATGAACACAATTTTAACAAGTAGGAAAGGACTAAGTTCGGGTGCAATCGAACTTTTATACGTAGGCTGCTATATGTATATATTTCTGGCCTAGGCAACACTAAGTGTTGCGAGGTGCAATCTGACATTTCAATTGGAAAGTTTGACATTTTTTAGCATAACATCACTCAGAACATTTTGTCATTTAATCGTGAATTGTTTTATTTACAAGGGATTAAAAAATTCATCTCGGCCAAAAAATGGAATTAACTCGTGAACATTTTCGTGTGATCATTTTTCACAACTTTCGACGTGGATTATCACGACAAGAGTGCATCGATGAACTAAAATCTTTATATGGCTATGAAGCACCATCCTATAGCACTGTGAAAAACTGGTACAACGAGTTCAATCGTGGCCGACGCTCGCTCAAAGACGAATTCCGTGAAGGTCGTCCAAAAACAGCCGTTGTGCCAGAAAACATCTATGCCGTACATGAACTGATAATGCAAGACCGTCATGTAACATACCTTCAGATAGAGGCATGCCTGTGCATTTCTCCCACCAGCATATATTCGATATTGCATGAACACCTGGCCGTAAAAAAGGTTTGTTCTCGTTGCATTCCGCACAATTTGACAATCGCTCAAAAAAAGGCTCGTGTGGATTGGTATAAAGAAATGCTGAAAAAATACGATCGCGGTGCTTCAAAAGACGTTTATAAGATCGTCACAGGTGACGAATCATGAATCTATGCGTATGAGCTCGAAACAAAACAGCAATCGACCGTGTGGGTCTTCCAAGACGAGCCAAATCCAACGAAAGTTGTTCGTGGAAGAAGCACTTCGAAGCAAATGGTCGCCTGTTTCTTCAGCAAAACTGGTCATGTGGCGACTGTTCCGCTTGAGCAACGTAGGATGGTCAATTCTGAGTGGTACACCACCATTTGTTTGCCTGAAGTTTTCGGAGAAATTCGAAAAACGAACAAGAGAAGACGAATCATTGTGCACCATGACAATGCGAGCTCTCACACATTGGCTCAAACCAGCGTCTTTTTGACCGGCCAAAACGTCGAATTGATGGGTCATCCGCCGTACAGCCCTGATTTGGCACCCAATGACTTCTTTTTATTCCCACATATCAAGAAAATAATGCGTGGTGAAAGATTTTCGTCGCCAGAAGATGCTGTTGAAGCATTCAAAAACCATGTTTTTTAGGTGTCTCAATCGGAGTGGAAAAAGTGCTTCGAAAATTGGTTTGAGCGCATGCAAAAGTGTATAAATCTTGATGGAGAATATTCTGAAAAACAATAAAACCATTTTCGTCAATAAATATTCCTATTTTCATTATTAGGCCAAAAATATATATAGCAGCCCTCGTACAGCAACTTGCAAGAATCAAAGCCAGGGAAATACTTTAAGGAGTAAAACCATATAAAGTAAAGTCTACCGGATATTCGAAAATATTTATATTAGTTATAAAGGGGCTAGGCCAAGTTTTCGCTCAAATTTATCTATTTTGGGCACAAAGGTATACTGTTAGGAATAAAACAATAAAACACGCTCCCTTATTTATATTGGAAAAACTTACATATTAGAGATATATGCGGTACAAAGTCACACCCAAGTTCAAAATTTTTTAAGGGAAATATTGGGCCGATTGAACCCATTTTTGTCGTACAGAAATACTTTAATTTCAGTTTTATATATCAAGCATTGATCAAAAGTCAACCATAGGTACCATAGTCTAAACATTCGGTATCTCGGGGCTTCAACAGTTATTGAATTTAAACAATTTTTGGTCATAAGGTGGCACACAATAAATACATTATTCGTGTCAAGTTTTATACTGTTATATTAAATGCTTCTTGATTAGTGCACTGGAAACTGAACGAATAAAGTGGAATTTAAAACTGTGCTATATGAAAAGTAGGCGTAATGTCTCTGGATAAGAACCGGCTTTATTAACTTCTCATGCTTTTAAAAATTTTAATTTTTCGCTGTCATTATCAACTACTCTCCAACTTTTTTACCCTAAACAGGGTGACGAGCTGAGCCGATTTGGCCAACAGTATGTTTGCCTTTTCAATATATCAGACGATTTATTTCAATAGATATCTAAATATAGGGTGGACCATATAAAAGATTAAATTTAAAAAATCAATAAAAAAATGGCTTGATATTTTTCAAAGGTCTAACATTTATTTAAAAGGTTGTTTTATGAAATTTATTTGTGAAAAACAATTTCTGACAAATGACCACCACGGCTGAGTTTACAGTAGCTTATCCGATCCACCCAATTTCGGAGTACTTTTTCGATGGTTTCAGGCCTTATGGCGGCTACAGCAGCTTGAATCTCGTAATTTAGATCTTAATTGTTTCTGGATGGTTGGCGTAACATTTGCCTTTAACAGCTCCCCACAGAAAAGAGTCCAACGGAGTTAAATCGCAGCTTCTGGGAGCCCAGTTCACATCACCTCTTTTGCTGATTATGCGATTTTCGAAGATAGGGCGTAAAAGATTGAGTGTAGCGTTTGCTGTATGGCACGTAGCGTCATCCTGCTGGAACCAAATGTTGTCCAAGTCTTGCTCTTCAATTAGCTTGAACAAAAATTCGTTTAATATTGCGCGATATCGCCAATGATGGTTACGGCGGTTCCTTCTTCATTTTCGAAGAAAAATGGGCCGATGATTCCACCAGACCAAAATCCGCATCATACAGTGAATCATGCTGGGTGCATTGGCTTTTCGACGATTACGTGCGGATTTTCTGTGCCCCAAACGCGACAATTCTGCTTGTTAACGTAACCATCGAGGTGGAAGTGAGCCTCGTCCGAAAAGATGATTTTTCGGTAAAAGTGACCATCCACTTGATGCACCACTTTGGGAAAAAGTTTTCAATATTTCCCAGTTTTCTTCTAGTAAATAGCGACCCATTTCGTAAATTTAAGACTTTTTACTGAATATCTGTCACTTTCCGAATGGTATTTGACGTTTCCAATGTCGAAATATATAGATAATTCAAATTTAAAACGTTAGATGGTCCACCCGTTAATTGTAGTAATCGGTAGTAACAAATTACATATATCTTCAGTTCATAAATTATCCATTTTCTCATTAAATGAGGTATTTAGTTTACCGTTTATAATATTTTCTCAATGTCATTACTTGAACTTGTGATAAATTACATAATTAATGTCTACAAAAAGTTCCACCAGTATAACAACTTTCGATTGACCGTTCTCGCAATTCTGTGACATTTTCAAATGCGTTTAAATATGCTTTCAACTTCAGCCGCTTTTATGTATTCATGTGTGACTGCAAGCATAAATATAATATCTGCAATTGATACTTGGCTGAAACTTTGCATTCACATTCATGCATATAATTTCCACTCAAAATTTTCTCAAATACTTGAAATTATGTAAATGATCAAAATTATTGAAATTTGCATCATAATTGAAAACTGAGTGAAGTGTATGCTTGATTCGTACGTCAAGTGTGTGTACTTTGCAGCCTACTCACGTGCAAACGCACATAATTATGTCAAATGCCAGTGCATATATACATACATATGTACGTATATGTTTATGGATGAGTGTGTGGTGAAGAAGAACCGCAAGTGCTATAAACTCATATAAATTTGTTTACCCATACCACTATGAGTTCTAAGAGTAAGCTGTGAGTATATAGATAAATATGTGTTTGTGTGTATTTGTGTAGTCTTCCATCTTCATAAGCGCACATACACATGCAAACAGCTGCTACTAGTTGATGTGTTGGTTATCATTTCCAACAAAATAGAGGCAAGGTAAGAGCCCGTGTAACATATTTCAATATTTATATGTATATACATCCCTATATATATGCTATGTATACTTAGTTTCCACTTGTGGTATATTTGTGGATTATTGCACTGAAGTCAATTGAGGTGGCAAATGTGGACTTACACTTACAAATACATCGAATGCACTCAAGCGTCGCGAGGCATGTGCATTAGTGTTGGTGTCTCCAAATAAATCACATAAGTATACATAAATACATATACTATACATATATACATATCATAAATATATGTATGTATGTGTGTCATATGTAGTTGAGCGAAGATTTATGCGCACTGTTCAGAGTTTTTTTCCAACAATCCGCGTACATATTTCTCCTACGGCCAAGTTTCATCAACTAAATATGTCAGCAGAAATTTATTACAATCATCTAAAAAGCATATAAGTCATTCGCATGCATCACTACATTTCCGTAGTACCGCAACGACCAACTAATCCAATCACATCGACTATTCAGTGTCTTGCCGATTGCACGATACGCCAACTTTTGCAACAACAAAAATTGTGAAAAGCGTCTTCAGAATCCAATTGCTGGAATTGTTTGTAAGGCTTAGTACCTGTCAGCTTACAGACAAAAGTATTTGTATGGAGGGGTATTTAGGTAGAATTATTTTTTGCAAGCATTTGGACCAGGCTTGACTATAGGCTTGATGATTTATTCTACAAAGGCTGCTATATATATTTCTGGCCTAATAATGAAAATAGACATATTTATCAACGAAAAGGTTTTTTTTTAGATCCATGATTCGTCACCTGTGACGATCTTATAAACGTCTTTTGAAGTACTGCGATCGTACTTTTTCAGCATTTCTTTACACCAATCCATACGAGCTTTTTTTTGAGCGATTGTCAAATTGTGCGGGATCCAACGAGAACAAACCTTTTTTACGGCCAGGTGTTCATGCAATATCGAATGTATGCTGGTGGGAGAAATGCATAGACATGCCTCTATCTGAAGGTATGTTACATGACGGTCTTGCATTATCAGTTCACGTACGGCATCGATGTTTTCTGGCACAACGGCTGTTTTTGGACGACCTTCACGGAATTCATCTTTGAGCGAGCGTCGGCCACGATTGAATTCGTTGTACCAGTTTTTCACAGTACTATAAGATGGTGCTTCATTGCCATAGAAAGATTTTAGTTCATCGATGCACTCTTGTCGTGATAATCCACGTCGAAAGTTGTGAAAAATGATCGCACGAAAATGTTCACGAGTTAATTCCATTTTTTGGCCGAGATGAATTTTTTAATTCCCTGTAAATAAAACAATTCATGATTAAATGACAAAACGTTCTGAGTGATGTTATGCTAAAAAATGTCAAAATTTCCAGTGGAAATGTCAGATTGCACCTGGCAACACTTAGTATTGCCCAGTCCAGAAATATATATAGCAACCTATGTAGGTTTTAAGATAAAAGGTTTAAATTTGTACTTCGTGTATAAAAATTTATTTCTATTGATTTTTTTAAACAAAATTACAAAATGGCGAATTCTGTTCCAATCTTCAGTATCATCGTTTTTAAGATGGCCTATACTAAAATTTCGTGATACACAAGGCTTTACGTGGCACATTCGTTTGAAGCCTTAATGCTGAACGCTTCGACATTAAAATCTTTTGGACAAGGAATGTACTTTTCTATCAATTGAATAGTATTTTAAAGACTATAAATTTTACTTGAAGCCAAAGCAAAAAACAAGCGACTTTTGATTATTTTCAACTGGCCTAATCCTTTAGCATTTCATGAAAATAAACTAATTTCTTTATGTACTCCCTATCACAAAAAATTCGTGCTCCGCCTCTGGACGCCGAGTCTTCATGCATACATTATAAACTTTCGCTTTGTGCAGATATCTCATAAATTTGTACAGAAACGGTACTTCACATAAGCGAATAAAAAATGTGTGCAAAAATTATGCCGCATACAAATTTTATACAAAATTACTGCTTGTCTGTAAATGCTGTTTTATAAATGCAAATGTCACAGGCCGTTCCTTTCCGCCTTAAATAGTCTACGTTATGTTAACGTTTGCGCGACGTTTGAATTTTAATTTAATACATAAATACATATATAAATCAGTAATTTAATCAACAATTCCCACGCTGTGTGTCGAGGTCAAACTCTCGTGACTGAAACGCGCGAGATTGAACAATAAGTGGCACGGAGCACTGAGGGCATGTTTGGTGTAAATTATAGACAATTATTTTTTGTGGAATATTAAAAAGTGAGAAAATTTAACAGGTATCGAGATTAACGGAACAATTTAGGCTTTAAGCGGGTATTCTAGTCCAGAAGCATGAATTGCGGGTAATTTTTAAAGTGTCGCAAAAAAGGTAATTAATATTTTTATTATCCATTTTTTTATTAGTTATTTGTTAATTTTAGAAGAGTAGAGAAAAAGTAAAAGAATTCAAAAATTATGAGCTGACGGTCTCTAAAAATTTCCACGTGACCATACCCATGATTTCAACCCTCCCAGTTATCTGAAACACAAAAAAAAAAGATTATTAATCTAGAATAATGTTACAATGGCCGGAACTACGGAAAAGTGAGAAAAAAAAATTTTCAAAAAATGGCGACTGCCTGAAAAAAAATTTTTTGATCACTTTTTCTGACTATTTCGAATTTTTTAAAAATAATAAAAATAAAAGTTTGGAGATGGGGCTAGTTGCAACCATAGACAAGCCTTTAAAGAAGACTCTATAAAAATTTCAAGTAAATCACTCCAGTAGAACCTGAGAAATCGTGGGTATCGTTCCGAAAAAGTCAGTTTTGAGAAAAACGTATTTAAAGTTTCGCGTTCCGGCCAAACCAGTTTAGATGCCGGGTCAGAAAAATACCTATATCTCCGGTAATAATTTGAATTTTGAAAAATCCTCTTGTACACATATTCTTGAAGTTGAACTTTGAAAATACAAAACAAAATCGATTTTTTTAAATTTCTAGACTATAATACCCCCTTAAATAAATATTTTTTCATAGCGGTTTGTAAATTTTAGAAATATTATAAGAGAACGGACTCAGATTTAGATATGCCCACGTTCTATGTCATCGATACCATCCCAAGTACAATTTGAAAACTGGTACCTGAAAACCGTATGTGTTCTTGAAAAGGCTTAAGTTTACTAACTTGGAGTAAGAAATGTCAAACAACTAAGTTTTTCCGTGATAACCGGATATTCCATCGAAACTATGCGTGAATTCATTCATCATATATCAGTCGAAATCATCATTGAAGTTCAAGGAAATGGAATTGAACTTCTCCAAAACAGCGATTTATCGCACTTTGACCGAAGACTGGGGCTTACGAAAGGTGTGTGCACGGTTTGTTCCGCACAAATTGACAGACGACATTCAAAACGAGAACGTTTATATTATATTATAATTATTTATATTATATTATAAACGTTCTCTGATTCAAATTTACGAAATTGGTCTCATACGCCTTATTATCAATATTTCGATGTAGGCAAATAGCTGTAAATATTATTGATGGTACACTTAACGAGTATTCTAGTCCCAATACTTCAATAACATTATTTATATGATTCCGCTTACTCAAGTTCTATAATAAAAGTAAGTAAGAAAAGAATTAAGAAAGGTGCATACGTATAAGCGCATATTGAGATATTTTGCCAGGCCAGTTTCCCCGGAAGTCTAGTATACGTAAGTGGATAAGCCAGACAAACAGTCTACACAGCAAAAATAAATTCATAGGGAGTTCTAAATTATCGAGATAATATTTCAAAAAGTTACCTGGTGCCTTACTTAGATGGTGTCCTATTTTAACATTATTTGCATTGTCGATTTTTTTATAAAAAACTAGCAGCCCGACGCGGCTTTGAACGGGGTAGACAATTATTTATTTTTGAAAATTTGGATATAAAACATTTTTTTCACAAATATTTTTATTTGTATTTAAAAAAAATCCCTCAGTTATATTTTTATGTAAGTCTATTAATGTTCAATTTCTTTGATTGCTTAAGTGGCAGGCACTTAAATAAATAATATTTACATAGGATATTATATACATTTTTACTAGTCGAATAAAATATATACAGTCTAAATTAAACGTTGACAACTTTCAACTCAAAATGTATCTACCTATACATCTAGGTATTTTAAAGAAATTTTTGTTCGTGTCGATAGAAACTTGCCTATCATTATTTAGTATTTTCCTTACAAAATTATTATTTTTTGTTTGGTTTTGTTGTTTTGTGCTTTTCATTTTAGTTTTATATATTTTTTTGTGTTTTTTTTTTTGTTTTTTATTTTTTATTAAAAAAGGGTTTGTCATTAATCATTTTCATTTTTATTATTACTTAATAATTTACATTTTTAGTATTTTTTATTTTACAGGTTTACTTTTACATTGTTTACAGATATAATATTAAGGTAGATTTATTTACGTTTTTTACTTTTATATTTGTTAGTTTTTATCTTAAAGCTTCACTGTAAACTACGTAGGCAGTGGTATTTGCAGATGGCAACAAAATATATTGATTTTCAGGAGATCCCACTTGGTACACAACGGGCAACATATAGTTGTTCATGAGAAAAGCATTCTTTTCTTAGGTCGATGCCAACCGTCGAAAATGTTTGACCCTGGGTCTTATTTATTGTGAGGGTAAATGATGTTTTAGAGGAAACTGTAACCTCTTAAAAGATATAGGCAAGTCCGTAGGAATCATGGGGATCCGCGGTATGTGGGCGGAAGCCGGAAGGATTCAGGGAATTTGAAAATTCTTGTGATTAGGGCACTGTATCTTCGATGTTGCATACTTGTTAATAGATTTGTAAGATTTAAATTCACCGGGTACATTTTCCATAATAATTTTATTAATCTCATTAAACGATTCATTTCGCGGGGACACTATCGCTCTCGAACAGAGCTAATTAAAATTTCTCTCCGTAAGATTTTGTATGTCCGGATATATTGTGTCCACAAAAATTTCTAGACTCTGATCGATTTGACCCAATTCGTTATCCAACAATACCTGGGGACTGTTTGCAACCGGAGACGGTAATTTTCCGTCTCCAAGTTTTAGAAGTTTTTGTGAGAAATTTTTATAGTCATTGTCACTTAAATGTGCCCTCATATTTGTGCGCAGATTAAGAGTTTCAATCGATTACCATAAAGTTAATGATTTAAGGCAAGCTCGAATAACGTTAGCTCGAGTACCTTTTGTTATAACTGGTAATGTTTGATGAAAGTCTCCAGCTAAAACAAACGATTAATATGAACACATAAATAGCATGGCTTGAATTTGGTTAGCATTCTCATTAATGTTTAAAATGAAAAAAGTTGTTGTATTGACATAACTACAGTAGTTTCACATATGCTACCTGGGAGTTTTTTGTAGACATTATGATGTTCTTCAATATTGTTGTACATTATTTTGTTCTATCGCTAATAGTTTCGGCAGCGCATTCGAGGAAAGACATTTTAAGGCTCATTTTTCTACTCCTTCGGTTACATTGTTCAAATTTTACCAAGGATACCTAATTTTGTTTTCAAAATGAAATGCAGCCTATGTCAAATTGGAAAAATGTAGCATTCTATTGGTGAAAGGATTTTTTAAATCGGTTCAGTATTTTTTGAGCCTATTCATTACAAACATACAAACTTACAAAAATAGGTACAAATCTTTCCTCTTTATAATATAAGTATAGAAAAAACAAGAAACCATCGTTCACTTCGGCTGCACTGAAGCTAATATACCCTTCACAGGTGCATTTTTTTAGTAACTATATGTTCAGTTTGTATGGAAGCAATAGTAATCTGATCTGAACAATTTTTTCGGAGATTATATTATTACCTTAAGCAGTAATCCATGTCAAATTTCGTGAAGATACCACGTCAAATGAGTAAGTTTTCCATACCAGCATTTGATTCCGATCGTTTAGTTTGTATGACGGCTATATGCCGTAGTTAACCGATCTGAACAATTTCTTCGAGATTACATTCTTGCTTTAGAAAATAATCTACACTAAATTTCTTGAATATATCTTGTAAAGTGCAAAAGTTTTCCAGACCAGCATCGATCCTATCGTTCAGTTTGTATGAAAGCTATATGTTATAGTGGGCCGATATCGACAATAAGCACCTTCTTGAAGAGAAAATGACGTTTGCAAAACTTCAAAACGATATCTTATAAACTGAGAGACTAGTTCGTATATATACAGACGGACATACGGGCATGGCTAAATAGACTCAGGTGAACATACTTATCATTTATATATGTATGTATATACTTTATAGGGTCTCCGAGGCTTCCTTCTGGGTCTTATAAACTTCTTGGCAAACTTAATATACCCTGTTCAGGGTATAAAAATAATCGTCTAAGCAAATAAGAACTACTTACAAACATTTTTTCTAATCTACTTTTTATTTTGGAGCTTCTTCACGTTTCTACTGTTTCTAATTTGAATAAACTTTTAACGTATTACTGGTCACCTAAATGTCACTGTGCAATACTTGTACTTCCACTGACGGTGCAAAGTCTTGAAGACTGGCGCTACTTCCGTTTCCGAAAGAACAAACAAAATTGAAGTCATCATCAGCGCAAATATTTTTTGTTTCAAGAGAAGGAATGTTAACTGCTTTTTGTTACTGTTTTTTTGCTGGCGTCCTGCAAGATTACATTTTCCTTTGCTTACTTTACTTTATTGCATTTCTCTATTTGGTGCTTGGTATTTTTCTTGCTTACTTGTGGTCTGGTTTCCGCTTTACGGACAAACATTTCTTTGCTGCTTGCTCAGCGCTGCTGTCAATTACAAGTTGCGTGAAGAAATAAAAGAAAACTTAAGGAAAAGGCAACACAAACGTAAAGAAAACTTAGTAGCACATAAAATTTACTCAACCGCTTTGCAGTTTTTACTCGAACTCCACTTTTTTCGTGTTTTTGATTGTGGAACAGAAAAGTTTTCACTTGGCTGCTGCGGACAGAGAAAGTAAAAGTAGACACTTTTTATCCTTTTAGCAGGATATGTACTATATATATGTAAGTGAAAAAATTTCGGCAAATAATGTCAAATATCGTCAAATGTCAAAGTTTGACGTCCCAGCAGACGCATTGAGCTTACCGCATACTCACTTCAAACTAAAGCGATTTTATAGCATACACATTCACATTGACACACATACATCCTCATGTATATATAGTACCATTTGTATTTGTTTGAAGGTGGTAAAAGTTTTAAGAAGACTTCATCAATTGTCAAAATGGATAAATGGCAAATCTTGCAGCGGCAATCCACAAAAGACCGGCAAAGCAGAAACACAATAAAAACTTTGGCAAAGCATAAATGTCTAAGCGACAGTGGATTGCCGGCAGCGCAGATGAAAGAGCGGCTGATATTGTTGCACCACTGTGACATTGAGAAATGAGTGAGGTATTGGAAAAGACATTTCAATCCGCCAAGACGCACATAAATCCTGGCGAATTATTGTAACCCAAAAAAAATTAGGCTATGTGGCGTAAAGATGTAACGAAAAAGCTTTCGGTAGCTGCTTGTCTTCGTCAGTCTATACAAGTATGTGTGGTTGTGTCGTAGAGTAAAACCCCATTCAATTCAACTGGTGTCGATAATAATCCCAATTGTAACACTTTAATGCCAACTTTTCAATGACAGCCGCTTAAATGTAATACAGTTAAGAGCAAAAGTAAAACAGTCAAAAGAGAATCAGTAAAATTAAGTATGTAAACAAAAACTTTGAAATTTGCTTTTAGGCACGTAGCGTTTAAACGATCATTTGAGTATTTTCTAACATGTTCGAATGTTAAATTCGAATTAAAATCAATAAATGGTTTATGTAAATGTTGTTGTTTGAGTAAGGACTTCATTACATGTAAAGCCAGTGTCTATAAAAGCTAATAGCTGTATAAATCTGATATCTATTGTGGCAAATTTATTATAAAGGCGCATTTAATGACCCAAATCGTGTTTAACTTTGTATTCTTTCTTACTAAGTGCATTACTTGCAACACACGCACATTGCCCCTGATTACTTGACTTGAATTTCGGGCATGTGACCATTGCGACAGTGTCTTCTGAAGAACATTACGTCTATAGAATTTTGCTTCGTTATATCCTGAAAAGGATGGAATAATTTTAGCACAAAGTTTGTAACACCCAGAAGAAAGCGTCCTATAAAAAAATATATATATATTGGTTAGTCGAAAAAGTCTTTTCGTATTTTGTCAATAGATGTTGTTGCAGTCGTACCAGTGCTACCAATCACATTGTGTCATCCCATATATTGTTAAAGAAGTGAGATTTTAAGCTTTATTTGACCAAAAATAAATTCGGGGAAGTTGAAAAAAAATCTGTTCAAAAATGAGCGAAAATAATGAAAAATTCGCTATATTTTGAAATTTTTGTATAAAAAAGGGAAGAATGCCACGCAATCCGCCAATGAAATTTGTGAAGTTTACGAAGACGATGCTGTATCAGCTCGTATAGCACAACAATGGTTCGCTCGCTTCCGTTCTGGAAATTTCAAAATTTCGATTTACACTAATGGAATAATGTCTCTAGCGGAAAAATGGCAAAAAGTGGTCGACCAAAATGATACCAATTTGTTTATTTATTTATTAACATAAACATAAAAAAAATAGATTGAAGTTTGTTTAGAAATGCGAAAAGACTTTTTCGACTACCCAATATGACTGTAGTTTTAAAAACTACTTAAAGCGCGATAAATCAATAACTAAATAAGGCACAGTCAGTTAATTTTACCCCCGGGATTGCATTCGAGGTCTTTATATGAGCCGGCCCTCATTTATGTACTCTTGCAACCAGTTGATACAGAGTATTATAGTTTGGTTCGCATAACGGTTGTACGCATCACCTAAAACTAATCGAGATAGATATAGGGATACATATAATAAATGATTAGGTGACGAGAAAAGTTGAAATCCGGTTGACTGTCGGTCTGTCGGTCTGTCCGTCCGTCCGTGCAATCAGTAACGGTAGTAAAACTTGAGATATCTTGATGCAACTTTGTATGCTGGTTTCTTAGTACAAAAACCAGTTCGAGTTCGTAGATGGGCGTAATAGGACCACTGCCACGCCCACATATCGCCATTAACCGAAAACCTGTGAAGGGCCATAACTAAGCACTAAATTAAGGGGTAGTTAGAATTTTCAAAAAATTAATTTTTTTACATTTTCGTTAAGTGTAATATCTTAAAAATATTCCCTGAAAATTTTTCGTTGATCCGATAATTAGTTTTTGAGTTATTCGAGAAATAAGAAAGAGAGCTCGGGCACTTCAAAGCGCTAGTGTGAAACTTTAAACGCGTTTTTCTCAAAACTATGTTTTTTGAATCGGTGACAACTGTAACTCGAAAACCGTTCAGTAGATTTTAATGAAATTTATATAGCTTTTAGAATACATAATAAACTCGAACCTGATCGAAGGATTTTTATTTTTTCGAAAATTTCGATTTTTTAAGACCAATCAACAGTTAGATTTTTTCGCAAAAATTTAGAAAAAAATTTACTGAGGCCGCCATTTTGTTAATTTTGAAAACAAAATAAAATCCTTCAATCAGGCTCGGGATTATCTATTTATAAAACTATTTTTTTTTTTTCGATTGTTTTTAGATGAATCTCCAAGGACTTATCCCAAGTACCTTTTTTGGAACAGGGTCAACGCAAGCAACTTTAACTTTGGAAATTAAATTTTTTTCTTTGAAATTTTCGTCACTTCAAGTCAACACATCCTATAATAATGCCATATTACTACTTTTGTAAAATAACACGATTTAATAGCAAAAAAAATCTGAAAACTCTCATTTTTTCGTGCTTCTGACTACCCCTAACCCTTTAAGATACAAAAGTCATATTTGGACAAGAAGATCGTAGTAACAAGGGGCAACTGTGGATAAAAACTTTTGAAAAAATTGGTGTAGCCCCGCCCTCTAATAAGTTTACAACAACCAAGCCCAGCACAAATATTCCAAGAATCCCTACCTATAACGGAAAAATCCCGATTGACCGATTTCGACGAAATTTGTTATGTGTTTTTTTTTTTTTTTGATTTTTATGTCATCACAAAATTGTTCAAATCCAATAAAGTCCCTAGGTACCCTTGGTTTGAATATTTGGTTCCCAGTACCTTTATTTGACTTTTGATCGAAAATATGGGTCAATGTGTGAGATATATAACTGAAATTCTGGGATAGTACTTCTCTGACAAAGGTAGGCCTGTATGTCAAAAATTGGTGGAATCTGGTCAACACTTCCATGAGTCCCTATATACCTAATATAAAGATTTTCGAAGTTCCAGGTGACTTATATCGGCCAATAAGTGAGTTATCTCAATAAAATGTAACGGAGCGTGTTTTACTCATAACAGTGTATCTTTGTGTCTAAAATAGATAAATTGAACAAAAACTTGACTAAGCTCTCATATAACTAATATCAGGGTTTTCGAACATCCGGCTGATTTTACTCTATATGATTAATTGTTTTAGTATGTGACATATTAATAGTATGTGGTATGTAGTCATATACTACATATCGTCACCTAAATGCAAAATAATGTATCATCAAAATATTTGAAATTGAGTGCTTCATTGATTACGATCCACTACTTCAAATTATGTACATACTATATATATATGTAAGTACATATGTCCAACATTTCAAGGTTCTGCTATCAGATATTTAAATTTTGTTTCACTTAAGTTTCATTTTATTACGTGCTTCATTCCTTCCTCTGTAAATTTCCGAAAATGTTGTTACGTTAGTTTGCATGTCAGGTGATCATATAATGGTTTTCGTTTTTCTAACAAACTTTATATTTCTCTTAGTATAGGAGTTGATAGCTTATTAGAAACGCTCGTGCTTTTGTAGGTGGCTGATGAGTATAATGATACAAAATTTTGTTACGCCGTTATTTATATTCCTAAAAGACTTGCATTGTTCGTCTTAATATATTCACTACTAAATTCACTCTGTTTTGTAGTTGTGAAGTTAAAGTTCTTCTTTTTAACCAAATATTAAATGCTTTACGATATAGAAGGTGAATTAAGTGCGACAGCTAATTAGAAACAGTTTTTTTAAGTATTACAATTCCTTCTGGTGCTAATTTTTATTAGCAATATTATTGATTTCTGGTAAATTATCCAAAGAGCAATTTTATAGATAGCATTTCTTTCCTCAGCTTTAAAAGTTTTCGTCTTTTATTGATAGCAAATCGATTACTCATTCTGCTAACTAACGGGTGATTTTTTTGAGGTTAGGATTTTCATGCATTAGTATTTGACAGATTACGTGGGATTTCAGACATGGTGTCAAAGAGAAAGATGCTCAGTATGCTTTGACATTTCATCATGAATAGACTTACTAACGAGCAACGCTTGCAAATCATTGAATTTTATTACCAAAATCAGTGTTCGGTTCGAAATGTGTTTTATCGACAAATTTTGTTCAGCGATGAGGCTCATTTCTGGTTGAATGGCTACGTAAATAAGCAAAATTGCCGCATTTGGGGTGAAGAGCAACCAGAAGCCGTTCAAGAACTGCCCATGCATCCCGAAAAATGCACTGTTTGGTGTGGTTTGTACGCTGGTGGAATCATTGGACCGTATTTTTTCAAAGATGCTGTTGGACGCAACGTTACGGTGAATGGCGATCGCTATCGTTCGATGCTAACAAACTTTTTGTTGCCAAAAATGGAAGAACTGAACTTGGTTGACATGTGGTTTCAACAAGATGGCGCTACATGCCACACAGCTCGCGATTCTATGGCCATTTTGAGGGAAAACTTCGGACAACAATTCATCTCAAGAAATGGACCCGTAAGTTGGCCACCAAGATCATGCGATTTAACGCCTTTAGACTATTTTTTGTGGGGCTACGTCAAGTCTAAAGTCTACAGAAATAAGCCAGCAACTATTCCAGCTTTGGAAGACAACATTTCCGAAGAAATTCGGGCTATTCCGGCCGAAATGCTCGAAAAAGTTGCCCAAAATTGGACTTTCCGAATGGACCACCTAAGACGCAGCCGCGGTCAACATTTAAATGAAATTATCTTCAAAAAGTAAATGTCATGAACCAATCTAACGTTTCAAATAAAGAACCGATGAGATTTTGCAAATTTTATGCGTTTTTTTTTTAAAAAAGTTATCAAGCTCTTAAAAAATCACCCGTTACTTATAATAATCAAGCCAATAATATTTCTCTGCAAATTCACTACTTTGCAGTATGCCACAGCCGAAGCTGTCATAAACTGCATATTCATGATTAATACGCTGCTTACTCTTCATGTTCAGCATTTCTATCTTCCCACCCACGCCATTCAGGTGCATAGTACTTTCTTCATAACTCATCCATCAAATTTAATCACGTGCACTTCTACGCTAAAGAAGATAAACCAAATCCATTAGCTGCCAAAATTGCACATAAAAAATAATTTTCAATTCTTCCACAAACGATAGAACGATGATAAAGTCAAATGCTTAAGAGTGAACGCTCAATTGCACTATTTAACTGATTGAGCGTCTATCTGTCTGAAGCTGCAACTTCTTTCCTTGCGTGTAAAAAAATAACTACAATTGATGAAGTCACTTTGTGGACTAAAGCGGGTAAGTGCCCCAGCTTATGCGTCCATCCGAATGGCTTACTGACTAACGATGATGCTGCGGAAGCTAAACTCTTAGACTCTAGGTGCTTATTTTCGGTTGGGCAAAGGAGTAAAGGTAATATGGTTTGTATTTTTGGCGGATTTTTTGTGCGTGTGAGCACTTTACATTTTTGTTTACTATTTTCAAATACTCCTCCTTGGCCTTTTTATTCCACCACAATTCTCCCCTCCATCGCCTTTCAATGGCATTTACGCCACTCACTCAAACCCTCGTTGCTCACGCAAGTAATGTACGTTGCAACCGAGATTTAGCCCAAGATAATCTGCAATGCAACTTCTTAACTTGGCGGCAAATGCAGCAGACATTATGTAAACGTTGCCACCCGACTCAAAAAACCTCACTATATAAGCAAGAGTGTATTTTGCGGTAAAAGCGACGCGTAGCTAAGAGAAACCCGCAGAAAAAGAAAACCAGAATATATAAGGAAGCGCTAAGTGCGGTTGGAGTTTATTCTTTTTCAATTTGGAAGGATGAAAGAAGCGGAAATATTCTCAGGTTATGACAAAACTTTGTAACTTATATGAATAAAAATTTGCGTAAGAATTCAACGTTTCTTATTCAAGGAGAGATTATGAATGAATCTTAATCAAATTTGTCATCTTAACTATGATATATCCAATATTCAATGTTATTTTTCCCTTAAGTTGCTAAGACATCTTAGATATAATCGATTTCTTCGGTACAAAATCAACCGGATAATTGTAATACTTCTTGACTATATGAGGACTACATGCAGTACGACTCGTTTGTATCCATATTCGACGGCGAAACATATTATTACAAGAAAAAGTTACTATCTTAATTTCATTAAAATAAGTTACTTATTGGCGGATATAAAGTTAATCTTAAATATTGGCCCAATTTTACATATTTTTTATATCAGGGTACATAAATATCAGAAAAAGTTTCTGTTCTTATTTCAATATCATATCTCATAAATTTACCTACATATGACTTTGGTGAGAAGTCAGCAATACCCAGTGCGGACCTTTGTTCGATATATCAGAGCTTGAAAAATTATGGCCCGATTTCGACAATTTTTTTTTTGTATCTTATTTCACTAATGTCATTGATTCTAGATTTATATACCGTAAAAGGAAAGTATCGAATATCATTAAAATCATCAGGGTAGGCTTGGCTGTAGTCCGCAATATTATGCACTAAATATATTTGAAATTGATCGAGTACTCGTAGTTCTGGACATATAAATTTAAAGTGGATAGTGTCAATGTGGATGTATGACTTAATGCTTCTAATATATTTAATTAGTGAGTTAGTTTTCAACAGAAGCGTTTTAAGGGAAAAGGTCGGGATTATCGTCTGGTGTCGCCTGTTTTTACGCTATCTAAGGAGGTGCCGATAGTAACTGTCCCGAGCAAGTTTATTTGACATAGCTGCAGTGGTTGTTGGGATGCGTGGGTTAAACCTATAAAAAGTCCAATTTTTGAATTTTCACTCGCGGTTTTGCAATCCGAATTAGAGTTTTTTATCTTAAATTACGGCTGAGACCAAGTCACTTGGATATTAAATTTCAAAAAGTTGAAAGTATTATATATTTTGTCAAAGCTATCACTCGGGCGGACGAACAGACAGCCAGACACAGTCACTTATTATATACATAAATTATCTACATAAATATATATTACTACGTCCATCTTGATTAGTCTTAGCTGTTACAAATAATTGTTAAATAAACAAAATTATTATGCTCTTTGAAACATGTTGCGATAGTATAAAAATACTCGTATAAGAAAATATAAGAAAAGCAAAGGTGTTGAAGCTAACAGTTAACAAGAAAAAACGTTAACTTCGGTTGCACCGAAGCTAAATACCCTTCACAGGTGCATTTCTGTTAGTAACTATGTGTCCAGTTTGTATAGAAGCTATATGCTATAGTAACTCGTTCTGAACAATTTCTTGGGAGATTACATTGTTACCTTAAAAAGTAATCTATACCAAATTTCGTGAATATATCTCGTCAAATGTTAAAGTTGTCCATACAAGGACTTGATTCCGATCGTTCAGTTTGTATGGCAGCTATATGCTATAGTTAACCGATCTGAACAATTTCTTCGGATATTACATTGTTGCCTTAGAAAATAATATATACCAAATTTCGTGAATATATCTTGTCAAATGTGAAAGTTTTCCATACAAGGACTTGATTCCGATCGTTCAGTTTGTATGGCAGCTATATGTTATAGTTAACCGATCTGAACAATTTTCTCGGATATTACATTTTTTCCCTAGAAAATAATCCATACCAAATTTGGTGATGATACATTGTCAAATGCGAAAGTTTTCCATATGAGAACTTGATTCCGATTGTTCAGTTTATATGGCAGCTATATGCTATAGTGGTCCGATATCGGCCGTTCCGACAAATGAGCAGCTTCTTGAAGAGAAAATGACGTTTGCAAAATTTCAAAAGGATATCTTAAAACTGAGGGACTAGTTCGTATATATACAGACAGACGGACAGACGGACAGACGGACAGACGGACAGACAGACGGACATGGCTAAATCGACTCAGCTCAACATCCTGATCATTTATATATATACTTTATAGGGTCTCCGACGCTTCCTTCTGGGTGTTACAAAACGTCGTGACAAAGTTAATATACCCTGTTCAGGGTATAAAAAAGGAATTGCAACAAAAACTTGCCTCAACATAGCAGAGAGTAGCAAAATGGTGATTGAAAGATACATAAAAGTGCAACTCATACTTCCATGTGTCTTGTAACTGTTATTGTTGCACCTGCAGCTATTGCAAGTTTCCCACTCACCCCAACAATGCAAGTCGTTCGCTAGGGGAGAAATTTGGCGCTAAGTACAAAGAAAATTATTTCGCATTACTCTTGTGGGATGCACGGCAACGTACACGGAATACGCGCCCTATGCATGTATAACTGTACTTGCGAGATGAAATGAAATTACGAAAATGCGAATGTAAATGACATGGTGAAGTGCGAACATTAATAATATGCGATCTGATTGAAGCATTTCTTCTTCGTTTCTTCTTTCGTTTTCGCAATTTATAATGACAAATGAACGCCAGGTTTATGATATGGTGAGTATGATTTGCGCGTGCAAAAGTATGCTGCATTGTTTGCTTTAAGGAAACCTTGGCGTTCAGTAGAACTATTCAATTATAAAGTAGAATGCCGTTCGCAAACTTTTAATGAATTTCAAGTAAGTTAAGTTGAATGTTAATTCTCAGTGCTTTGTTGCTGGCTTCATAATGCGTTACAAAAACAAGTAGAGGTTATCTCAGTATTTTTCAAGTAGAATTTCAGCAGTAATTGAAATCTGCAGGAGAAAAAGAAAAGTATAACTTTTATTGTGCTATAATTTAAGGTCTGACTACAAGGATTTAAGTTAACGTTTCAAAATGGGAAAAAGTCACGTAGAGAATATACTCGGGTAAAGTGTCAAAAGAAGACCTAAAAAAATCGTCTTAAAAATCAAACACATGGGAGGTCATAAAATACTGTGTGCAATAATATTTATTAGTTACAGAAAAATGGGTTAAATAATAAATGAATATTCTATTATAATATTATAATTATTAATTATTACAATTTCTATTAAAGTAAAGAATGATTTATCGGTGTTAAACAATATCTTAGTTTAACACCTATAAATCATTCGTGTGAGTAAGGAAAAGGCAAAGAAATTATGCAAATTTGCTCAAAATTGTTATCTAAACAAAAATATATTACTTATAGCTGAGTTAAGCTACTCCTTCGTCCTCGTCGAACATCCCGGGGAATGTGAACAACTTTGAATGAGATGGGGAAAACCCAACCCGTGTGTATATCGGGGTCAGGACGACAAGAAAAAAGTCTTGCCCCAGTTAATCTGTCCGAGTTAATCTGTCCACCGGGAGTTACAGCTGCTGTGAAAAGAACGACACAGCGAGAAGAGGAGGGAAGAAATACGTCTTTCCGGCAGAAAGAAGAGAGAGGCAGTAGAGCTCGAGATGCTGGCTAGCTGGACCTTAGTCAGCAGAAATAGAAACCAACTTCGTACTTCTCAAAACTTCTACATGGCGAAAGCTGTATGTGACATATGAAGAAGAACTCCCCCCAACAATTTACAGTAACAACATTGTCGTGCCCCCCTCAACCAAGACGAATTAAAAAATCTAAGTCGCCTTAACAACAACAAAGCCTCAGGATGCTGAGCTATTTAAAGCCGACGACGAATATATTCTTCTTCTTTTGAGTGTATTGTGAGATAGACTTAAGTCCTTTGTAAATAAACTGACTGAACCTTATCAGTGTAGTTTTAGACCTGGAAAATCCACCATGGCCCAGTTTTTCAAAATATGTCAAGTCCTGGTGAAAACCTTGACAAATAAATCGGCGTCTAACACGTTTTTGATAGATAGTAGATTACAAAGCTCCTCTTGACTGCACTGATAGAAGCTGCCTCGACACTGTTTGACGCAATGTCTAAATTTAGTATTCTTCATACGGATATGCAGAATAACGTTGAGTACAACCAGCATAAATTCCACCACCATAATGAAAGCATGGAGATCAAGTGCAGAATAACTCTTCCTAACAGGTGCTACTGTGGCATCGGAGGGCCATTGCAAAGCAGAGCGCTCTCTCGAGGAAAAGAAATTACGCTCTAAAGGTTTCTTATTATACGACGCAAAAACATGGACGATGACGATCCAAGATGAGAAAGTACTTGGAGTATTCAAGAGAATTGTTCTTCGCTTGTCCTTTGGAGTCGTCTGCGTGAGCGGTGAATATTCCTACAACGCGACCAACCATCCAATAGGAGACCAAGTGCATAGCGAGCTGCCTGCACTTGAGATGTACAACTGGGGTGACTTTGCAAAGCATAGAGGCAACTAAGAAGTTTTATGTTCTAGGCCCCGACTGACCCTCGATTGTGGTGCGAAAGAAAATGTTTGTTTGATTTAATGTACTATTTATCAAGAATTATCTCTCAAAGTTTATTTCGACATTTTTATCATAATAACTATAGATGCATATAAGATCGTGTCCGCTCGGCTTATGTAGATGCGACCGTCTAACTCATTAGTTTGTCTAGAGTTCATGGTTAAGTTGGCAGTTTGTTTACAACAAAGAACCACATTCCCTAACACAAAACTGAGAGCTATATTCTCCATCCTTTGTATATAAAGTCCAGTAAAATTAATCTACTATTTTTTTGTAAAGATTATATTTAGCATAGTTATAATTATTCGATTTGGGTAAAC